>JAPSGF010000036.1:7040536-7250616 GCA_035772895.1 Perdix hodgsoniae | reverse complement strand
TCTTTCTTTCTTTCTTTCTTTCTTTCTTTCTTTCTTTCTTTCTTTCTCTCTCTCTCTCTCTCTCTCTCTCTCTCTCTCTCTGGCTTAAAAAGGCACCAAATACGAAAATTAAATAGCATGAACAAACTCTTATTTCTACTAGGAAACTGGTTTTATTTTTTTATCATTCAAAACAATTGTGGTTCTCTTTCTGATTCAGCCACAAAGAAAAAAAAAAAAAAAAAAGAAAATATACACAGTTTTTCTCCATTGTACATAATAGTAATAATATTGTTATCATCACAGTGGGATAAGAAGGATTTCTGAGGATATAATACTTGTTTTGCCTTTAATTAGACCAACTGCATGTTTGGAAAAGAGACAAGGATGGGAAAAACACAATTTTGAAAATTAAAAACATGTTTATGTAATCATGGTCACAGTATTAAAATTCCTGCAAACCCTTTTCATAACAAACAAGAAGCTCTTAGTACTTTCTCATTACTTAATAGATTGGGTTTGGGAATTTTATTTGTTGTTTTGTTTTATTGGGTTGTTGTTGTCATATTGCTCTAAATGTGGATGAACTTGGTGTTATATATTCCATATATTGAGAAGTTGGGTATTGGGTCTAATTTCCATATGTTTATTGATGAGGAGTGGGAAAGATAATGCTTCACATGGAGAATGATATTTTGTGTCCTTTCTCTCTCTCGTCCCTTACCTCCTCCTTCCTTTCACCCACAAGTATTCTCTGCATACAGACAGACTTCAGTTGAGTGCAGAGTTCATTATGTATATTTATATATACATACTTATCAAAACTTCATAAGGTGAGGAAAGTCTTTGAATTGAGTTACCCCAGTAGTTTCACATCACAATAGCTAATTTGTAATGGTCAGAGGTAGCAGCCTGCGTGTTTCCATGGAGGTTTTCTGCCCAAGAACAGAGAGAAGGGCACCAGGACATGAATTTTATAAATACTTGCGGTGATAAGAGAAATCTTGGCTTACAATGCCCACTCGATGAAATACAAATCAGAAGAACAGCTTTCATTAGCTGTTTCATTAGTTGCTCGTGGGATTACTTATTAGAAGATGCAAACAGATGGTACAGCTGCATGCAGACCCTACCTCTCCCTCTCCTGGTAACACTGATACTCTCTGGTAAATACAAAATTCTGCCTATAACGCTTTTGGGTTTCTGTCCAGCAGCTTCCATGTCCAGCATTTATGAACAGCCTTTCCTCTCAGTTGGCCTAGCACCTGGCTTGGTGGCCCACAGGGAGTCACCTCCCTTGTCACTTGTGCATAACACAATTGCTAGGAAGCCTCAAAGTGCAGAGTGCTGGCTTAAGCCAAGATGTAACAGACATGACCAAGGACGGCCTGAGCCCTGCTTGTTGTCTGTGAAATGGCATCTCCAATTGCTGTGCCACTGCTGGGGTATTGATGCAGCCCTGAGACAGTGCCACAGTGACCTGCTGTTCTCCAGACCTGGGTGTTACTGGCATGTAAAGACTGACCCAAGCAGGGTGTTGTGGCAGCGGGCCATATGTTTAACCTTGACTACAGTGCCCTTTTCCAGAGACTGATTGTGGTTTTCATATTATCTAACAAGCTTGTCATTTCCTGTACTAGTTGTAACACAGCTGAATATTTTCTAGGTTACCTAACCAAACTTCTTCAAAATCATACTGCTTATGCCTGCGATGGGGAACGTTTGAGTCTGCACTGTCCTCGGCATTCAACAATAAGTATTCAGTCAGCACTTTATGGGCAAGACTACCAAATGTGTGGCACACAACAGCCTGAAGCCAGAATGACAGAACCCACAAACTGTGTGGCACCCACCTCCTTGCAGGTATCACATTTTGTAAAGGTTCATCATGCACAGCATGCCTGTAGACTTCCATGCAGTGAGCTATGCTGTAGGAAAACTGCAAGTTTTCACCACGCTGAATGAAATGTTACTGTGTTTTTGTCAGTTTGTCACAAGAAGTATTGCACCTGAAAGGATTCATCTGGCCAACAAGATATTACTGTAGGACTGTGAAAGCTGTGTAGATTTTCTTCAATTTTGATAAGCCTTACTTTTAAAACCACATTCTCGATGTTCCGTAAAGTAATCAGTTCCCTTCTAATCAAGTATCTGTCATGGCTCAGTAGACCAGCCTTAATCTATCACGTGGGCTTTCCTTATCCCCAGCAGAGGATGCAAATTTTTAACACAGCTGGGTTACAAATCCACTGGGTTAGTTGACATCTTGGTAGGAGTTTGGCTTGTTTCATGCTGTCGTCACTGAAAGGGCCTGTGGTAACTAAACAGCAGATTCTAAGCACTTCTGTGGCTACCTACATTTCAAAAAATACATGATTTGTATCAAGAATATCCTATATTTTGTTTCCCAAGTCCACTTAAATATAATTTAAAATGACTTACATTTCATACATTATTGCTTTCTGCCATGGAGACTTCTAACAGGTCTTAGAAGGCCTGGCTTTTGTTAGAAGTTCTGGACTGCTGTTAAAGGCTTGTTCCATCATAGTGGAAATAGCAGTGTTAAACCTAATTCAGTAAATCACTGGAAAAATGTGTAGTCAGTGGAATCTAAACATGTTCTGTCAGTGAAGCTGTTGTAAGTGCTTTACAGAAGCTTTGATGAAGCTTGCAATGTTTGTGCTTATAGCTGACACGTCACTCTTTGACAACAGGGAACATCTGTTTCTATCACTAGTGAGCTGAAGAGTTTTACGGAGTTGTTTGGCAGTAACATCTTCTCTCCAGAAACATTATTAGGCCCATAGTTTATATGTGTGGCTTGCCCATGCTGTACTGCAACTGCTAAAGACATTCCAGCCTTGACCTGTGGGCCATGTGAAAGTACAGCTCTCCAGTAAAAACAGTAGGCCAGATGCACCCTTGATGTCGTTTTACTGATTACTGTAAGGCAACACCAATGATTATTTTGGGTTTGTGATGTTGAGCATCTTTGTGAGGTCTCCTTTTGCAGGTTTTTTTTTCCCCTTGCATATAATAAACACAGCGTGGGACAACTGTTGTATAAACTGTCATTGTTGTTTGGACACTGTCACTGATCAAAGACATGAAATCACTCTGACAGGGCCACAAATGTGAGACAGGCAAATGTCTGCATGTCAGGGAGTTCTGGTTCTGTCAAGGAGTAGAGAAATATCCTGTAAACTGATTTCTTAGAGAAAAAGCACCAGTGATCTCATCCCTCCTCCCCTTCCCTTTGGAACTACATCTGCAGTCTGCATAAATAGGCGTGATGCTACCCTGCAGACCTGAGGATGTGTAACAGGCATTTTATATGGGGATCTCCTATTAAAAGGATTACTGCAAAATTTGATCTGTCCTGAAATGTTAATAACCCTAGGCTGTCTTGTTATGATTATAATTGTTTGCTTGCATAGTTGCATGTTTTTGTGCAGCAGCTTGATAGAAAATGTGACTACTCTTTGCCTTAAGCAAGAGAAAACACAAACAGATGCACAGGAGGTGATTCAGCTTGGGTGCAAGAAGATGACTCAGTAGGGGACAGCCGTCTTCATTTACTGAAGTCGTAACTCTATTTCACTGTCCTGTTCCATAACGATCCTAATTAAGAAGGAGCTGTTTGTATAACTTGCAACTCTTTAAAAGAATAGTTGAGTGATAAAATTAAATCTGCTGGGTTTTTCCTTCTCTTTTAAAATCCACAGTGTAAAAAAGTATTGGATGCACATTGTCATCTTCTACGCAGGGAAACAAAAAGACAAGAATGTTACAGCATCACTGCAATATGCTGCCAATGTGTATCATTTCTGTTTGGGAAGGATGGCTTCCAGGGATGGCAGGAGAGGCTCAGCCACTGCCAATTCTCTGAGCCTGGAAACAAGAGTGCAGCTTGTGCTAATCTTGGTGGTGAATTTGTGATTTGGCATCTTGGTATGACTCAGAGCCCTTCTAATGAGAAACAGGACAAAAAAAATCCTACAGATTTTATGAAAGTACCTAAACTATCTAAGAATTATTTATTACAGTTACTCCTATTTAGAGCTGAGTGACATAAAGATAATGCCCTCCTTAGTGTCTTGTGCTTTTATATGTCAAGAGTCAGGGAGACAGCAATCAGAGAATCATAGAATGGCTTGAGTTGGAAGGAACTTTAAATATTATCTAGTTCCAACTGCCCTACTATGGGAAATAGTATATAGAAAGCCTCTGATCTGGGCTCTGGAGGTGAATAGGAATTTCATAAGTACACTGCTGCATTTTAACTATTTTTTTTTAGATGCTTTGGGGTGTGACTGGGTTACAGTTGGTCTCAGAGTCATCTTCTACAGCATCTTCATGTTTTCTTTTACCATCATTGTTACAGGTCTGAAAGCACTGATAACTGGGAATATTACTGAAAGTATTAGGAATGCATGATCCTTTAGCTGAGTCTAGAGAAGGTCCACAAGACTCTCTGTGTGTAACAGTGGTGACCTTCCTGTTGTCCTTCTTCAGTTGCCACTCTCAATGAAACAGCATAGTAAGAACCATGGTTTATTACTATGCCAAAAAATCGAACATAGATTTGACTTTAAAATGACATTTAAAAAAAAAAGAAGAAAAAAAAGAAAAAAAGCAAGTTAAGGCTAGACTTACACGTGTTCTTGGCTCTGTTCATAGTCCCAAGTATCAGTAGACTTCGGTGGTGTGCAGCAGGGTCTTGCGGACTGTCTGAAGTCAGAGGGAAGAGTAACTAGCAACAGTGAATTGATAGCATCCTCAATTGCCACTGATACTGCAGCTATGAATGTGTTACCATAAACTTGGCTGTGGCTCAAAAGCCATAGGAGTTGTGGCATAAATCCAGGGATACAGATGTGTTACATGTTTATGGCCAGAAAGCTGTGAAGAAAGTTTGTCTCCTGTATAGAACAAAGTACAGCTAAATGTTGTCATTGCTGTATAGCTTCATACCTTGTTTTCAAGACTATCCCTTTTGCCTGTTGTTCTAGAAAGTACTGGATGAATGCCAAAACCTGAGATCCTGCCAACTTCTTGTCAATAGTCGGGTTTTTGGACCTGATCTATGTCCAGGGACCACTAAATTCCTCCTTGTCTCCTTTAAATGCAAACCTAGTAAGTAATCCACAAGAGAAAAATGTGCTTTTGTCTGTTTTATTTTTTTGTTTTGGTTAGAATGCCACTGCACAAAGCTTTATATAAATCCATGTTGAGTTTTGAGACTCTAAGATTAATAACAAGTTGCTTTTTTTCTACCCTGCCTTGGCTCTCTGCTGTGCTTACAACTTCACTGTGCTTGCTGCCAATTTAGTGACCAGTGTAGTTTGTCAGAACCAGATGTCAGACGTCAGACTCTAAAGGAAAAATGTTTTGGAAATTATTTTTAAAGCGATGAAAATGATAATGTCTTATTAGAAATACAGAGCTGAACAGCAAAAGCAGATGTCTGGATCCAAATGATGAAGAAGATATCATAAAAAGAAGTATGCAAAAATGCTTAAGAAGTAGGACCAAGGTTTTCAAAGATCCTGTTATTACCTACCATTTATAGACTAGCAACTGAAGGATACACGTGCATGGCTGAATTTATTATAGAATTACCTGTATGCTAAACAGGCGATTGACATTGGCATGGAAAAGGGACAAATCCTGCCCCAAAGAGAACCATCTTTGCAAACATGGGAAAAGTGTCAAAAAAAATTAATCGTGATGAAGTTTAATTTATTGTTTTGTTTTCTTTTGATTGTTTTTCTTATTGCTATTATGTATGAGAACAAGCCCTGGTTGCCCAGGGGCTCAGCTGTTTCTGTCAGCTAATTTCCAGTGTGGCTGAAGTGGATCCCAAAGAAAATACTTGAGGAATTATTTATGGGTAGGTTGACCAGCCAACACAGGATACCATCCCGCAGCTAAAGGAGAAAACATGAAAGAGATTTTCTTTAATCACAGCATCAGGATAGGTTTCATTGGTGGAATAGGAATAGATGTGCACAGCAAGCTGCGTACAAAGTATGCAGCAGAGAACTGAAGAGCAAAGATGGAAAGGAATAGACAGTTCTCACCTTTGGCAAAGCGCTGACAAAAGAACTACCAGAGATTCACAGGGCCAATCAACTAAGACTGTGTCTAGAATTTATCATTTTTGTGATCTATTTTATTACCTTAGAGTTTCTATTTTTTTCATATACTACAATTACTACATTACTAATAAATACAATAAGAAAAATTGAATATAGCAGTTGTGACTGTTTTCATTAGAAATCTCCTTCTACTAATGAAAAGTGGATCCTCTTTTTAATTTTTAATTACTATTTTAATATTTTAGATATTTTTCCCACTGGAAATAAGTTACTTGGAGTACGTAATACTGTCTGTGGCACAAATATTACAAAAGCTGGTCAAACATGTATTCAGCTTTCAGAATAGAAGAGAGTCCAGTTCCAGTGCAAGCTACATTATTTCATTCAGCGGGAAATTTATATTTGTAGATGAGATACCAATATTGCTAGACTTGGCTGGGAAAGCATCCCTATTCGGGAAATTTTAAGCATATGTTGCAAACTCCTTGCCCTCAAGTGAGCGCTGAAGTGATTACCCGAATTCCTTAGTTTTTCATCTCCTCGGAAATGTTGCCCTCCCCTCTGCATCTCTGCACAGATGTCTGTTGTATGCCAACCCTTGCTGTGTCCCATGATGCCTGTGGGTCTGTCCCACATCCCCTCCAGCACAGCTTCACAGAGGCAGAGCCCAACTTCAGGCTGCCAGCCCTGGGTTAGAGCCGCCATTTTGTGGGTACAACCCCCATGGCAGTACAGTGTGGCATCTGGGAGGGACTTTAAAGAGCAGCAAGCAAGAATATTAACCCTTAAAAAAAAAAAATCAAAATGGAACAGTGTCTCCTTTATTGAATAGATAGGAGTTTTTCTCTCTGGATCCCCTAGCACTTACACCCACACTCTGCTCGTTCAGTAACAATAAGATTTCCCTTTGCTCCTGCTTGGCTCAGGAACCTCCTTTCCTGTTTTCATATGATTGAAAGACAAAAAAATGGAGCAGAACGAACTCTTCTCCCTGGCCTCAACTGCACGAAGGGATGGTTTGGCACTGTAGCCAGGCCGGGGAGGCCTGAACAGCGGTAGGCCACAGGCGGATAACTGCTTAGGCTGCATCTGATCAGATGGCAGAACCCAGCCTAGGTTTGTGCCTGGGTGGGATCGGCCACACCGTCCCAAAGGTCATCCCTCTCCATGTGTGGAGCTCTGCCAACCTGTCCATGCCCCCTGAGAGAGAGAGAGAGAGGGCAGTGTTTTTTCTCAGGCTCCTGATCCACGCTGCTTTGTCAGCAAAACTTTCAAAGGAGCCTTGCCGGGTGGTCACACCCAGGGAAACCCACTGACTGGTGGAGCGATGCAAATAGAGCTGAGAGCACTGCCTGGCTCAGGGCTCGCAGCCCGTCCTCCATTCTTCGGCACTCGCTCGGTGCCGTGTGCTGTGCCGCCAGCGATGCCAGCCGCTTCCGTGATTGATGAGGCCGCAGCGTTTGGAATGGGCACAGAATGCAACATTGTCCTGGGGAGGTACAAAAGCAAAGGATAAAGTTTGTCCTCCCGAACAGTAGTGGAAAGCAGGCCAGAAAAGAAGGCAGGGATGGGGGCGGAGGTTCCAGTGGGAGAGGAGATTGACAAAAGTTGGTATTTCAATTCATTTTTAAAAGGAGCTGGAAGCTTCAGACAGTCATAAGGGAACAATTTAGTTGGAGGAAATGTTCCACTCTGCTATTGGCTTTGTCTGTGGTTGTAATTGTTCCACATATCACTCAAAACACAACTTGCAGAAAAGCTGTTTTCTGTCATGCTGCTATTTTCTATTAACAGTCTAGCTGAGAAACTTGCCTCATGCTACTGTATTGTTTTTTGCTTTTAATTCAGCTGAATACAAAACCAAATCAGCCTGTGAAAACCAGGAACTGAAACTCCACTGTCAAGAGTCCAAGTTCCTTATCATCTACTCTGCCACCTACGGCAGTTGGGCACACAAGGACAACATCTGCTCAGGCAAGGCAGAACGCGTCCCCCAGTTTGGTAAGTTAGTGTGCTCTCAATAGACCTTCTCCATGTGAGTGCACAGGAAAGGGGGGCACGGGTGGAGAGAAAGGGTCAGGAATGAGAGCAGTGACATTTTGGAAGTGTTCGTGGTTGAAGCATGAGAGATTATTTCTGAAACTCAAACAAACTGCCTAGCACGAGGGAGAAATGAGTAAGAAATGTAAGCAAAGTAATAGCCCTTGATGTAGTTAATATTTTTTTACTACGATTGCTGTCAAATACTCTTCCTATTGGCTCTCTTGAACTTAAGTGAATGTATTCAATATCAGCTGCTGGCTCTCATCTTCCTCCGATGTCTGACAAAGACCAGGCAACATGAGTGTCATGCCACCTTGTCTTTCTGATGTCTTTCACACTGATCTCTCCTTGCCTTAAGTGCAGACGGCCAGGATGAGGTCCACAGGTCAGGACCTACTGCTTTGGATACAGTTGTATGACCCAACTCCAAGATGTGGTAGTGTGCTAGTAAATCAGATCCACCCAGGGCTTCTCTCTTCTGGGCAGGAGCCCAGAAAACAGGAAATGATGCGTGTGTGTAGCAGCTAGCCCTCGCCCCCATAGCAGGATGGCTGCATGCAGTCTGACTCCTGGGACTGCTTACCAGCCTTGATTGTGATGGGAGCTGTTGGTACTGGCCAGAAAAGTGCAGGGACCACAGATATCAGCACAGAGAACTGTGTTAGTGTTAGAAATGTTTCCATGTCACTGCTGATTTACTACAGGTGCATCTCAAGGGATGTGAATATTAATGTTGCTATATTAATATATCTAGCCAATATAGTAATGTTGCTATAGTATTAGCACCTTGGTGACAGACTATGAGCATTATCAAACTCACACTGCTCCCCTTCAAATAGGTAGAAGAACCCAAAACATCATGAGTAGTTTATGGTCAACATCAATTACCAAGCACTGACTTCAAAGTCTCAACTGGTGCAAGACTGATAGCACAGTTTTTATCATTAGGTACCTAATTATATATTTTATGTGTTTGTGAGGATGCTTGTATGAATAATGCATTCAATCCCAGACACCAAAAGCACGGAGATGTGTTTTCATGCTGTGGAGAAAGCCGGTGCAGGATCTGAGTGCTGCTTACCTCCCTTCACAACACAGGGAAGGACTTAGATGGCTGACACCAGTCCTGTGCAAAGCCTGAACCTTACTCACTTCTGAGAAACTACTACAAGTGAAACCTATAATCTGAATTGCATCTCTGAACAAGAGAGATCAATAACTAGTCTTAAAAGCAATTTGTCTACAAGCCAGTATTTCTACTTAGTTTTATAAGTATTAAAAATGTATTGGCTGAAAAATGTATTCTGTTCTTTTGCAAGCACCTACTTAAAACTTCCGCGTCTGTATTTCACACTGGCTATTCTAACACAAACTTAGCTATGTGTATTTGTTCTACAAAGGAAATATTTTAGCAGGTCTCTGAAGGACCCATACATTCTCTGTGATGATGGCTTTAGTGTATGACTCCAAGCAGAGCAGAAAGAGCTCAGTTGATCAAGAAAGACCATCATATTTGTTTACTTCTTGTATTTCTTTTACCTCTGAAAATTGCTTACTTTCCTATAGTGTCCTATAGTACTTACATTCCACAGATCATAATACTGCAAACTCTTCTTTCTGGATAAAGTCTCCCAGTGTAAACAGACAAGGGATTTGCAAGAAAGCAAAATCTGTGCTGTGACTGCCTGGATAAAAGCACTTTTTGTCTGTTGCTCTTCTTGTGTTCTGCAAAGCAACCTAAAACTGGCAATAGGAGAGAACATAAAACTTGAGACGAATACAAGGTAGAGCTGCAGAAGGTAGACCCTGATGCAGGTTTCCCATTATTTAATGAAGTAGTTGGCCTCTTCCTGCATGGTGCCAGTAACACCCTGCAGTGAGTATAGCTTTCCAAAGCACTTATGTACTTAGGAGTATACATTAAGTTATCCCAAGGGACTTTAGCACTTAGGAACCAAATCCAATTGACTCCAGTTCTATCCATCTGGAGCGTAAATCTTACTTATGTGGTTATTCAAGCACATACAGATGTCAGTGCATGCATAATTAGACTATTTAAGTGCTAGTATACTTTTGCTTTGAGAAGGCAGTCATATTTTGAATGTCAGCATCATTTCAACGATTTGAGGCAATTTAGAAAGTGTAGTGCAGGTGTTCTTTATTCTAGAATCAGAGCCCCTATATGTTTGCACCAAAAGCTAAATCTGCTCCAGCTCAAACTCGTGTTTGTGCATCTTGGCCTAAAGACAGTGATCAAGCCCTACCATTTCTTTCACTGTATCACAGGAAAGCTGATGGTTTTTTTAGTACTATGCAAATGAGAAGTTGTCTGTCGTTTCTGATGACATGTATAGGAAGTCTCTGTTGAGCTCAGAGTTTTGCTTTTATTCATACTGGGTTTGTTCCTACTAGAAGTACTGGATGTTGAATTAATTGGATACTTCTCTAGGTTTTGGCCACCTCACATTGTGTGCACTGTGGCTGATAAGCCATTACTGGCAAGCAGCAGCGTTGAGTTGGGACAGATGTATTCTGAATTATCAGTTCACTTTTCTGTGAACGGTGTATCAAATCAGCTGTGAGACTTACACTGCTGTGCTTGAAATGAAACACAGGAAAACATAAAATGTCTTTAGCATAAGGATTCTTCTCCATATGGTAAACAGTATATAAATCTGTGGCTTTATTGACAACATCTGCATGGCCTCAGGGCCCCAGGTCAGCATCCAGCATGGCTGCCACCATCAAAAACTTCACAAGAAAGCTAAGATTTGTTTGGATGCAGTTCTGCTTAGCAGAATCTATTGTGCTCAGCAGATCTCCAGCAAAGTAGGAGCCTGTAGCATTTGTTTCGTCTGTCAGTTTTTTCAGACATCCTCTGTCTTTTACATTTGTACTAACATGTGCATGAGGAAAGACAAAATTTATTGGCCAAATGAAGTGAGAATTGTGCCAAAACAGGTTACAATAGAGAGTATGAGGAAGATTCAACAAACACCTCTCAAATCATAGGTTAGTCTTGTTAATACTTGAAAGAAGGCTTGGTAGTAGGTAGCCTCTTGCTGCAGCTTGCAGGCCAGAACAGTAAAATGTACTTACCAGAAATGTTACCTGGATGTGCACTGACTGGTCAGAAGTGTGCTTCCTCAAGCACTGATGACAAGCAGAACCCAGAACTGCCTATCTGTATTAATGAAAGGTAGGGTCCTTCCTGGCACAGCCGTCATTTTAACCTCTTCCCATTTTGTGGAGGTTAAAGGAGTGCATTGTGTGACAAAGTCAGGCACTCACATGCCATAGCTTACACCATGGCATAACGTACCCTGGGGCTAGATTTTGTCTAATCCCCTCTTCCCATTGAAATAATATTCAGGCAAGAAAAAGGGGTATTAACAGGAAACAGAGTCTTCCAGAATCCTGTAGATGCCTTCTAGCTAGCAAGGTATTAAGTTATATAAGGGTGTTTTGTGATGTCATTATTCCTTTTATTTGTTTTATATATATATATATATTTTAATATTGTGGACAATTTATCTCTTATTCAGCAACAGCGACTGAAAAGCTTTTGGCTCCTTCTCATATCAGGAGATGTATACTCTTCCTGCTATGAGCCAGTTCTTTGTGTAAGTCTCTGCAGAGCATCTGTAAATGAAGTAAAAGTACAAATAGATGCAGGCAGATCTGGAAATACTTACACACCAAATTAACTAGGTTCATGCTAGCTGTATATTTCTAGGTGCCATAAATCACAAACCATGCAAATTGGTTGGAATTTGGGAAACATTGGCCACTGAAATACTGACACTTGAAGGAGCATTTAGTAGATCAGCAGCAACTCTGAGTTCAGTGCTTTGCTGGAGGAAGGAGTGAGGACTGTAGCTGAAAGCTGCTGAAAACAACATGACTGAGTCCCTTCTAGACTGCAAGTACCATCAGCTGTAGGTCTGGGTGTACTCTGCTGTTCCTATGCCTCACCTGCATAGCTTATAGTACTAGCTAATTAGAAGTTGATTTCAGACACAAACCCTGTGGACAGTCATACAAGTGGCAGGCTCCAGAGTAGAAGAAATCTGAGACTGCAGAACAGTTATTTTGGTAACATAGCGTAGGACCTGTTAGAGAGGCTCATGGTGAAAGAGCAAATATGTCCCAGCTGTGCTCCAGGGGACAAGGCATCAGGATGCTGTGAGCAGAATAGCTGCAGGGGCATGGTTCTGTAGCAGTGCCAGGGCTCAGGGACATGAGGAAGGTTAACATCTCCCTCTGCAGCTTCTGCCACTGCTGTCTTGTCACGTGTGGGAGAGAATGCTTCATCCATTCGTGTTTTCTTCACTGGCAGTTACAGGGTTTCCTTGTACCTAGGTTCTTCTAGCTTAGATTTTTGAACAGTTGGAAGAGTATACTTGACACTCAAGTTTAAAATAAGGTAACAAACCAAATTGCTCAAAACAAAGCTGTAGGCTTTTGAGCAGAAGGAGCTCAGTTCCTGCTTCTTTTCAAGTAGTGTAGACCTCCACTTGTATCCCCTACTTGGCATCTGTGCTGGCCATGCCTATGTGTGTGCGAGGAGAGGAAAACTGCACCAAGTGCTTAGAGGCTGAATTCTGAACTCCAAGCCACTTGTAAATAACACCAAACAATGGGCTAATCTCCTGCAGGCTAAAGGATCCTCCAACGGGCACATGAGCTGCTGCTCTGTGGTATGGGAGACAGATGGTGCAGCTTTGCAGAATGCCATGGTACAGTATTCACTCGTAAGGAATGGCCTGTTCTGACAATTAAGTATTTTTAGCATAGCATACTGGCAGAACTTGGACCCGGAATATAAAGATACCAGCACCATTTCTCATAAATGCTTTTGCTAGAATCAGCAGCACAAATGGCCCTTTTCTGATGCACAGGCAGGACCCTGCATGCCATGCTTTTGCATAAATTACCATATTATTATGGAAACTTTCTTTAGGAGTATGCAGCCCTAGCTTGGTCCGGAACTTCACAGTTTCCCCTTGTCACTTCTTGTTCTCAGAGCTGATATCTGGGCTCTACAAAGCACAAGCCATGCTGATTTGATAGTGTGAAATCTTTGCTTTCAGTTGATTTTAAAAGCATGCACCTTATTCTTTTGTGGGTAGACACGGCCCAGAAAACATAAAGCACTGTAAGCCAGACAGCAGTTTGGGATGAAAGCAGTGAGCAGCTGAACTGTAGCACCAAAGTGAAAAATTGAGAAGGGGTTCCTCTTATGGGAGCCCTGGTCCTTCATCAGCATGTTACTTTTGATGTAATATGGATCTGCATTTGATACACATTGCTCACTCACAACATCTTGTGCCCTGTGCATAGCAATAGGGGAGAAAACAGCAGCCAGTCAGAAAAACAGCAGAGGGTGTGAGCAGAGGCTGTTGGCAATGCTTGGCACAAAACTCTCTGGCCAGCTCTGGCTGTTCCATCACCTGCAGCTCTTGTGTGGCAAGAGGCAAAGAAAGGAAGGGAAAGCTCCTACGGTCTGAATTGAGAGAAGCTTTGAAGAATCGGAAAACAAATTGCTACTCATTAAAGCCTTCGTGATTTATGGCATGTCATTTGCATGCCAAAACTTTCCTAAACAAAGCTAATTAAGGAGCTGAAAGAGCCTTGCCTCCAGAAACAAGGCTTTCTTCTCGAACTGTTAAATAGCTGCAGTCAGGTTTGATAGTTTACCACTGTGGTAAGAGCCTCTGCTTCATGCCCATATTTCCATGCCACCCATAGAAGCGTGCGTTTCAAGGGACTCACCAGCACTCAGGATGTGTAACAGGCAGCTCTGACAGAATGGAATGAAAAATGACTGTTTTCCCAGCCATCCAGAGCTGCCCTTTCTGCCACTGCTGGGGGTGTCACCAGCCTTCTGGCATTCTGAGAAAGTGCTTTTCAAGAGGCAGTTTATTTTAAACATCTGGTACCAATTTAGCAAGCCCCATAAAATGTAAGCTTAGTTCAAACAGTACTTAGATGTTCAGGAAGAAGATACAAGAAATGTTTATATTCTCCTAATTTGTGATTTCTTTGGGACCGCTGAGTGGGACTACTCACTCATTTACTCAAATTTAAGCACGGACTGAACCTTGTCCTCTTTCAGATGCTGCAGTGAGATGTATAACAGGTTGCCCAAGGAGGCTGTGGTGCCCCATCCCTGGAGGCATTCAAGGCCAGGCTGGATGTGGCTCTGGGCAGCCTGGTCTGGTGGTTGGTGACCCTGCACATAGCAGGGGGTTGAAACTCAATGATCATTGTGGTCCTTTTCAACCCAGGCCATTCTGTGATTCTGTGATTCTATGAAGGAGTTGTCCCCAGCATCAGCTCTGTGTTGCTGCAGCTGGTTTGTTATTAGACCCCCAAGCAAGTTTCATTGAAAATAGCGTGGCTGTCTCTTCAGCACACACCAACTCCTCTGACTTCACTGCAGATACACTTCTGTAGCGTCTGCTTGTGGGAGATAGTTCAGATGAAGCTGCAGCGGATGAAAAAGTGGCCTTTGGTACTGAGTACACAGAATTCCTCTGAGCTGAACTCACGGTTCAGCCTTCACTGAAGCTGCCAGGACGGCTTGGGGAGGTAGCAAGGACACACACAGAACTGAGAGAAGGAAACTGAACAGTTTTTGACTGTACTGAATGCCAGAATCTTACTATACCACAGATAGCTGTTAAGTCGTGCTTGGTTTGTTTTGTTTTTGTTATGGGTCTCTTCAGTTAACATTTGTGCTGTCCTGCAGAAGCAAGCCAGCCTTAGTTTGTGTTCACACACCTGTGACACCAGCCAAGCCTTGCAGAGCTCTCCAAAAACAGGCCTGCCAGGAGCCTACAGGCACATGACGGTAGAGGAGCCAAAGCCAACATGAATGTAGGTGATAAGAAGTTATTAACTCTCAGAGAACAAGAGCAAACATCTACCAGAGGCAAAATGAAACATGCACTCACTGTATCACTGAATTTGTAGAAAACCATCAGTGCAACAGCTGGCTCTTCCTTAAGACCCTGCATGCAGCTCAAAGGGCAGGAGAGTTTGTAGAACATATAATTAACTTCGCCGGATTGCTGTTGTTCTCCCAATCTATTCATCAGTTGGATGTGATGATCCTGAAGCTCACTTCCAACCTAGATGATTCTATGATTTATGAATCATCTGATAGTTCCTCCTGATATTCTCCAGTTGTTTTCATGCTTGCCAGAAGATGTTGCTTAGCTGCCTAAAATGTCCACCTGAACGCATTCTTAGCTGATAGCCAGAAAGACTAAAATAACTGAGTTATTTAAGCAGAGCTATCCAGTGTCTTAAAACAGATTTCCTTGCCCGCTGAACAGCCTTCCAAGTATTAGGTTCTTAGGTCCCGAGAAAGAGAAAGTTGCTCTCCCCTAAAATCTGTCTTCAGTGCTGGGCTCTTTGCCAGACAGATCAGCCCAGTATCTCTTGATGTTCTGTTTACATACGTGACAGTGCTGGTGTCAAGGGATTAACTCTAAAAATCATAGATCTACCCCAAGTACACATGTTGGAGATCAGTCTTCTTCACCGAGAACCTCAGTCTCAGCTCTCTCAAACAAGACTGATTTGAGAAAGCAATGGAGTGTCTTTGTGAACACGATTTCTCCTTTCTCTGCACAAATGAGCTTAAGCAGCTGGAAGGTGAAGATGCCGTTTTTGTCTCAGGGTTTTTACAGAAGGAAAGATAGTTCTAATGAACAGAGAATATGTTGTCAGATCTATAGAATGTTGCTCAGGGAGACTAGAATGAGAAATATTTGTTATCCATAGAAATGTACCAGAAGTGTGAGGAAACACTGACTAGAAGCAGACAGCTTCAGGAAAACGTTCCTTACTCTAGACTTTCAATTTCTGCATACTTTCTGCTTCATAGATATGATATAGATAAAGTATATATAGATATATATATAGATATAGTATATATAGATAAAATAGATAAAGAAGATATCTTTAGATTGGGGTTTAGCTGATATGGATACTGAGAATTCAATCACATTCAGAGATGTTCTTTTTTAAAGCAGAATTTTAAAAGTTTATTTGATACACAAACTTTCCCAATCAAATTTAACTTTGGTGTAAAATCTGCTGACCGTATCTCATTAATCGTGGTGGAAGGTAGAAGACTTGAGTGAAAAAATCCCCATCCCAGCAAATGCAGGCAGGTGCAGCTGTGAGCATTGGTACAGTGCACTGTAGATGCCTTTGACATTGCCTTAGGCATTCAAATTTGGCAGCTTGATGGGAGCAGTGCAGCATTTGGTACGGCGGAGAGAAGTCAAATGATTTTCTGGTTAAACATTGAGCCTATTTTGACCTCTTGGCCATAACAGAATGGCTCCTAGCAGCACCAGGCAGAGTAAATCATAAGCTACTCTTGATTTCACCACAGACCTAGCTGTTGCGGTGCACAGAAATTGATCTCACCTAACTTGAGCTGAAACTGGGCATCCGGTCAAACCATGGTGATAATCCTGGGGGAGGGAAACTTGCAAACAGCACTGCATCGCCCTTTACTGGCACACTCATCTTGAAGTGGAGCAGGTGAAGCAGGTGGAGAGCTGTGTGAAGATGCTTGGTTCTTCCAGGTTATCCTGAAAAGAATAGAGAGGACATTTGCAAGGCACTTCATATGAAATTTGACTTGAGTCTTACTGCAACCTTAGTACGTGACTGGAAGTCATCCTGAGGGGGCCAATTTGCTGCAAATCCTCAATTTCATCACGTGCTGACTTCCTTGCACTCACAAATGTTAATACCTAATTCTGAAGACCTGCTTAGGCAAGCACAGGTGTGTGAAATTGATAGTAGATCTGTATCTTTAGCTGTGCATGTAGCAGTTATTATGCCTGATAACAGCAGAGTTGTGTATGTATTGGATGTGTTTTTCTTTCAGACTGCTTGTCTCACACAGCGCTAGAAGTTTTATCAAAGAGGTGTTATGGGAAACAGAGATGCAAAATTATTGTCAGTAGCCAAGATTTTGGAAGTCCGTGCCTACCTGGAGTGGCAAAACACCTGAACGTCAGCTATGCATGTGGTAAGAGCAAATGCATGGTAATTCCCTATAAAAATGTCTTACTGAAGTAAGGGCTTGAGGTTATGCATCACTCACAGAACTGAGGCAACACAGACACGAAGGAAGAGTTCCTCATTTTCTTTACCATAGGTTAATATATTTACATCGCGGGAAGGCAGAGTTCCCCGCAGTTCTTTTTCTCTGAAGCCAGAGCCACGAGACAGCAAAGTATAGTGCAAATACAGATGAGAGAAAAATGATTGCGGGACTTCAATGCAGTGCCTTATATAGGTGTTGAATCCTCTTAGGAATGTCTTTCTCTGGCTGAGGACTGGAACAGATTTCCTCAGCCTCTGCTTTTGGGGATGAACTGTGACCCTCAGGAGCGGTTGTCTGACATGCCAGTGGATGTGTCCGATCAGTTTTACCAAGTTACTGCTCTGCTTGCTGTGCGTAACCTGGGAAGCTGCTGGCTTCAAGGAGCACTGGGCTATCTATAACAGCCATGCAGGACCGACTGCCAGATCGCTGCCCACCTGAGGATCAGAGGAAAGGGAGCCCCAGCTGTTCCCTTGCTGGTATGAGAGAATTTCTCTTCCAGTCTCACCATGTGTGCGTCGTCAGGCAAGAGGCACTGCAGCAACTCTCTTCTTCACATTGTTGAAGAGAGCTGGAGCCTGTCTTTGCACTAACAAACACACAACATTATTGTGTGTTTGCCTTCATGCTGTAGTAACTTTATGAATGTGTTAATGGAATTCTCTTTAATTAGAGTAAGGATAATTACAACAGATTGTTCTTTCTTACACATCCGTATACTGGGAAACAAGCGTATGTTTGTTTGCAGTGAGGTTCTGCGTTCTGATTTGTAGTGAATTGTTTTTGCACTAACGCATGGATAATAAATAGTGCCTGTGTGCTTTGCTGGCACGCGTCGAAGACTTTTTCTTCTGCCAGATCCTACTGAGCTGTGCAGTCTGAAACATTAGCCAATGGTTTGCAGGTCTAATTATTTTACAGATCATCTAGGGAACATGGGAAGAGGCTGGGCGTGGTCCAGAATGGCATTTTACATTCTTTCCCCTCACTAGAAGATCCCTTCTAGCCTGACGCTTTGCAAGCTGAGGTAAATGGGCATTTTTCTGAAGTGACAGGGACACAGCTGAGCAGACCCTGTTTTCTTAGGGCTGTGACACACTTGAAAGCATGATCAGGAATGTGAAAAACCATCCTCCCTACCTCAGAGGTCAGCAGCTAGTTAGTGTCTGCCCGTATTTGTATTTTATGGTTAGTAACAACTTAGCAGAAGCCGGGAGATGCTGTTTTTTCACAGTCCCAGTCCCACAACCTCCTCAGCATCACTTGAAGTCTGCAGAGACTATGATCTACCAGCTCTTGCTGAGGCAAGAAGCCAGCCCCAGGAAACACAGCTTCTGTCTGCACGTTCTGAATATCTCTGTCAGTTTATGGTTGCTTGCTGGCTCCTGCCCTGCCTGTCAAAGCAGAGCTGCACAGGACATAATGTAGATAAAAAAATCCTTTCGCTGGTGTCAGCTAGTCTGTCCAGTAACCTGGGCACACCTCATCTTGGTTAAAGTCTTTATGAATATAGTGTGTCTGAAATGAAACCCCAACAAAAATTAATAGTGCAAGCAGCCAAGAACAGTACAAGCAGCTGAGAGCTTTTGTTGCCTGTAGCATTCTAAATCAAACATCCCCCTGCAATAGATATCTGCACGAGCAGATGCTGACTTGGCAGAGGGTAGGACAACAGGACAAGACAAGGCTACACAGTCTGACAAAGCTGGTCCAGGTGTGTGTCCAGCATCAGGACTTTCCTGCCAGAATGTGGCACTCCCAAAGCAGCACTGCAGATCCCTCACCTACTGCCTTCCTGCTACTTCTGTAGCAAACTCTCCCACCTCTCAAGTACACTGCTCCTAGCAGCCAGGTCTGTAATTCAGCATGTGGTCTGAAAGAAAACCAGCCTTGTCCGTCATCGAAAATATTCTGCCTCTGCAGAACAGTTAAGAATTACAATGGTGTACAAACCAAAATAGAAATTAGTTCATTTCTCCCTATCTCTGTTGGCTTTCTATTGCAAACAGGAGCAAAGAATCCTAAAAAAATCCTTCATCAGGAAAAGCAACAGTTATGACTTTGAGCCCACACACACAGAAGAGTTCCTCTCAGAAGGAAGAGCTATTTTTAGTTGTTTTGAATGTAAAAGCTATGCTAAGCCCCAAACTTCTGTCTCCTCTGTTCCATTTGACTTTCTTTAGCACCACTTATTGGCAAATGTTTGTGTGTAGGATATAGGTGGGTTTCATACTTGGAATTTCTGTCTTTTTTTCCCCTTCACATCAGTCTGAAAATCAATCAATCTGCCTTCATACAATACAGAGAACAAGTGCCAAGTTCTGAATCCATGAAGGGCCCATTCATCTTGTGCACAATCTGAGAGCTCTCCATATCTACACGATGTGCTTTCTTTTAGCTCTTTTATTTGTTTTAACAAGAGTGGGAAAACATCCCAAGAGAAAAAAATAAATGAGAAGTACCCAGCAGCACCCTGCCACCTCGTCCTGAGCACCTTCCCTCTCTGGGACCACTCACTTCAGAGGCTCTGCAGAGAATGTCAGACAAGTCTTTAAATGTTTCTGGGCCATTCTGACAGTGAGTTGAATCTGAGTCAGCAACTTGCCAGAGCGGCCAAAAGGGCCAACCATACCCAGAGGTGCACTAGGCCCCGCACTGCCAGCAGGTGAGAGAGTGGGAACAGGCTGCCCATCGCAGTGGGCACGGCCCCGAGTGCTGGAGTTCAAGGAGCATTGAGACCACTTTTTTAGACGTAGGGTTTGGATTTTGGCTGGTGCTGTGTGGAGCCTGGAGTTGGACTCAGTGTTCCCAGTTGGTTCCTCCTGCTCAGGATGTTCTGTGATTCTGGCTTTTCCCTCTTTTCTCTTTTTCCTCTACTGCCCTTCTGTAGTAAAAGGGCTGTTCCACTCCCATAGGTGTGTGGGGAGATCAGTCCCCACCTGGGGTTGCCTCCCCCCTCAAGCTCTGAAAAGCAAAGCTGTGCTCAACTCTTGGCAGGTGAGTGACCCCAGAGATGTAAGTTTCAGGGTGTTCACCTGCCATGAGATTAAAATGCAATCTTGCAAATGTCAGCCAGCAGCTGATGGTATGGCACATAAGAAACACAGCTGTGGCCAGGGATTCCATCAGGCACTATTTCTCCAACTGCTGCCAACCTTGCAGGGCATAGCCTGAGGCACCACCATCAGAAACCCCATTCATTTAGAACGCAGACACTCCTTGGCTGTGGGGGTGTTGGGGCACTGGCATAGGCTGCCCCCAGGCTGTGGAGTCTCCTTGGAGATGTCCAGAAGCCACCTGGACGTGGCCCTGGGCACCCTGGTCTGGGTGTCCCTGCTGGAACAGAGGTTTGGGCCAGATGGATCCAGAGGCCCCGGCAGCTTCAGATGCTCTGTGACCTTGTAATGGGGAATGGTAATTAACAGGGGATCTGGTTTGCAAAACTGACAGTGCCTTTTTTCTTTCCAGTTCCTAAATTCATCCTCACAGCTGTCAACCACCTGGTCACTCACAACAATTCTTCCGTGAAGCAGAATGATGGTGAACATGGTAATTTAAAAAAATAATAATAAAAGGTTTACCTTTGATTGCAGTAGGACATTGTGGTACAACACAGGTGGGTGTAAGGAAGGGGACAGTGGGAGTGATTCTGGGACAGCTTCTCTCTGCTTTGCGGACACAGCTGTCACAGCAATCAGGAGGAAAGAGCCCAATCGGGAGGCCCTGCAGTCAGCTGTATGTGCCTTACCCTGCTTCTGAGGAGCTTGCTCCTCCTAAATGCAAATTAAATAAATGATGTGGCCAGTGCATATTTGCTGTCATCACTGATGAGAGCAGTGCAGTGATTGGACTGGGAAGTCCGTTTGACAGCTGTGAAGTTAATGAAGTAAATTATTTCTGAAAGCTTAATAGGAAGAGACAAGGTGGTTCACGTGGTAATAATTTCTCTTAAAAAATAAGATCGCCATTTTACATGTATTTTATATTTTCAATACCTTATTAATTATATTTTACTTCAAGATTTATTTTAATATTTATTGTATTTACCAACCATTATTTGGTTTAACATTCTGCAAGGTTCCTATAGCACAGTGCTGGTTTGCCTGTGCTTTGGACAGACTCATTAGTTCAGAAAGGATAAGGGGAATATCAGTGTGATGGCTTTATCATCTACAGCGTGACTGAATTTGTTCTACCTCCTCTCACTGCAGGTATCAATATTGATCCAAAGGAATCAAGATCTCCAAAGAAAGATGGCACCATTGTTAGCAACTCCTTGGCTACATTTGCATACATTAGAGGTAGGAAAATGAGGCAGCTTCGTTCATTAGGTTTCATTAGGCATTTTGGAAGGAAGGGGAAAAGGGAAGATGACTTCAGAAGCTCACAGCTGGTAATCCCACATTTATAGTAATAGCATTATTACAATATAATTACAGTCCTGTGGATGAGACTATCACAGTGTAACTGACATTTATAGAATATTTTCCATCCTGAAGGATCCGAACTCTTTTGGGGACTGCAGCCAAGGTTTTTTCAATTAATATTTTCAATGGGGGCCTTTGGTTGTTTGGTATTTTTAAAAGTCTGGTCCTGATCTGGGAGCAGTGTTGGAGACATCCATTTTTGGAAATGTTGGTTTACATAAGTGTAAGGATCACTGAAAAGCAGTAAAGAACCAACCAAAGAAAGCAGCCATCTCCAGTATGGGTCATGACAGGTCTTGTGACTTAGCAATGCTAAGGCAAATTTCATTGAGGCCAGTAAATTCACGGTCACAAGATCTCTGACACCATGGGAGAAGTCTGATGGATTTTAGAAGTAAGCAATAAGAAGCAACACCAGAATTAAGATTTCTGCTTCTCTAGAAAATGGCAGAACCATGCAGCTGTGGAGTCCCTGCCTCTTTTGTTGCTGTACTGAAATGCTATCTCAGAACATGTTGGAAACCAAAATGTTCCCTACCTAGCCTGGGCTGGGAATGCTACCATAGCTCCTCAGAGCATGGAGCTGCTCATCCCATAGAATCAAAGAATTATTAAGATTGGAAAAGATCTCTAAGATTACCTAGTCCAACCCATCTCCACCACTCCACCATCCCCACTGCCCACATCCCTCAGTGCCACATCCACACAGTTCTTGAACACCTCCAGGGATGGTGACCCCACCACCTCCCTGGGCAGCCTGTTCACCATTCTTTCTGAGAAGAATATCCAACTTGAACCTCTTCTGGCACAACTTAAGGCCATTCTCTCTCATCCTATCGCTGTTACATGGGAGAAGAGGCCAATCCCCACCTCACCGCAACCTCCTCTCAGGTGGTTGTAGAGACTGATGACATCTCCCCTGGGCCTCCTCTTCTCCAGACTGAACAACCCTCATGTCCCCTCTCTGCGAAGGTAAGACCTGTTTAGGCAGGATGGCTGGAAGAAAAGTGGTGTATTTCTGGTAGGTGATTAAGAATGCTAACAGAGTGGTGAGATAATGTTATTCGAGTATGTTTTTAAGAGACTGTGGGTTTTGCACAGCAAGCTGAAGAAGCAGAGATGGTAGAGAGGTCAATTTCCAAGTACGAGATGTTTCTGGGGCAGGATGCAGCAAGTCTCTCCAGGACCTACTGCCACTATAGCCATAGAGTGCAGGGCACTGGAAATGGCAGCTGGCTGCTTTGTACCTAGACTTTGGCAGAGCTGGAGAAAAGTTTATGCATTGGATTTCTAATTTCAGATCACCCAGAAAGAGCTGCTCTGCTGTTTGTGTCCAGTGTTTGTGTGGGATTAATCCTCACGCTGTGTGCTTTGGTGATCCGCATGTCCTGCTTTAAAGACTTCCAGAAACTGCAGGGAAAGAAGGAGCACTTGGTACCAGAAAGTGATGGAGTGGATGAGAGCAGTGAGAGCGAGGAGGAGGAAGATGAAGACTCCTCTGGGTCAGAGCTGCCGGACGAGCTGGCAGAACTTTATAGACCTTCTTACTCAGGTTATAATGCAGCGGAAGCAGCGGACCTGGCTGAGCGGATAGAGCGGAGGGAGCAGATCATGCAAGAAATTTGGATGAACAGTGGTTTGGATATGACACCGCCCAGAAACATGAACACATTTTATATCAATGAGGAATAATGCCTTATTTTGGATGATGCTCTCGCCTTTTTCTTTCTTTCTTTTTTTTTTTTTTATTAAAAAGAAATGTACCTTCTGTGAAGGAACATTTGTAACAGTACAGATAATTATTTGTAAAGTAAGAAGAAATACATACAATAAAAAGAGAGTTTCAAGCCCTTCACTGTCCATAAATTATTCTGTGGAAAACCACATGCATAAGCTTTCATAGCTTGCTTTTCAGTGTCATTTGGGATCAATTGCCACATGAGGTTTATGAAATATTAGGAGAAGGAGGAAAATAGCTGAGAAGTGCATTGTAGAGAACAGTCTTCTGCAATAAGGCATGGCACTTGTAACCAGTTGGTATGCTGCAGCTCATAAATCACATAAATATGTGCTGTTGATGAGAAATATGTTATTAACAGAAAGAGTGGAAAAGAATTAAATGCAGGTGCTTGAAGCCGAAGCCTCATTAGAACATACAGGGAGTGTGAAAAAATAGTGTCCCCTCAACATCTGTTCGGCTACCCTGGCATCCCAACAGCCAACACATTTTTCTCTGAGGAAATGTTGATCATAGAATGGCTGGGTTGAGAAGGACCACAGTGATCACCCAGTTCCAACCCCCTGCTGTGTGCAGGGTCGCCAACCACCACCCCAGGCTGCCCAGAGCCACATCCAGCCTGGCCTTGAATGCCTCCAGGGATGGGGCACCACAGCCTCCTTGGGCAACCTGTTCCAGTGCTTCACCACCCTCTGTGTGAAAAACTTCCTCCTCATATCTAACCTAAACCTCCCCTGTCTCAGTTGAAAACCATTCCCCCTTGTCCTATCACTATCCACCTTCGTAAACAGCCGTTCCCTCTCCTGTTTATATGCTCCCTCCAAGTACTGGAAGGTCACATTGAGGTCTCCCCAGAGCCTTCTCTTCTCCAAGCTAAACAAGCACAGTGCTTTCAACTGATGATTTTGATGAACTCAAACTTAGATCAGCATATTAAGGACATTCCTTCTTAAGGGAAATTCGGTGTTATTTTTTGGTGATTTTAAAGCATATTTTAGAGCCAACATTTGACACAAAGTTATAGTCTGAGGACTTCTACGGAAGTTCATCTCTTCAGACCAGTTGGGTTTGGTGTGGTGCTGTCAGACAGAAAATGAAATCAGAAATATATCTATCTTAGCTGAAAACGCAACCTTTCTGCCTTTAAATAAAATGTCTCCAATATTTTAGCTGCAGCCCACTGGGAATTCAGCGAACAAAAGGAGGAAAAATGTCACTTCCTATTGGTAAGAATTCATGAGCTCATTGTGCTTTCCCACTTCGACACTGTGCTTTAGGGCAGCATATCGTATGGAACGCATGGAAAGAAAGAAGTGACACAGCTCGTCATTTCCTGCCTATGCCGAGACAAACCTAAGCATGGGAAAACTTCATCAAAAGGAAGGGACCCACTCCATGACTAAGGTGCAGTCGTGTGCTCAACTGGAAAAATCTCCGTGCCGACTGGCGGAAGGAAGAGGGGACTGAGCGGAAGGGAGAGGGACTGAGGAGCGGTGCGAACACTGAGCACAGGCTGCTATTTCATCCTGTCCGTGAACTTTCTAAGTTGAAGTGGGGAGGAGAACTTTCCAGGTCAAACCGGGGAAAGCTATCAATGAGTGCTTCGTCTTCACAGAATCACAGAATCACAGAATCATCAAGGTTGGAAAAGACCTAAAAGATCATCCAGTCCAACCATCACCAATACTCCCCAGCTAAATCCTATCCCTCAACACAACATCCAAACGTCTCTTGAACACCTCCATGTTCGGTGACTCCACCACCTCCTTGGGCAGTGCATTCCAATGCCTGACCACCCTTTCCGAGAAGTAATATTTCCTAATGTCCAGCCTGAATCTCCCCTGGCGCAGTTTGAAACCATTGCCTCTAGTTCTATCACTGTCTACACGAGAGAAAAGGCCGACCCCTAGCTCACCACAACCTCCCTTCAGGAAGTTATAGAGTGCTATAAGGTCTCCCCTGAGCCTCCTCTTCTCCAGGCTGAACAATCCCAGCTCCTTCAGCCGCTCCTCATAAGGCCTGTGCTCCAGGCCCCTCACCAGCTTTGTAGCCCTCCTCTGAACACGTTCCAGGGCCTCAATGTCTTTCTTGCAATGAGGGGCCCAAAACTGAACACAATACTCGAGGTGCGGCCTCACCAGTGCAGAGTACAGGGGGACAATTACCTCCCTATTCCTGCTAGTAACACTGTTTTTGATGCAAGCCAGGATGCCGTTAGCCTTCTTGGCCACCCGGGCACACTGTCGGCTCATGTTCAGCCGAGCATCAATCAACACCCCCAGGTCCGTTTCCTCCACACAGTCCTCCAGCCACTCCGCCCCAAGCCTATAGCGCTGCCTGGGGTTGTTGTGGCCAAAGTGCAGGATTCGGCATTTGGTCTTGTTGAACCTCATCCCGTTGGCTTCAGCCCAGCTCTCCAGCCTGTCCAGATCCCTCTGCAGGGCCTCGCTACCCCCAGGCAGATCCACACTCCCAGCCAATTTGGTGTCGTCTGCGAACTTACTGAGGGTGCACTCAATGCCCTCATCCAAGTCATCAATAAAGATATTGAAGAGGACAGGCCCCAGCACCGACCCTTGGGGAACACCACTCGTGACCGGTCGCCAGCTGGATTTAACTCCATTCACCACCACTCTCTGAGCCCGGCCCTCCAGCCAGTTCCTTACCCATCCAACAATGTACCCGTCCAAGCCACGGGCTGCCAGCTTCTGCAGGAGAATACCGTGGGAGACAGTGTCAAAGGCTTTGCTGAAGTCTAGGTAGACCACATCAACAGCCTTTCCCTCATCCAGCAGATGGGTCTTGTGCCCAAATGTTCACTGCTCACAGTGGTGTGGAAGTCAGAGTGGAAGCAAGCAAGAAAACTCAGAAAAAAACTAAATTATTTTGGTCTCTCTGAAATAACACCTGCAGAAAAAGCATCCAGCATGGAGAACAGAAACTAAAGGACAACATGTCTGGCCACCCAATTTGACCATACATTTTATTTCACGGACGAGTACAGTGTATGCCCATTAAAGATAAGCAGTGATGCAGTGACCCACACTGGTTTCAGTCTCAGGTCTGCAGTAAGAAGCAGTGGGGTTTCGCTAGCTATTAGTGGGGTGTATAACCTGAGAAAAACAAGCAGCAGAAGTACCACAGCCAGTATCTGTCTTCCTTCCAGGCTGAGGGCAAGAATGCAATTTAAAAGGGTTCTGCAAGTCAGCAGCAACGCGGTGAGGAGGGCATTTCAGAGCATCAAAAGATAATGTTCCAGCAGTAAAATTCTTGCAGTGCCCAGAAAAGCAGCCCAGGACTGCTACAAGGGAGACTTTGCAGGCAGTGTGGCTGGCTCTGCATGAAAGCAGCTATTTGGCTCAGGCTGCTCACATGGCTGTGGGAATGATGTGCATCTGAAAGCGATAGGAGCCAGCATCAGCCCTGAGGCTGTTTTAGTTCTTCACTGCTGTTTTCAAAACAACCCGGAACTTACCAGCAGCAACCCCTGCGCTGAGGCATGCGGTAAATCAACCCTCCTGAAACTCGCTCTTCCTGAAACTCTTCCTTTCTCTCAGTAGTCACCATGGGCCACATATACAACAGTTACATGGCTGTAGCCCAAGTTCCCCAGCTGGGCCCTGGCGGTGCAGTAGCAGTGCCTGTGATCAGCAGAGCCCAGCAGTGTCCGGGGTGCGGCCAGGCCGAGGGCAGCAGAGGTGGTGTGGGCAGGGCTTGGCGGGAGGGAGAGCATGAAGGGCCTGGGAAAGCAAAACCCTGCGTGGGTGAGCAGGGAGTAAAGGACCGAAAGCAGGCATGGAAACCTTTGCATTGGCACTGCCTGCGTGCAGGGAAGCCTAAGGGATACCTACCTGACTGCAAGCATCCTGTTATGTGCAAGGCGTGCAGTCATGCAGAAAAGTCAAACACGAACCAAGGCAGGGGATTTTCTATCAGTTGTGAAGTCATCTGTGGTGTTTTTCCTTGGGCTCACAAAGGAAAGCTGACCTTCAGCCCTTGCTAGAGTAAGCAGAAGTCCAGCCAGAGAGATATGGAGCCCTGCAAAGCACTAACAGGGTTTTCCTCAGAAAGCCAAATGCCAGCCTGGGAGCAGTAGAGTAACACACAGAATTTGTCAAGGTGCGGTCCTGATGTACTGCTCAAGTCAGTGCCTCCTCCAGGATGTCCCATCCTCCTGGTCCTCCATGTCCTCCAGGTTGGATGTCCCATCCAACTGGTGCTCATCACGCTGTGGTCCTGCAGCACTGAGGCACTCCCTGCTCTGCTGCCAAGGGCAGCTTTCCAGCATCATGGAAAACTGTAGGAGTTGTGGCTTCTCATGGAGAGAGAGCAAAATCCCAGCTGGAAAGCTTCAGTCAGATCTTGCGCCTTTGTTAGACAGCCAAGTCAATCAGCCTGAGAAACTTGGTTATGTTCGGAGACGACAGAGCTGCCTCTTCTGGTCTTCTTTTTTAACATCTGAGCGCTCTGGACACAGCAACGCGTGGTGGCTTTGGAGCTGGATCGTGTTTGAAGCGGGGCCCTGTTCAGTGTGCGGTAGGACCAGCAGACCTCCAGGGGTCCTCCCAGGCTCAGCAATTTTGTGAGCCTCCCAACAGCTCTGAGCACAGCTCTGAGCACAGCACGTGGAGTTGAGACAACTGCAGGTTCGGGCCTTGTGATGCCCCGCGTGCCCCTACCGCTCTGATCTAGCCTAAGCAAAAAATCAAGATGGAATTGCTAAGAATATCCCTTTGGTGAAATGTCCATTTCTGAATGAGGGAAAGGCAGGAAGAAGCAGAGCTCCAAAATTGTGACTGCTCACGGTACTGTGGAAAATTCTGGGCTAGATCCTAAAGTACACGAACTGTTGCTATGAAAAGAAGCAGAGCTGGTATGGAACGGCATTGCTGTGCCCACAGCCCCTGCATGGGGATAGTGCAGCTGTTTGCTGATTACTGGGGAAAAAAATCCCCCACAACTGGGTTGGACTACACCATGATAGATATTTAATCATAGCTGGCTGGATTACTCTGCCTTTATTGAGAGCTGCTCTCACAGACCTAATCCTTGAAATACAACAGTAATTGCCTTTTTTTCTTTTTCCTTAAGGAAGTGCCAAATTTCCTATTTTTGCTATAAACTTCCTCAGTTTGAAGGCAATCCCACCATAGCTACTGCACAAGACATACTAACACAGTGCGAAGACAAGCACTGTTCTTAATACAACAGGCAGGTGGCTTTTGGGTAAGGTGCTGCTGTGGCCAGTGCAGGGCAGATGGGACCAGGCTTTTCCCATCACCTGCTGTACCAGGGATTGGGTGGCAGGGAGCTCAGAGCTCCTGCTCTTGATGGCTTCTAATCACAGCTGGTCCTTGTGCCATTCCCAATTGCAGTCAGGCAATTCAATCAATTATGGAGTCATTGGTGATATAGATTGGTTGAGGTTAGCAGGAACCTCTGGATCCATCTGGCCCAACCCCAGCTCCAGCAGAGACACCTCAAGGAGGGTGCCCAGAGCCACATTCAACCGGGGTTTTGAAGATCTCCAAGAAGGAGACTCCACAGTCTCTGGGCAACTTTTGCCAGTGCTCTGTCTACTGCACAGCACAGAAGTGCTGCCTGGTGATCTGACAGCATAATGGGTCTCCTCCTCTGGCCCTATCAGGTCAGACCTTTGCCAGCTCCCAGCTGTTGAGGTTGTACAGAGCAGGAACACAGGCTGCACAAGAGCACAACATCAGCACTGTCAAAAGCATCAGCTCCAGCTCCCCGCATCCCCTGGGCCTCTACATCCAGCAGAGGATCGATGTCTATGTTCCCTCTGCAGCCTCTCCCACCACCACACATCCTGTCATCCCTTCTGCGGCTTGGAGAGCCCACAGCAGTGCATGATGTAGGCTGCAAGGAGGAGAAGACAGAGAGGGAAGACAATCAGAAATCCCATTTTAAAATTCACTGGCTGTGTTAGATTCAGGCCACTCTGTGACTCTGCAGTACAACCACAGCTCCCTGGTGGCTTTTGCCCATGGCTCTCGTGCAGTGGAACGAAGCACAAGAACACACTTGCAGAAGTCACAGCAATTCAATGCAGGGGCGAGAAATGGCCATGAGGACCTGCTTCATCTTTCAAGGCAGAGCAGGCCTTGCTCTGTCTCACTCCAAAATGCTCCTTCACAAGGAACCCTCAGTCTGTGCCAAGGACTACAGTTACATTACTGACTCCCATGATATGCAATATAAATTTCCACTAATCAGAATAGCGATATGGCCACAAAACAAACATTTTAGCCAAGCTGCACTGTACGTGGCCTTTGACAGATAACTGCTTTTACCTCTAGAAGGGCATGTCTGCTATCAAGCTCCCAGAAATTAGCAGTTTAGAAGGAAGATAAAATGCTTTTACAAACCTAAGAGCAGTGTTCATATCACATAATTCTGACTCTTTGCAGCAGATCTTTAAATGCCTGTAGTCCTGTGCTTTGTTCTAATGCTCTTTCATCTTTTTCCAGTTAGTTCATTCAATTTCAGTTATAACAAATGTGCATAGCAGCTCTATGGATGCTATCGTGGGTACTATGAGAGCATTGCATGAGCATTAAGAAGGGAGAACAACAGTCAAAGGTATTTAAAACAAAATGCAGTTTTCTTCTGTGTTAATTATTTCCTATACCAGCTTTTCCTCATGTCAAGAAAGGAAATGACACCACTACAATACAATCAAACGCCCTCCTCAGAGATCAGAGCCCTCCATCTCACATAGCTGAGAAGGATCATTTTCACTGAAACAATACCTCTCAACCTGTTTTGGAAATGTAACAAAAGTCCATAGGCTCCTTTGATGCACGTGCCAGAGAGCTCTGCTAGGAGGACCCCACCAACACGGTGTGGTTTCATCCCAGAAAACTACCTGCTTACAGTTGTGGATGTGCCGTTTAATGAAGGCAATCTAGGGAAATATAGGTGCTGAGCTGTATGTTTTTTCATGTTGTCACTGCTATTGAATACTTTTGGTATCAAGGATGTTAAATGAAATGGCCATAAGCCAACGGTGACTTCAGCTATTTACAGAGTGGGAGTGTACTGAACACGCTTCTCAGAATAACGCGGATCTCAGATGAAAGCTCTGCTTGCAAGAGGGATTCAGGTGGGTATTTCCAAGTATTCATTCCAGTGGATCCAGAACATCTAGGAAGCTTCCTGCCAAGGACACTAATCTCAGAACAGTTATGACAAAGTAACTGTAAAAAGTTATTTTCAAACTCAGAGGAGCAGGTAAGTGCCTCCCCTAAGCATTCTAGGGTACATCAGTAAATTGCTACCATTGGGTTCAGTCATGTCACAAGTATGATCCCTGCATTATCATAGAATGACCTGGGTTTCACCAAAGACCTCAATGATCATCTAGTTTCAACCCCCTGCTGTGTGCAGGGCCTCCAACCACCAGCCCAGGCTGCCCAGAGCCACATCCAGCCTGGCCTTGAATGCCTCCAGGGATGGGGCACCACAGCCTCCTTGGGCAACCTGTTCCAGTGCTTCACCATCGTGTGTGTGAAAAACTTCCTCCTAATATCAGCCTAACAGAATAAAATAAATTCTCTAGACCATTGCTGGAAAAGAAAGAAGCAGCTTTGCAACAACTCTGAATCGTTAACCTAAAATACAGTCATTTGATATCTTTCTAAAGCACATATATAAATATATAGCTGCCCAAACAAACTTTCAAGGCAAAATCTGCTTTCAAGTTTATGTCTTCAAACACTCATCAACATCCACATGAAACTCAATGAAGGAGAGCATTGTGAGAGATGGGAGACCTCCACGCTTTGAGGACAGTAAAGGCACATACTAAAAAAAAAAAAGCCATGAGCTGTGGGAATGAATTAAAACCTCTGCAGAACTGTACAGGACTCTTATTTTCATATGAGCAAGCAGCAGAAACAGTGATTCATTTAAAACCTGCTCTAGCTTCTTGCCACAGAAATAATTCCAAATAGTTTAAAATATGAGGATAAAATATTGACATACTGATTTTTTTCTTGAAAATATACCATAAAGTTGATGCTTAGAAAAAACTACTGGACAATTTCAATCACTGTAGCAAAACCACCATTAAAACCTTACTGAATTACATCATTTCTGTTTTTTATATTGTTCTCAGCTACAAGTTGAAGAAAACAAAGTTGAACTTGATCAATGTCTCTTCAACCATGTTAATATGTAAAGAAAATTACAATTGCTTCGGAAAAAACATTTAGCAAAGTACTTTGTTATTCTATAATGACTCAAAAAAGCAGGGAAATTGAAGCCAGGGGTTCTGAGAATTGCAAATCTAGAGAGGAACAAGCAGGTGATTTTAGCGGACAGTCAGTGACCACAGAATTTACTCCCCCCCTTGTTGCACTGGCAGGTTTGGCACTGTAGGAAGCTTCCAGTTGATAATGCATCAGACATTTGTCTCTGCAACTAAGCCCTCGTGACAAGAGGATTAGGGTGTGAATAAGACCAAAAAAACCAGCAATGGAAAATATCAAGTGTGGGTGCAAATTCGGACAGCAAACACAAGCGATCTGTTAGAATTGGGCAGCCCAAGCACCACTGTGCCAAGATGTGGCACCTGCAAAAAAATGTTTCAGATTAAAACCTGACATAAACTATGTGCTATGAGCAATCACCTGCTATTAAGATTGAGGTCACTTGTGAACATAATCTAGCCTGCTCAAGCAGGAGGCAAATATACCTATGTAGGAGCAACTTGGCACATGGAGTATGATAAAAAAAAAACTACAATACCAAACCAGCTGCCTTAGCTGATTTGTCTTTCTTCACTGCAGAACTGAAAATGACAACTGCTCTAGGGTGTAAAGGAAGATACCATGTTGGCTGTGAGTGCTCACAGCCAGGTATGGCTCACTTCTCTTTAAAACACCCAACTGATCCTCATTTAAGATTTTCAGGGCAGTTGGGCTTTGTGCTGCACAGCTACTGGCATGAACGCACACCTGCCAGCATAAATGCACACCTGCCTCAGTAGAAAAGAATTCCTATTGAGCAGACAGAAATCTAACATGTAAAACTTCATGTTATACATAAAACTTCTCCTTAAATAATTGTTAAGTGGTCAAGTCGTTTAAAAATGAGTTTAAAATCAGCTCCGTAGAAATGGTTATAAAGATTGCTCAAAGCAACACTCAACGTTTTAGTACACATTTATTACTTATATTATCTATGAAATACATTAATATCACATATTCAAAATACAAGTTTCTAATAAAATAATCAACTTAAACAGAATTTATTTTGTTCTTTGCAGAGACAATTGCTGCTAAAATTGATTAGAAATGTAAACAGGTATCAAAAAATCTAAGGCTGAAACAGGCATCTGCTAAGGAAGTGACAACTTCAACTTCTGTCAGAAGAATCTAACACACAGTAATAACCCTCTCTGCAAACCAAACAGTGTAAAGAGGCAAAAAGTGCTTGTGGAGCTTCATCTTGGGCCCCATTTGATGTCTTTCACACCATGAAATTGTCTTTTCAAAGCATGGCTGTCTGCCCACTCAGCATTTAGAAATGAATCGTCGTCATCCTCTTCAAGTTTCTATAAACAGAACCAACAGGTTAAGGTAGCAGTAATGAATGTAACCTGTGCTTAGTCTCTGTGCTACCATAGCTCACAGACAGTTAAAAGACACTGTTACCTTAAGTTCTTCCTGCTTTTTGTAGTAATACAGCATCATCTGTTTTTGCTCTTCATGGCTAATCAGAGGCTCACGTCCTGGAGCTCCTTGTCCTTTCTGAAAGGGAAAGCATACATTTCCTTCAGATGGCATTTATGATACAAAATCATAAAATCACAGAATGGCCTGGGTTGAAAAGGACCACAATGATCACCCAGTTCCAACCCCCTGCTGTGTGCAGGGTCGCCAACCACCAGCCCAGGCTGCCCAGAGCCACATCCAGCCTGGCCTTGAATGCCTCCAGGGATGGGGCACCACAGCCTCCTTGGGCAACCTGTTCCAGTGCTTCACCACCCTCTGAGTGAAAAACTTCCTCCTCATATCTAACCTAAACCTCCCCTGTCTCAGTTTAAAACCATTCCCCCTTGTCCTATCACTGCCCACCCTCATAGACAGAACAGGAGACGCTACTAAGCAAGAATAGCAAAATCTTTCTTCAGACAATAAAATTTCTCAAATTTAACAAGATTTTCAGGACAGGAAAATAAATGAAAACAGGACTACCAAGTCTGTTTTACTTAAACTTCTGCTCTGAAAGACATTAGAAATCTCTCAGCTTTAAGGCCATTCCCAGTGTCTCAAAATGGGTCAATTCATCTTTAGCTCCTCTTCTAACATAGACTCAAGATGGCTTACAACTTGGTAAAGGAAAACAGCTACAAAACACTACAAATAAAAATTATTTGTTACTACAAATAAAAAAAAAAATTCCAGTCAATTATCTTCATGGAAGAAGTGATGCACGCAGCAGAAAATAGCTGATGACAGCTATTGTCAACAATAGCAAACAGAACAGTTTAAATAGAGATGGCAAATCCTCTATGGAACAAAAATGTCTGGCTTGCTTCAAATTAGCTCTGCAACTCAAGAATGCAGGCATCCACTGTGAGATAAGAAAAACACCACAGTACTCTGCATTTTCAGAAGAGATCCTTCAACTGAAAGTAAGACAACTTTCCTGGAAGCCTGCATTTCAATGGCTCTTCAATTGCCACACCATTTTTCAGCTAGTCTGATAGAAAAGAGAATGCAATTCTGGTTTTCCAAATAACAAAAATGTGTTTCACTTGATGAATCTTTGAGGAATCCAATTACAGACACTTGCAGATTGTAGCCATTCCTGCTTTCCAAGGCAGAGAAGCTTTTACTGCCATAAAAGTGCAATGAATCTCAAGAATAATTCTGAGCTATGGGCAAGTACTGCCCATGGGAAACGTCAGTCAGTCATCTGACATTCATAAATGCATCCTTTGAATGGGATACACTGAAAGTGAACTGAAAATCCAAAAGTTCTTGAGTAAGGCTTTCTCACCTGAGATGAGCAGAACTGCACAGATTTGCACTACTTTATCCAGAAAATTGCAAACCGTCCCATAACTTAGTACTTAATTCTAATAATGTGAGAACCACGACCATGGTGTCAGATACCAGCACACACTTCATGACAGCCTTTTGCTAAAGTGTCATGTCTATAAAGTGAGGGGAAGTGGGAAATCTTCACTTCAATTTTGCTCACTATTTCAGAAGTCAGCTCAGAGCTACGTTCACAAGCTGCATGTGTCTCATGACATCTGTCTGGGAAGTCTGATCTCCTCCACAAAGTTCAGCTGTGAGCTTTAAGAGGCACAGCTGACAGCACAGCTGGGCAGTGCAGATGCAGCAGCTGGTTTTTCCTTCTAGCACTCGGTGAATTCTCACTGATGACTCTGGGAGAGCCTATGTTTGGGCCCTAAGTATACAACCTGTGTCCTCAAAGAAGAGGAGTTCACAACGCAACCAAGACAACTTGAGGACCTGCCATCAAGAAACTCAGGGCACCACATTTTAGGAAGTTGCAGAAATTTTCTCTCAATGCACAGACTTAAAAGTTAATTAAGGTATTCTGTCTAGTGCTCTGCACTGAGATGGAACTGAGAGCCAGTTGAGTTTTTGTGTGCGTTATAAAGCTTTTCAGGTTGTGTTTAAACAAGTTCTAAGTATCTCTTTGGTGTACTTTCATAAAGTGTTATGAAGCAGGTAATAGAAATTAGAGTATTTAACTCTTAGGCAAAGGAATTACTAAAAAAAAATAATTGAGATATAATAAATTAAATGCTTAAAAAAAAAAAAAAGTTATTTTAAGACACTTAAGCTGAACCTGATTCTAAACCACTGCATACTCCTAGTAACAGTTCTCCAACACGGAGAATTGGACAGCCAAGAAGGGATAACAAGGAAATCTACTAGTGATACTCACTTTCTGTATCTTGACAATGATGGTTGTTTTCTCATTTCTGCCTACATAGTCGGAAAGCAACTTTGTTTCTTTCAGCTCTTTTCCTGCCCACCATAACTGCACTTCAGATTCTTCTATGACTTCAAGCCCAGCCTGTGGCAAATAAACAAGGTGAAGGGTGTGCATGAGAGAACTTACTGGGGTGGAGGCATTCTCTTCTTTTGAGAGAGAGAGAGATATATATATATATTTTGCTAAAACTAGATTTTTTTTTCCTGGAAAATAAACCTGGAATGAACAGGAAAACCAGTATGATTTACTTGATTTTACACTTTACCTCTTTTTTATCGCACTTTTCATATTAAAGGTCCATATCCCATTCAGTTTTGATTTAACAGAAACGCTCTGCGAAGAAGATTATTTAATACTGACCTTAAAAAGAACCGACAAACTATTTAAATTGGGTCCCAGGCTTCCTTGAAGTCAGCTTTTATGTAACGTTTAAAATACACTTCATCTTATTATACAGTTAAGTTGCTGGTGTGCTTTCATATCAAGTATCAGACAATAATACTTAAAATTTCTCACGCACATGGAAACAAATTCACCTTAACTGATAAAGTGGAGAACAACAGCATGGCACAGATGGAACCCAGACACAACACACAACACAAAAACACGACTGCATACGTGAGTTCCTGCCAAGTCTTCTTTATCTTCCAGCTCCATCCTAACTGGATCGTGTGGAGGCAATCCCATTGGATACACAATCATCACAGCCCCTCGGAGCTGGTCCAATGCATCTTTCACCATCTCCAGATTAACACACACATTGGCCTGAACTTGTTTCTGAAATACAGGCAGGGGTCATGGATAATTTTTTATATACACACACGTGTAGATGCACACAGAGGTATATGAAGAAAGACCTTGCTTCATAGTTATTTTAAAAGTTTATCACTGGGATATTTGAGCACAGCTGTCTACACAGAGATATTAGGCATACAAATATAAATAAATAAATATATATATATATATATATATATATATATATATAGTGTATACATATGTAAAATACTTGCCAAACTGTGCAGGGTGCACATAGTAACAAACATCTATGGAATACAGGCACTCAAGTACATACATATGACTGCAGAAACTGGATGGGAAGCCTTCTGTTCCAAGTACTCACAATTCACCAACAAGACTCAAGTCAAATTAAAGTGAGGACTAGAGAAAGGATCTAAAACTTGTGTCTTCAGTAAGATGTGGGGTGAATATGAGTAAAGTTTGGCATATTCCTGCAAAGACCTGAAAGACCCTAAGATCATTCCAAATCAGACTGCAACAAAGGGGGAAAAAAACCCAGCCAACCATACAAGGTGCACCTAAAAAAGAACAACAGAAGTTTTTTCCTTAGTGATTGAGCAGTTCCAACTTGTGTGAGACAACAAAAGGGTAAGAGAATGCTGCCTCCTGGTGGCCATTATTAAGCTCATTAACTGATGAGTCAAATTGGTATCTCAACCTCAGAAGATTAACACACCTATCAGCAATGGAACTGTCAAGAAGGCCAATTTAAGCTCACAAGCAACACTAAAAATTGATTAACTATCTGTATATGGCTTAAAGCTGTTTTAGACTTCCACACCTACTAATTCCCAGAAGCAGAGGATTGAGGAGAAGAAAATAGTTTGAAAGTATTTACCAAAGCATTAATCTGATAACAAATGTTCCTGAATTAGCGTTTCAAAGTTGTATGAAAGCTGAGACACTATGCAGAACATCCACACATCTGGTAAAGTAAGCTGAGACTGTAGTCCCATCAAAGCATGCTCTCATGCTTATCTTTAAAACATAAAGTCACAGAGACTGAGTGCACATATGATTGCTTGTAAAAACCAAGGTTTAATCTCAGAGATTAGAGTGTTTCAATTAGCCATAGGAAACGGTCAAAAGACTGTGTTAATGAGCAAGAGGTATTTTATTCCAGGAACATCACAGTACACAGTTAAATTTTCACCAGAAAACATGACAAGCATTCACCTAAAGAATGCATCAGTAGCAAATTAGGAGTGTGTGGATGAAATTAAATGCAATTTAATCATTCAGCGAGGTCTCGGCTGCCAGCACTCACTTGGTGTTTAATACCTGATTCCTTAACTCATTGAACCAGCTTGCCAGAAGCCATTAAGAAAATCATTAACAGAAGCGTGAGTTTCTGCTAGATTATTCCCATCGCTGCAGGATATCAATCAAAAACCGTTTGCCTGTGCACTGAAAAAAGTCCTCTTTTAATTAAGCTGTGTAACTATGCGGCCCCTATTAGGGAAGTCCCATGTATCACACGCTGCTTTGGAAAACTTACCCTGGAGATTAATGCCTTGGCTTCCTCTATGGTCTTTCTTATAACCTGCTGCATTTTTTCATTCGGAGCTAGAAAATAAGAGATGTGTATTCAATAGCCTATATTTGCTATAAAAACAAACTAAACAACGCAAAACAAAAAGACTGAACACCAACCAAAATACACATATAAATCCCAAGGAATCAAGCAAGCTGCCTGTCCAGGTTATTCTCTACTGTAAGCAAATGAAACATTGTTCAGTCACAAAGCAAGAAACGCACTCACTGCTAAATTGTAGTCCATTTACCACATGGATGCTTTCATATCAAGTTTCTTGTTAACTTAAGAAGCAAAACAGCATTTCTCACAGGCACAGTAAAACTTAGTGCTCCCTGGAGACATCTGACTGATACTGGGAACTTCACTGAAGACAAAAATATTGAGTGAAAAGCAACAGCCATAACCTCATGCTCACCGCAGCCCAAAGCAAGACTCTCTCATATGACTACTGTGGACTGTACTGGCTGATGTGCTTTAATCAGAAACAACAGCTTGGAGCTTGCTGGCTTTTTTTATCCTAATTAAAACCTCAAACAAATTTGCAAATACAATGCACGTTTCACATCACAGCTATCTATTTTGATTGCTGTAAAAATCATCTCCTCACAAACAAAAATGCAATTAAATCATACTCATTTGCAGCTACACATTTAAATGCATCATTTAATTTGGCCTGCATTTGCATACTCTGCAGTATTATAACTGTTAATTCTAAGAAGCTGTCCACCTGCTAACAAATAAATGCCTGACTCTGACTACAAGTCAGAGTGGTACTATCTTTATGTCAAGGCTGACCGCTAATTCTTACTATAAGGCCTGACAATGCTCATAACTGGCAATTCTGAACACAACTGAGTGCCCCAAGGCACATGAGAAAGGTTCAGCTGCTTGGCTGACAGAGGTAGGAGGGAAAGCATTCCTGTGTGTTACAAGTTCTTTATATAGGAGGGATTAAACTTGCTTGGGAAATGTGTTGCATTAGAAGAATTAATAACTCCCCCCTCCCCCTGCAAAAAAAGACATTATGAACAAAGTACTAATGGAAGTTAAAGCTGCATTATTCAAAGATTCCTCCTTAACTGAACTGCCCTGCAATCCATGCCTACAGGGTTGCTGAACAGAGAGCAAGAAGACAGAGCCTCTGCTGCACAGACAACCTATGTGCTCTCGTCTCCAAAGCGGAGGGTGAGTGGTGCTTGATACGTGCACCGAGAGCTAAGGCCAGAGCACTTGGAGGAATTCTGGCATTTATCTGCTTATTTTTGGAATTCCAGGTATCACAGTTGCAAAGTTAAATAGCATATGTCCTGAAGAGATGTAAAACCACTTAGGCTTTTAAATCAACATTATGGTAGGTCCTAATCTAGGATTTAGGTACGTACAAAATCATAGAAGGGCCTGGGTTGAAAAGGACCACAATGATCACCCAGTTCCAACCCCCTGCTGTGTGCAGGGCCTCCAACCACCAGCCCAGGCTGCCCAGAGCCACATCCAGCCTGGCCTTGAATGCCTCCAGGGATGGGGCACCACAGCCTCCTTGGGCAACCTGTTCCAGTGCTTCACCACCCTCTGTGTAAAAAACTTCCTCCTCATATCTAACCTAAACCTCCCCTGTCTCAGTTGAAAACCATCTCCCCTTGTCCTATCACTATCCACCCTTGCAAACAGCTGTGCCCCTCCTGCTTTTATGCTCCCTTCAAGTACTGGAAGGCCACAATGAAGTGTCCCTGGAGCCTTCTCTTCTCCAAGCTAAACAAAGTGGTGAAAATGATAGCTTTGCTGATTCACTGTGAAAACAGCCTATTAAATAGACACTACTTAACAAACCTATGCCTTTAGCACCCTTTGTTCATGGGATGACTGCTGTAATTAGCAAACAAACATCAGCTGGCTAATCTGCTGGCCTGATAGATAGTAGGTATGCAATTGCTGATTGGTTTTATATTCTCTTCAGGATAAGAGAGGTTCAGAATCACAATTCCCACATCAGGATGAGATCGGGAAGAGGCACCCATCTGCACTGCGCCCTATTTACCATGTCCGTTCCTTCGTCCAATCTCGTCCTTCTTGAAGACACTCCCACCACTGGGAACGCATTTTTCTGCCCACTCGTCCTTTAACTTCAGTTCTTCAATCTGCTCGTCCGTCAGCCCTTGCATATTGAGCGGCAAGTACACGCCGTGCTCCGCCAGCTCCTGCATCTCTTGGTCAAGCGTTTAGAGCACAAGGTTAGAGATCTGCCTCGCCGAGAACGCACCGCTTACAAAACCCTCTGAGAAAACGCACACGCAGCCAAGGCCCTGTCGGAACCTAAGATGCGGGGCGGGGATCCCTTAAATTCGGCGACGCGGAGCCCCTCCCGACACCCGCAGGCCCAGTACCCGCGCGCAGCAGCGGGCCCACGGGCCGGTACCTGCGCACAGCCGCTGCACCTTCAGCCTGCCGTTGTAGATGCGGGCGACGAGAGGCGCCAGCTCGGCGAGGCGGGAGCCGCAGGCCGCCTCTAGCAGGAACTGGCTCTCGTCGCCGCGCTTCACGTGCAGCCGCACCATAGCGGGGCCGGACCGAGGGGGGAGGCGACGGCGGGACACCGCGGTGGCTCCGGAGGCGCGAGGCGCATGCGCGGAAGGCGGTTGGAGCCGCTGCCCGCCTCCGCGCGTCCCTGGATACGGGCGGGGAGGCGGGATGGCGCTTCCGCTTCCGCCCTAGGAGGGGGAGGGAGCCCTCATCCGGCCAATCAGGGCAGCGCAGCTGGGGCTGGTCAGTCTGGAGAAGACGAGGAACGAGGGAGGGTTCTGTGCCCTCTGCAGCCACCTGAAGGGAGGCTGCGGTGGGGCGAGGGTCAGCCTCTTCTCCCGGGTGGCAGCGATAGGAGAAAGGGAATAGCCTCGTGCAGTGCTAGGGGAGGTATTGAAATGTCAAATCTAGAGCTTAGGGTGACTTAAACAAGGTATGTTGTAAACACACGGAAAGAAATGGACTCCTCACATCCTCATTTAGTTATCTTTCCAGTCTGCAAATTCAGACTCACTGGATATCACCCAAATATGTTTTATCCACACTTCTAGTACTCAGCAGTGCAACCTCAAAAACACCAGCAAAGGCAGAGAAAGAAATTAGGGTTGGAACATTTGCTGCCATCCACATCTCTATTACCAAGGGCTTCCTTTATTGGACCTCCATTGCTCCCACCAGAACACTGTGAGAATCGGCGTGGAGCAACTGAAGTACCTTCCTATGAGCAGCAGTGCCCCGCTGTGACCCCGCCAGGTGCTCTCAAACTGGTCGCTTCCCATCAACTTGTTACTGGTCCTGCTCAGAGCCACAGGTGTTGTCATTTGATTCAAGAAGCAAATACAACTGTGTCTGAAGGAGATGACTCCTCACCCAGACCTCGTTTCCCCTTCCCTGTGTGGTCCCCAGGCTGCTCCCTTCTGGCCTCCTTGATGTCCCTCTGGTTCCTCAGATGGGGATGGGCACCAGTTTCCCAAACAATGCTAACACAGAAGAAAGTAGTGATCTGTTCCCAGTTTGCCACCATTTCTTGCCCATGCGCCGTGACATCAACAGCACGGCTTCTGCAAGGGAGCAGCTGTGTGTGCAGGCAATGTGCTGCCGTGTCAGCCATCTCCCAGAGGCCGCTCTGTGGGTCCAACTGGAAAAAGACCCTGTATGAGTTTTGCTAATGACACAAACGGGAGATGTGCAGCCCCTCTTTTATTTCATTCCTATGCTGTTATCTGTTATTTCTCATTTTAGAAGTCTAGAGAGCAATCCAAGAAAGTCAATGATGTTCTCTGAGCCATTTAAATCACACCTCTCTCTACAGGATCAAGTGCTCTATCTGTAAGGGTGAAGATAGATCTAGAGAGGGTGTCAGGATGCAGGACTCAAATATATGCTATCTTTTAGATTGAAAAACCTAACCTTGAAGGTAGATAGACCTTACAGAGAGAGCTTGACAAATGGGAGGGCTGGGCAGTCACACTGACTACATGAACAGGAGCGAATGCTGGAGTCTGCTCCAGGACAGGACAACTCTGGGTGTGTGTACAGACAGGGGGTGAGGGACTGCAAAGCATCATGGAGAGGGGTCTGGGGGTTCTGATTGATGGTAAATTGAATCTGAGACAGCAGTGTGCTCTGAGAGCCAACCACACTGTCCTGGCCGTTTTACCAAGGACTGTGGTTTGCATCACATCCATTTCACAAAACAGTCTGAGCATTTCCAAGGCCAGCATTACCTCTGTGCTCTGCCAAGTGACTACAGCTGGCCAAATCTCTGCCAGTCCATCCTCCAAAGGAGAGCTAGAGTGATCTCTACCCCAGAGCGACAACTGCAAGCTGCGCTGGTAAATAGTGCCCCTGGCACGTATCCATCACGAGAAAATAAAAAGGTGAGTTCTTAAGGGCAGTATGTTTATTTTGTTAATACAACACCGCCTTCCACAGGGTATATACGGAATGTTGTACACCACTGAGTTTCAATACTGCAGTTCTGTAAAGTATACAGCCATAGATATTGTGTGCCACAAGCAATAAAACTGTTACATTTAACAGCAGTTTACCACAGGGAACATGGAATTCGTGTAAATGTGTTGAGAGTTTCTATCTTTACTTCTTAGTATGTTCAGAACTTCTGCTAGTAATTCTTTTCGTTAATACACATTACAGTGGTTAGCAATATATATATACACACACTACAGTTTTGGAGCAGTTCTCGTGATCTTTGCAGTACTTTGCTGTCCATCTCCGTAATCCTGTATAGTGCAGAGGTGCTGTATAGCAGGTGCATTTTAGACAGTAGTTTTCAATCACTGTAATTAAATATTCAACAAAGAACATATTTATCACGTAACTCCCACTAGGAAAAATCTTCCCCCCCAAATGTTTTGCTAATGTAAGAATATACCAAAACACTGATCACACAGATGTTTCTAGCAACAGTGTAAAACAAGGTAATCCACATACCGAAGCACAAAGATTAAAGTACCACTGCTGTTTAAAATGTACAAGTACTGTTTAATGAGCTGAACAGAAAAAAAAAGCACAAGATAAAATTCACTATAGTCACTCATCTATACAACTGCAGCTCATGGCTAACTAGACAGTGTTAAAGAAAAAGTGGACTTTTTTATAAATAATCTTTGAATAGCATTTGAGAATTTTTAAAAAGTACTGTCATTGTGTGTTTTGCTGCTATAAATATAATGCTAATACGTTGAGTTTCGGTCACTGGTTTTGCAGAACCAGTTGGCTTGTTCGCAAGTGAAGCCAATGAGCGTAGGTAGGCAAGTGTTTGCAGTCCCCCAAGAGATGACAACATTGTGCCATGTTCAGCTTGTGATGGAAGTGCACAACTGCATATAAAAGTTACGTGCGTGAATTGGAGGGAGAACGGCAGGCAGTTTTCAGCATGTGTAAGTAGAGCTAAGGAAATCAGTTATTTTAAATCGCCTCAAGATAACAAAATATTAGATTTTATGTAATGTTACGTAAGCTTTAGAAAACATAAGAGCACAGAGATGCCTTTTTATAGCATAGTATGCAGAACCGTGACTTGGGCCTTGCTAGCCTCAAAGCAGCACCAAACGCGGGACGGTCACCGTCTCTGGGGGACGAAGGGTCACTTGTTTAACTGCAAAAGTGACAGAATGATATCATTCAGCTCAGAGAACGTTCTCTTCTTTAAAGGCAAGGTTTTGAAAACGCAGCAGTAAGGATAACAGTAGACAGGAAGGATGCTGGGAGGATAGCCCGAATATGTAAGGTGACTTTCTCCTCTGCTGCTGTAACGTGACTGCCAGTTCCTTCACCCAGGTCCTCTGTAGGACAAGAAAGCCCTTCCAACACGTGAAAGAAGAGTGGGACGAGCTAATGGCAGTATGTTGTCTGCAACTGGTAAAAGACTGCTTAATTTATCAAAATTCAAGGGGATTTTTTCCAGAGGTTGAAGGAAAACTTACATTAGTTGATTCCAATTTGTGGGAAAAAAAAATATTTAAAAATAGCAGTGAATAAATGGATGATATGTAACAGTAATTCTGAATTAATAATGGTGAATATATGTCACAATAATATTTAACAGCTGAAATGTACTGACACAGAAAATTAAAGTCAAATATTGAATATATTAATATACAAAGTATTGTTTGTATTCTGAAATTAAACTATTCTTGTTGTGCCTCAAATTCAAATATAAGCCTTACAAATCTCTGTAGCTTCTGTTATAAATTAAACAACTTCTAAACAATACTTGTCAACATTCAAATCTCAATAAACTTTGGCAGCTCTTTGGTAAATACTTATAAATAGCAATCAACAAAACAGTAAAAAGGGAGTGGGAAGGCTACCAGCAGGGAGCTCCCTTTTTTGAAATTCCACAAAGGGGAACAGAACAGAGAGAGCTCCCTAGGCAAAAACTATTTCCAGGATTGGTATATTTTACTGAGATTAGTAGGTCATTCTTCTTTCTTTTCCATCTATTCAAATACTATTACACTGGGATTTTAATAAACTTCAGATCATTTTTTTGTGCTCTACCATATATACATATTCAAAATCTATACAACAAATAATAGTGGCTGTTTACGAGTAAAGTTTCAGTGCATTTGACAGGCAATTATTGCACACAAAATAATCTCAAATGCCCAATTATTCTACTGGATAAATGTAGCAACAAATATAACCTCTTATATTTTTTGAAGATCTATCTTTCTGTAAAATCTTGCGTTGGTGACACCTTAGGTGCCAAAGAAGTGAAAGGATCTGCAGGGGATCTGTTGCTGGTTGCTCTCGATGGGACAGGAGGTGCAGGCGGTCTTCTTGCTGGCATCGTATAGAAACAATCAGTAGAACTTTTATTCCAGTCATTACCAAAGGTAAAGTCTGAACCAAGAAAAGTATTTTTTTCAGTGCCCAGCAAATCTGGAGATCCAGCTGACTTCCTGGAACCGATTTGCTTAAAATCTGGAACACTTTTAGATGGCTTTAGCTTTACGTGGAAATTCTCATCCTCCTCGTCAAACGTTACCCATCCTTTTGGCTGTACATTTTTTACCATGAGAGATCTACTTCGCAAGCAAAAACTGTTTTCAGGTGCATCAACAGAAAATACAGGCCTGCTCGTATTAGAACTGGGGGGATTTAGAGAAGGGAAAGAATTGAAAGCAGCACGTCCTTCCTGTAAATGTGAAGTTATTTCAGATTCTTGAGATTCTGTTCTAAATGGGTTTCTGGCAGTAAGCGTTCTTTCGGTGAATGGATTTGTGCGGTTCAGTCCAGTGACAAATGGATTTGGAGAGCTGCGCGTGTGTTCCTGGGATATGTTAAGGGTTGGAGCAGGAGGCATTGCTGGCATGCAACTTACAGTATTCAAAATATCATTTCTTTGTGTTGCGGAAGGCAATTGCATCGATTCCTTTTGGTTTAAGGTTGGAACAGCTGATGTTCGAGCAGATGTCTGCATCTTTGACACAAGCAGCTGAAATGACAGATCTTCAAAAGGGTCGCTATTTAATTGTGTTTCAAGTTTAGTGCCATAGGTTCCATTTGTTTTAATCTGGAAAGAAAACAAGGTGCTTAGTAATCACATGACCATCTGTTTTTAAGATTATTATCAACTCCCCATTTCTCAGTTCTATGAGAAGAAAAGAAGCTCTTGGGCTTAAACGGAACCATCAATACAACTTGGCTGCAACTTGTACAATGCGCTTATTGTAGAATGATTGCTTCTTTTCAGGAACAACAACAAAAAACCCCTTAGCTCCTTTTCCAAAGAAAAGCTTCCTAGTAGCTCAAGTTAACTCCCCAGCCCACAGCTTCATGCAGCTCAGAACCCTGGCCAGAAGCTCTGCTGGATATGGTATTGGAAACTCTTCAAGAACTTAGGCAATTGTGCTATATTCTAAACAAGTGATAACCCAGCACAGATGTGAAAGGAAAAGCTCTAGTTTTCACTGTTGGAGAGTTTCTTACATGGATGTTAAAAGCAATATTTAAGCATCACAATGAAGGAGAAAATTAGTGTTATTAGTGTATGTACTTTAGGCATCTCTATGTAGATGTCTATTTTGTAGGCATCTCCAATACTTCTTGACATGTGAAGCTACAGTCATCATCTTTGTCAGGAGGGGAGGGACTTTCTTTTAAAACACATTATGATTTTAAAATGGCAAGTTATCATTGTTTAGAATAGGACCAGATGGAGAAGACAGTTTTCTCCATGAGCCTTATCTTTTAAAACCAAACTTTTAAACAACAATGTGATTATTATACCTTGTTCCAACTATCCAAAAATGCAGAATATTTATTACCTACAGACTGTTTGAGTCATGACATTGACAAAACAAAGTTTGGAGTTTCACCTTATTAAAGTGAAGCGAGGCAATTAAGGCTGTTAAAATAACTTCTGAGAGTTCCAATATCACGAGCAGCTCTGTCATTTTAACACATTACTTTAATATACCAAAACAGTTTAGATCTTTAGCATGAAGATTGTTAACTACTGTTTCATTGAACTAGGATGCTAGCTAGATCTATCAACTGAAATACAGTATTAAGTAGCCTAACCTCAGCCTTTACAAAAATGTTTTTACTGCATTTTTTTTGTCAGCAGTTTGAAGCACATCTCTATACATCCACTTCCTAATATAAAAAAATGGATGATTCAGTTTAGAGACTCTCAGCACTTACAAAAATATTAAATTTTTGTGTTTTTATCAGAACAACATTAGTTACATACATCTCTGGTACTACTAAGCCAGAGAGTTTCTAAAATAGATGAAGCCTAAGGTTACCAAACCATAAACAAAACTGTTCATCTTATAAGGATACAGCATTTCAGAAAACAGTACTAAAACAAAGACATCAAATAACAGAGGGGAAATACGTGAAACATTGAACCATAGAATGAATCTGAATTAAATGCAGCTTGGCACAAATTGGTTAAATCCTATGTTCATTCACCAAGTAACCAAAAAGTACAAAATCCCAAAGAAACTATGAATCCCAATTGCTCTTTATTGTAGGCAAAATTTGGTCTGAATAATTCTGGGAACACATGCTTTTAAATTGTCCATATAACAGCATTTTAATTGTAACATTCAGCTCATTTTACTGTGGGTAATAGTAAGATCTCCGTTCTTTGAGAAATGTGAATTGTGGAATCATAGAATCACTCAGGTTGGAAAAGACCTTAAAGATCATCGAGTCCAACCACGACCTAACCACACTACCCTGACTCTAACAGCCCTCTGCTACATCAGGTCCCTGAGCACCACATCCAAACGGTTTTTAAACACATTCAGGGATGTGTTTAAAACTCAACCACCTCCCTGGGGAGCCTATGCCAGTGCTTAACAACCTTTTCTGTTTCCTGATACCCAACCTAAACCTCCCCTGTTTCAACTTGAGGCCATTTCCCCTCATCCTGCCACCTATCACCAATGAGAAGAGGCCAACCTCAATCTCTGCAATCACCCTTCAAACACCTACTTGTTGGTTTGTTTTTTTTTCCAAATAGATTATGAGCAGCAGATTCAGACTAAACAGCGTACCTATGATCTAACTGTTTCATTAAAGATGATGAAGCAAAATTTTTGCTATGTCACTAGTAAATACAATTAGCACTATCAATTTTTACTGCATTATGAAAAGAAAAAGCAAACTATGGTACGACAGTCAATCCATTAATGTGGACAGGTGATTTTAATGTGGATGAGACTGCAGATGTATGAAAAGCAGATTCATACATCTTTTCTGCTTGAACAAATGGAGACCACATACAATATTGGTAAATAGGCAGATACCTGTTACCCTGACGGTTGCTCCTGCTTGTGAAAGAGAAACAGACATCAAAGGAAAGAACATTAGGGAGAAAATGCAAATAACAAAGCAATCTCATGTTAAAAATACGTTGTTTTAACAAGAACTTTTCTGGTGATATGAAAATGAAATAAAAATTTTTGTTAAAAAATGCTTGAACAATTTATTTTACTGTAATATTTATAAACTTTACCACTAAAAGTTCAAAAAAAACAGCTTAAGCCAATTCTAATTTTATTTCCATACGAACACTCATTGTGCAGCTGACTTGTGCTTGTTTGTGAAAATAGTCTATATAGAAATCTGCATACAAACGGTCTAATTCTAATCACCCATTAATATGAAAAGCACCACAGCCTCCTTCTGGGAACTGTGTTGATATAACCTTCCAGCTACAGTAATAACTTTTGAAGCTGAAGAACTATAAAGACTTCTCACTCTATCAAAAACCCAAACCTTCTTAATTTAAAATAAATAAATCCTCTCTATTTACAATAACTACTTTGCTCTTTTAATATATTTCTTGGTGACCTATGAAGTCCCAAATATGCATTCTGTATAGAAGCAATTATTTTTATAAAGGAAAAATTTAGTTTCTTAAATATCACAGTCAAGCTCTGAATCAAAGGATAGGCTCGGAATCCATTGCCCCTGAACAGACACTGCATTTATTTAAACACCTTTTCTCAGAAAATTTCATATTTGTAAATGGTAATAAAAAAAATGAAAGAAACATCATTTAAGTAACTCTTTTTAAGAAAATGAAAAAAAGAAATTAAAAACTCTAAGTTGGAGACAATAAACAAAGCTCAAAGTGGGCTTTCCTTGTGATTGCACAGCCTGTGGTAGTCACACAAGTGTGACTGCAGAGAAAAGTATAGCTACCTGAACTAGTTTTAAAGTGTTTGGAATATTGTTAACAACGTAGTCACAGCATTAGGCAGCTCAAAAACCTGTTGACAGTGTTTTTAAACATCATACTGATTGCTGTAAATACGCACAGATGTCATTTCACAGACAGATTTTGAAAGAACAGCTTGCTTTCACAAAACTTTCAGAGGTAAAACTACATTTAGAAGGTGTGAGGCTTTCAAAAGCAACACAATGCTGTCTCCTCCTATTCATGGCATTGGTATATTCTCAAGTACCTTATGCCTGCAGTCAAAACTTCGTGCTTTCTAGCAAACTCCACAAGTCCTGATATTCTACGTGTATATTCAAAAACATCCTCCTTTTTCAGCCAAAGTTTCAAAAAAAAAAAAAAAAAGTTAACAGGTAAAGAGAGAGGTACAGCAGAAATAAAGGAATAGCATTTAAAAATGTTCTAATAGAATTCAAAATCATCATCTCAGGGAGGCTGCTGTGCTGTTGTACAAAATAAGTATTACCAAACAGCTTTTCTGAAGGTGGGCTTCAGGTGTAGAGATGAGGTAAGATCTAAAATGCTGATGTGAAACTTATGTAGTCATGAATATCCACAGCTGAGTGTAGGCTAAAAAAAACAATACATTGCCAGAAAAAAAAACAACAACATAATTTACTCTTGATAGTAGATGGCACAAATCAATCAGCTTCAATGAATGCACACTTGTATAAAAGTGGGGATTATCTGGCCTAGCACTTGATGCTGTAGAAATTAATACCACTGGCCTTTAGCGAAGAAGTTTAGACATGACAACATAATTGTAAGAACATGTTGTTCATAAGTTGTCTTAAGAAATCTTAAGAAAGTTAAAAGTTTAGTATTCAAGATCTTAGTTATTTACAAGACAATACAAAAGCCATTATTATTCAACCAGAAGCGGATTTATGGATCCAATATTTTGACCTCTTTATTTGTTTGAGTTTCCCATAAATCTACAGCATGCAGTACAAAATGTTAATTTACTTAATGAAAAAACAAATAGACTTTAAAAAAAAAAACAAACAAAAAAACTTACTTGCTGCTGTGAAGGAGCAGATTCAGAAGGCAAAGTGTGGGATGATCGGCTACGAGGAGGTGGTTGTGGGGGTGGTTCCAGACTTGGTGGGGCACTTGTCTGAGGTGGATGTGATGCCACGGGTATCAAAGGCTCTTGCATCTTTAGCGCAGATGGTGGCTGAGTCACGGGTTGGGCAGGAGCAGCCTGAGGCTTTAGTGGTTCAGGAAGCAGTGGGGAGCCTGCAAGTATATTTTCAGTATTGTTCAATGAAAAGAACTGTTATGGAAACTTTAAAAATGGCGTGAATGTGTGGATGTGGAACCACCAAACAGAACTGCAGTAAGAATGGCTGCAAGAAAAAGCAGGTACTCTAGGTCAGAAGTCAAAAGCCCAGCATATCTCCCTTAAAAAAATATTACTCCAGATAGAAAACAGAGACAGCAGGTGTGCTATGCTTAAATATACTTCAGTTACATTTAAGCATATTTTTGATGTCACAATTATAAAGTGCACATTATGATGTTAGCGCACAAAAACTTTTGTCTTTCAATTTAGGGAGTGAAACATAATTCCTATGCCGAATAATATGATTATGGAGCAACCACTGCAGAGAATAATCCATGATAAACACCTCTGATCAGAGAGGCTCATAAGCCTAGACCAGAACGTAGCAACCTGATAAAAGGGTTTCTCTTGTTGGAATCAACCTTGTGAGCCCAAACTTCCCCCAGTGCTGCCTACTATCTGGTAAAGGTTTACAATACTGGTTGATGATCAGCACTAACATAGACTGTCAGATATTACTGCATTTGAAAACCTTCATTTGTAGTAAAAAATGAAGACGTCCGTGACAAATGAAGACAGCAAAATGTTCAAACCAGTGAAAGTACCTCTTGATCAAACTAACATTTAGATTTAACTTCTACGTACATATATGCTTTGGAAAAAATAAAACTTACTCCTTGGTGGTTCAGCTGGTTTGGTTTGAGGTTCAGGTGTTGGTCTTCCACCAGAGGGGCGGACATGGCTTTGCGGTGCACTGATAACTCCAGCTCGAGGTGGAATAGTCTAATAATGGGTAAAGAGAAGGAATTGTAAATTCAACTTCAGATCTGTAGTCATCTACCTCTCAGGGTATTAAGGCCTGTGAGAAATGAGTTCTTTGATTATAGTTGTTGAGCTATTTTTTCATGCATATATACAACTAGAGAGTATTTTCTCAAAATACTACGAGTGTTCAAGTCAAAGCAAAGGATTTTTACGAGTCTTCTACTTTATATATTATTTACCAGCATAACAACATTTAAATCACCTACTACTTTGTTGCAATTAGTAACTGAATTTGACCTAAGTCTGTGAAATATTTTAAAAAAACAAAACAACAAGAACCTTATTTTGTAAGTAACTTATTTAGTAAGCACACACTGATAACACACTGTCAACACAGGTTGTAGATACTCTCTACTGTTTGGTTTGTAACTAGAGCCTGCTATTTGTAAACAGCAGCTACAGTCAGGTCTATTTACAGAAGGTCCAAGATATGGATAAGAGATTATGGTTATTTCTTTTAACAAACGTAAGTTTGCTAATTGGAAAAAAATTATTCTTGTTCCCCAGCAAGAAGGATTAGTGAAACATACATTCTGCATCAGCTGAAGGCTGGAGCCTTCCTGAAGAAGCTTATATGCCAGGAATAAAATTGTTCTCTCAAAACAAAGTAAAAGAATCTACGTGTGTATTTAAATAAAATAGGAAAACTACTGTACGTTACAACTGGGGCTGATGAGTTACTAACACTTGAAAGCCAAATATGAAGCACTAGAATATAAACAATAGACTTCAGAAAAAAAAAATTATCACGAGAAACTGATTTGTTTCCTCTAGAACTGTGTGTGTTATATATTCTCCCACAAGAAGTGAATAAAACGCATGCACTAGAAATGGTTTTCAGAGCTAATCTGGAATTCTTTACACAATCATGATCTAAAAATATGCAAATAAACATCACCACTTGAAAATAAGTATTATACTTGAGGCTACTTCTAATAGATGTACATACTGTACTTTTTCTTATGTTTGAAACATCATGCTTGGCTGAGTCCATTTAACAGTGATCTCATGCTTCATGCCAGATTACCTCTGAAATACCTGACTTCACTTTCATTGCCAAGATACATGTCACCAGGCTTAATTTTTTTTTTTTTTTATGTTTAGAAAGTAGGCAGAACGATTGGATTAAATTCCAAAACTCAAATTGAAAGTTATGCAGTAAATTAAAGAGAAACTAAGCCTAAAATAATCTTCAGGACCACCTGGAGGGAAACAGAGCATACAGCGGTTACTGTCCCTGGTCCTGAAAGCCGTGAAAGGAAATGCTGCACAAAAAACAACCCGAGGAAAGGATGTCACCTCAGCTCAAATCTGAAAGAGGATCAAGCTGAAGCTTGAAAGACAAAGCATCTCTTGGATGTTTTTTGATCTTTTCATCTTGCATCTGTTATAATTTTAAAAAAAACAACACACCACCAATGTACTAAACTACAGAAATACAAAAGGAAAATGATTTTATAAAAGAATGCATACCGGTCGAGCAGCAGCATATCCAACAGTTCCTGCACTTGAAAATCCAGTTGAAGGCGGAGGCTGACTACGAACTGGAACAGATATTAGAAGCCACTGACTTAGAACATATTTCAAAAATCAACTTATTTCTGTATTATAATTAGTACAAAGCATGTGTCTGTATTACCTAAGTTATCTTTTCTTTGTGTTCCAGGACTTTTTTGTGCTTTGAAGCATGGGAAAAAAAAAATCAGATTATCTTTGTTAGATAAGATACAAACAGGTATTATACAGTAATGATACATTATCACTAATGAAAACAGGAGCAGAGACATTAGTGATTTGAGTTATTACAGATTAGAGTCCATCAATCAGCTAAACTGTTACACTAGTGCACTCTTACCCCACACTGTACCTGTGAAGTAATTTGACCCTTCTAATTGCAAGTTAAGTCAAATCACCTCCTGTTTGTTGCAAGCTAAAGATGTTGACTTGTACAGGCACCCTGTGTTCTGAACCTTGCTAGAAGCAGTTGTTTTCTTTGTAGTATATCCTGTAGATATCCTAACAGCAGTCTTTAAAACAAAGAAAACTCTTATAACATACTAATTTAAAAAATCACACGATCAGAAGTGTTCATCTGTAATTAAATATGATTCAGCAATCTAAAGGGTCTACACCAAATTTTCTGAACCTACTTTCTTCGCTTATAGGATAAATATGTTGTAGTACCAACCTTAACACTTTACACACTTGTGCTCATGACAACCTTGTATTCAAGATTCAAGTTGTGAAGTGCAAGATATGATGTGAAGTGCGAGGTATGAAAAAGTTACCTTTACTTCAGATAAGTGCACAATTTCTAACAGGTAAAGAGGTTTAGGATTCAGGCTTGTGTTTCAGTTGTCTATTTTCCAGGAAGGTAAATCACCACATCATTTAAAGTAACTGAAAGGAATACTCTCTGGCACATAAGACACTTTATAAAATCAGCTTCCAGATGACAGACAATCCTGCTTTCTTAGATCCAGTTAGAATGAGTTTCTGGATCCAATTCTCAGTAGATACAACTTGTACCAGAATAACCTGGCTTAGTTCACCCTAGAAGGGGGTTGGACTAAGATGACCACCAGAGGTCCCTTCCAATCTGACCTACCCTATACATATCTTGTGATTTTAGCAATACTGCAGAATGAACCAGCCAAAATTCACTATGGCATATAGGAGTACATTCTGATTGTGACTATATTAGGACTTGCGCTGCCATACGTATGTTTACTACAAAGAAAAAAAACCTCAAACTCTGCTGCCAAAGCTAAAACAGGACCCATTCAGAACCATATGCACATACTTCAACTAGAATAATGCAAGAAAAATGCTTATCATAAATGTATGTCACATACATTTAGTTCCTAGAATTAAATACGTACATTATGCTCTTTAAAAAGAGACAAAATTATAGGCTAAATTATTTGAATGGAAATTTCTGTCAGAATATGAGTATGTAGTTCTTAATGAAAAAATTCCTAGTTTAGTTACAGATATGGTATTTATTCCAGCAATCAGTCAGTTACATCTTCCTTTAAGAGTCTGCCTTGAAAGTAGCCTTGATATAAGTGCAGTCTAAGTTTTCATTTCATTTTTTTGTAATCAAAGACTACTTCTATAACAGTTCACACCATCACTGATAAAGCAACTCACCTTTCTGAAAAATATGTTAAATAAAAGAAAAAATACCCTATATAATAAATGCCTTAATGAAACTGTCTTTAGTATCACAAGAACAACATTGCTCAGGTATTAAAATCAAAATTCATTTCTAGAATACAAAAATTGTTATGTTACCTTCTACTTCTCTTTTAGCTACCCCAGGACTGGGAGGAGCTCCAAGACCTTTTCAGAGAAAGAAGAGAAGCTGTACATTGCATAAGAAAAGCAGTAGATTGAGAAAGTAAAAACAGAAAGGATACTGCCCCAAGACAGCTCTATATAATTTAAAAATGGCCTAGCTAGACTGCAGGTACTTAGGGAAGAACTGTTGGAGCAACGTGGGGAAACCAGACTGATAGGAATTACAGATCAAGTAAGATTATGTTTAGAAACATTTTAAACTACAGTTGAAAAAGATTTTAATTTCTTCAGTATATACTCTCCACGACATTTTATAAATTCAAAATGATAGTAAATGTAATTCTTGAAATGCTTTTTAATCAAAACAAATATCTATACTTCAACACTCAAAAGCAAACATACATCACTTATACTCAGTAATATTAGGCTTGCTTCCAAAAATTTGGGAGTATACTATATATTTCCAACAAGACTACATCTGAATGAACAAATTAATGGAATAAATCAGGTTCACATTTTATACAGTGTATTCTGTCACACAGAATTATATCATTATTTCCAAGCAGCACTCTGTACATCACGAAGCCATATCAACTCACATAGAGAATATCTGCAGTTAGATGTTGAAGTTCACACTGAGAGAAAGAAGATTTTTAATCATGAATAATCATGCTGAATTATTTTGATTCTGTAATACGATCAGGCACACATGGAGTCCATAAGCTTACATGATAAAAACAGAGCAGGGCATAATAACATCAAATGGTATGAAAGGAATCCTTAAGGCGTGCATATAGGAATAAGTAAAAGTAATATCTGGCAACTCTCAAATGGCTTTAGCATAGATGAGGAGAAGGGAGCTGGTGTTCAAGAAGACTACCTTAAAAGCAACTTTTGCCTTAGCAATGATACAGACTCGTGTTTTTCTAATCATGTGCTAACGTGTGTTATCTGCTCAGGAGCTCTTTATGATCTAGAAAGAATGCTATGAGTTTTGTCAGATATGGGTTGAGTGTCACTCAGAGTAGAAAAAATAAAGGCTGCAGATGAGGCTGGTATATGACTATCTTCAGAGATGCCAAATATCTGGTTTTGATGAACATCTGGTTCCAAGATGTTCAATACTGGCACATAAATATACTCTGGGTGAGTTCCAGGTTCTGCCAATTAACCTTAGATTTCCATTGCAAGTTTCTGACAGCAAAGTTTTCAGAAAGAAACAGCACTGCAGAAGGACGAACAAAGAAAATAGGGGGACACAACAGGAAATGTCACTGCTTCCGTATATAAGTATTAAGTTATATATAAGTATTATATAATATAAGCATTTTATATATATATATGCTACCTAAGGGTGCACTGAGGAAGAAAAGACTGTAGTAACCTAGAGGTGATTAGACCTGCTGACTGGAGAAAACACAGGGCAGTGGAGGAGTATTCCCAAGGAGTACAGGATGCTCCACTGACTCTGTTCCTTCAAAAGTACTAATGGAAATGGACACAATAAAGTCTCTCTAGGAGCAGGGGTAGGTTTATGAAACTCACTTCAGCCCATACTTTAATCAGATATCTTCAGGATTGTCTTGTTAAGTAAATCTTGTTTTATGCAAGATGAATAATAAAGTTAAATCCTTTCAAATGAAGAAATGTGAGGAACCTCTGGACATAAGCACATAGACCTGTGTTCCTATGCTGATGCACCATACAGCTTGAAAATTCTAATTGCAGCTTGGTATAGTATTTTGCAGGTAAATATGCTACACAGTTATTTAACAACAGAGTTTTAAGGAAAGCAGTTTGGTTTATTGAAAATAAATCTGTAACTTTTGCCCTGACATCTTTTAAACAGAACTGCATGCTTTGCAAAGATTACATTTACAAATTAGCTTAGTGGAAAATAAAACAACTCCAATCTTTCATTAAATTAAATGCATGAGTATTTATGTATGCGTGTATATACATACACACAGAGTTGTGGGGCCTGTATACATATACAGGCACATATATAAATAGCAATAGATAGATGGAGGTCCTGCACCTGGATAACGGCAATCCCAAGCACAAATACAGGCTGATGGGCAGAGACTGCACTGAGAGCAGCCCTGAAGAGAAGGGCTTGGAGGCTGAAAAAGTCAGCATGGGTAGAAAACTTGCACTTGGTACTCAGAATGCCTGCTGCATCCTAGGCAGCATCAAGAAGAGCAAGATCAGCGGGGCAAACGATGTGATCATTGACATCTACTCCACTCTTGTGAGACTCCATCTGGAGCACTGCATCCAGGCCTGGGCCCCCCAGCACAAAAAAGACGTGGAGTTGATGAAACGAGTCTAGAGGAGGGCATAAAGACGATCAGAGAGCTGGAGCATCTCTCCTGTGAAGACAGGCTGAGGGATCTGGGCTTGTTCAGCTGGGAGATGGCACCAGGGAGACCACACTGCAGTCTTCCAGTACCCAAAAAAGGCCTACAGAAAAGCTGGAGGGAATCTTTATCAGGGTGCGTAGTGACAGGACCAAGGGATGATGGCTTTAAACTAATGGAGAAGAGATTTAGGGTAGATCATGCATGTCCAACCCATGGCCTGGCCCCTGCCTCTCAGTATCTGCCCCCAGCTGCTGCAGCAGCAGCTCTGCCCCACTGAGTGGCCCAGCCCCGGGAGCACACCCACTGCTCAACAACAGCCAGATGTCAGTGCACTATTAGCAGAGGAAGAAAATGCCATCCAAAAATCTCTGACAAGCACCTGGATTACTCACTAAAAATTGCAGCCACTGCCATCCAACCAGTCTGGTGCACTGGTTTCACAAAAACAAGGTCACATATCCCACTAGTTACATGCTTTTGTTGCTTTCTCTCTCTTTTTTTTTTAAATAAAAAATATTGAAGATTAAAATGTTCTGTTATTTATGTACATGAACTATATAATATATTTTATGAGGGCTGCTCCAGAAGTAATGCTTTCTGTTTTATGATGTTGGCCTATAGTGTCAGAGGCAGATGGTGGTTCCTATCAATATTCCATTTTGCTGCCATGTGACAGACGGTAGCAGAGGGGCAATCTGATACAATGGCATCTGATATGGATGTGCAGACAAAGCAATAGGGTGGAATAGAATTCCTCCATGTGGAAAAAATGGCATCCACTGACATTCATGGATGCTTGCTGAATGTTTCTGAAGATCAAACAGTGGATGTGAGCATAGTAAGAGGTGGATGGTGCATTTCAGCACTGGCAATATTGGTTCATCTTCACTAGTGCAGTTGTTTGGGTTTTTTTGTTTGTTTTTTTGTTTTTAAACAAGTGCAGCATGCAGACTCCTGTTCATTGCTGGAGAAAACACAGATCTAATGGCAGTGACTATGTTGAAAAGGAGTTTTTTTTTTATACCTGAGTATTTGCTCTATCAAATAGTGAGATTGTGCTACAACAGTTGTAGTTTCCATGGAATTAAATAGGAGGCATTACTTTTGCGTATGCATCCCAAGGCAATTCCTGTTCACTCAATGCAGCCCAGGCAAGTTAAAAGGTTGGATGCCCATGGGTTAGTTGTTAGGAGGAAATCCTTTCCTCAGAGGGCAGTGAGACGTTGGCACAGCTGCCCAGAGAAGCTGTGGTGCCCCATCCCTGGAGGCGCTCAAGGCCAGGCTGGATGGGGCCCTGGGCAGCCTGAGCTGGTGGGAGATATCCCCCTCCATGGCAGGTTATTGGAACAAGGTGATCTCCAAGGTTACTTCCAATTCAAACCATTTTAAGATCCTGTGTGTGCACATCTGAGAAATCTAGGCTATTTGCTTACACTTGAACAATGCAATAACTGCTTTGGCATTAAGGCTTTTTGTTTCCTCCGTTGCCGAACACTACTTCTTCAGCAGAAGAGGATGGAAAGCTCTATTTTTTTTTTTTTTAACTGTAACAAATATCTTCTCCAAAATGACTGTAATGTCCCATATTCTAATGTACTCAAACAACATCAGCTCTGTTTTTTTTGAAAAAAGGGACAGGAAAAATATAGATGTTGAATGGTTCTTGAAAGGTTTTTAACGTGTGACTGTAAATATCAACATACACTAACCAGTATTTGCTGCTTAGGTGCATTTGCTTTTGCATCGTAGCACATTTGCATTTCTTTGCAGATCAATCTTGCTACTATATTTTCTAGGCTTATAATCTTTATTTAGAGGATTAGGATCACAGTGAAGAGGTAACACATTACCCAAGTGATTGCATATACTGAAGATACTCTGCATTCTCTCAGTCTTAACCCTGTTTTAATAGTTTAAACCAATGATAATAGACAACTATCAGCCTTTCTTGCATTAATGAGGAAATGTTTGAATATCACTACTAAAGGGAAAAAAAAAGCAAAACAGATGTTATTAACTTCAAGTAATTGACAATAGCAACTCATTTTAAATATTCCCTAAAAAATTATAATGCAGTACAGCATCTTAATTTTGAACTATAAACAATTGGGAGCTTATAGAATCCTCAAAATGACATTAGCAGGCAAAAAATCTATGCAAACCTCTACAATTAACATGTAGTTTTGGATGCATTATTACCTAAAATCTGAATTAATTCTGACACAAAGTATAACCAAATTCTAAAAAGTTTCTTGAATGCATACTGAGCCACGAGAAGAAACATGATGGACACTGAAGGGACTGAACCCCTCAGGATAAAGGGTTAGAACATAAGGGGAAAAAAAAAGCTAATATTTAAATGACATTTTAGATATATGAACAATGTTGTTTTGCACATTTTATAGAAGTCATTCACTTCTACAGTACATAGGGGTATTTTAACAGTGCTTTAGGAGCGCGCATTCTAGATAAGAGAAACAGACGCCATTTACACAAGCACTGTGACATTTACACTCTGCTTCCAGTCCTGTGCTAACTTCCTCTGAACTAAGCTCAGGTACTGCTGAAAAGCAAAGGGTCAATGCCTTACAAATGTACCCCATGAGTGGAAAACATGGAGGATAGAAAAAGTAGGATGAGTTTTAAATCAGAATAATATATGAAAAAAGAATACACTACAATCTTTTAAAAGATTGCATAAAAAGCAAGTTTTATGCAAGCTATAACTCTTTGTGCAAAATGATATCAGAAAAGAGCAAGAAATAAAGGCTGGTCAACTGACATTGAAACTAGTCAAACATGATTGAATCAATGGACATAAAGCTATATAGGACTGAAGCAGTGAACTGAATCTCACATATATTGTGCATTATGTCTATACTAGTTTCTAAAGCTTAAGCATTGCAATTAATTTGAAATATTATGGCTTTGGCATAATAACCCCCCATTCTTAATTTAATCTAAGAGCTGTGCACATCTCTGGCACAATAGAATAAGTCACATTCATAGACTATGTGAAAAGATTACTTCTTTTAGAATTGTTTTCACCAAAAAACTTTGTTTCCTACCAACTGAGTGGCAACACCTGAATAGCCATTAAAAAAGTATTCCAGAGACTCACTGCATCTCATGTATTAACTTTGCTTTAAGTCCCTGCAAGACAGCTCAACTACAGGGCAATGTCAAAAATGGACAGAGATTAGTTTCAAGAAGCCCTCTGAGAACAGGTGAGTTGTTATAACATGCAAAAGCAGATCAAGCTGGAAAAAATAAAACCAACCTGAAGAGTTTATAAGGCCCTCAGCATTATTAAAAGAAAAGGAATTAGGAGAGAATTATTTCAGGTTTTTGTTTCTTTGTAGACTCGTATCTCTTGAGTACCTTTAAAGTAATTGCATAAATTCCTTTGCTAAATTTGTACTGCTGAATTACATACTAGTTCCAAGGACTGTGAATGATGTTTCATGTGTCTAGGAAAGGCTTAGGAGCACATTTGGATACTTGGAAATAGCAAATAAACTACGCAGATGTGAGTGTTCAGCCTAGAAGCATATACAGCTCAGTGATTTGCAGTTCTCTGCTAAGTGGTGATCATTCAGGGGAAATTTGGCTAGACTTCAGCAGCAGTTTCAATTTGAGCAATTAATAGATAATCACTCTAAGCAACTACAATCACAACTCAATTCACAATGTGCCTTATCATGAACAGCAAGGGTAAAAAAAAAAAAAAAAAAAAAAGAAATCTATGTCTTACACAACCACCAATAAGACAGCTTTCACTGAAAAGTTAGTTAGGTATGCTGTGACCAGGACAAAGAACAAGATAGAAACACAGAACAGTGCTAACCTGACTACAGTGCACCGACTTCTGGAGAAATATTGTTTTGCTAAAAAAATCAACTGTAATTCAGCAGGGATACAAATACTGAGAAATAAAAATGAATAATTTTTAAATACAAATACAAATTCTGCCTTTGGACATCAATATTAAGTATTGTCAAACGAGACCATTGAAATTTTGCTATATAGTCATATTTGAAAACAATTAAAATCATTACCTCCAAACTCCTTCCTAGCAGGTGCAGGGCTCCTACCGCCTTACAGTATTTAAGAAATGAATGCAGCAATAATGAAAAATATCAGTACAGTAAGAGGGAAGAAAAAGAATGAGAAAGTTAAAAATGACAAGGGTAAGTGTGTTAGTAACTCTGCTGCCCGTATGCTTCTGGACATCCAGTTTCTTTTAACACTCAATTGTTTACAATTTCAGATGATCCAGATGAATAGTATATTAAGAACTCAGACATGATAAAGTCCTGGTGTCAAAACTAAAGGAATACAAATCAATGATTGCATATGTTTCTTTATCTTTTGTATAAAAAATTAAGATGCTATACAAAAATGAAAATGCTGATTGAACAATGCTATGGGAAGCCCATGTTTTAGAGCTGTAGGAATTAGTTTGTAGCCATTATAAAACCAATTCATTAAATAAAATAGTAATTAAATGGTGCCGAAAAATAATGTTACCTCAACATCATAATTTGATTACTAAATGCATCAACTAAATAACTTACTTAAAAACCTCTGGTGAGGTTGCGTTGAGCCCCAAACCATAGGTGCATTGGGTCAGGAACTTTAAAGCTCATCTCACAGAGTCAAAACAAAATATTCCCAACCTCCCAATGCGTGTCACCACATTACCTGATGGTGGAGGTGGCCTCTGTGGTGGAGCAGGACGTGCAGGAGGAGCAACAGGGCGAGGCGGTGGAGGACGCTTGGGCTCCAATGTCTGAGAAGCGTCTTTCTGCTGGGTACCAACTTGAGTTTCATCTGGAGAACGTGATGGAAAACAGTGCAAAAATTAATCACTTGTATTCTATTCACAGTTAAGCTTCTGAAATAATAAATTATTTCCACAGAAAGGATGGTCAGTTCCCAGAGCTGCAAATGCAGCCATACAGAAGTAGCACTGAGGTTTGGAGAGAGGGGAAATAAATTAAACCAACAGTGAAAACAAGCTGATTTTTTGTCTCATGCACTTTCACAACTACATGCTTTTCAAGACTGAGATGCTTTACCCAAGGCTACCTATATGTAAAATGCAATCACAAGAATAGCTTTTTTTATTACTCTAGCAGGGCTATTAAAAATTATCTACAAACAAGTATTCTGCCACAAGGCCATTCCACCACCAAACCATACGGTAGCTGAGGAAGTTGAACAACATAACACATACTGTGCACGGAAACTGGAGGTCCAGGAGTTTTTGCTGGGGCTCGGCTCGGTCTCACTGGGAGTGTGGGTCCATCTGACAGTGTAGGAGACTGACAGGGACTGGAACGTGGTGAGGAGCTTGGGGAGGTTCCAAGGCCAGAGCTTAAGGTTGGCTGCAGGTGCTGAGGAAGGATTTCTTCTACTTCAGCACTATAGTCATCAATGTCACCTAGATAACCATGACCCAGAAAAGAAAAAAGCATGTCAAATTAAGGGAGTTGTAGTTACTTATTTTCATAAGAGGAAAAACTGTCAACTGACTGTGGATGTGGGATTTTCTGCAAGAAGCCCTTGAGTTTCTCAAGGAATTTGCTCAGGGAATACAACACCACAAGAAGTGTCACCAGGCAAGGTGCCTTTGGCATATGCTTAGTGGAAAAACTGTGAGAAAGTACATAGATAAAAAACATGCAAGTGAAAAAAAGCAAACTGCAGAGGTGTGAGGAATGCAAGAGTGATATTTAGCATCTCAAAGATTTCATAACAAAAACAATGACCAAAAAAAATTAAAAAAAAAGAGAAACAAGGAACTGGAAAGCAGCAAATAGATGCTGAAAGATGAGCCTGTTCCAAGGAGCAAGAGAGGATGAAGGCTTCTTCATCCAGTTGATACTTGCCTGCCTTTAAAAGGTTCATCAGGTGTTTGTTAGGAGTGGGGTAAGCATATAAATACTTAGCATGGGAGCTCATCAGTCCTATCTGTTATATGGCCTAGAAATAATTGCTTTGTTACCTGAATTTGAATATCCTACTTATAGACTCCATAAAAACATAAAAGCTGCCTGAATAAAGTGATCCCTGTGACACAATAGGATCAAGTGAAAAGAATAAAAAGAGTGAGTAAATTAGTAAAACTTACACGCACAGTGAACACAGTGCAAACTGCCATCAGAAATGGCTCAATAAACTGGCAAGATACTATTGGAAATTAAATGCTTTTTAATTACCTGTTTCTGCTAGGTATATGCTTATTAAATTACAGTGGTATTAAATTAACTAGATTAGTTAGAACTATAAGCATTTCAAAAATAGTATTTTATTCCAACAAACCTTCCATATCATAGTCTGCAGTAACCTCAGCGTCTTCACAAAGCAAGGTGGAGCTTGTTGATGAAGGCAGCCCAACATTAATCTTCTCTAGATTCATTTCATCCTCTAAACTTCTGATCCAGTCCGGATTTTTTAAACTTATGTTTATAATCCTTCCTAGAATCTGAATTGTCATAAAGGTATATATAAAACAAAAGTTGTTAAAAACAGGGATATTAAAATTTAACATTCTGCATTAAAAAAAAAAATATGAAAAAAATCACAAGTTATCAGAATTTATGGGACCAAACAACAACAGTGACATTTCACAGAAAAATAATTATAATTTTCAGTTTATTTTTCTCATTAAGTGCATCTACATAAGGTCCTGAGCAAGCTGATGTAACTGCACATGTCCCTGTTCACTGCAGGGGAGCTGGGCTAGATGACCTTCAGCTGCCCCTTCCAACTCATAATCATTCTATGAGTCTATCACTAATTGCAACTAAAAGTTTTTCTAAAGTAAACCAGAGAACTTGTCTATCAAGATTTTTTCTTTTCAGTTACCAGGAAAGCTTCTGGTTTCTTTGTTCTGACAGAAAGATTACTTTTTGTAAAGGAAAATAGATTTCCTATTAAACTATATTAATAAAGTCATTATCAGACTGATAAACAGCCATCATTCTTCAAAATGATACATGAAAAGGATACCCTACAGTACATGGATTGCTGGTGACAATTTCAGCAGATAAGAAGATCCACCTGCAAATATCACCCTACAGAATCTAAGTTTTAACAGAAGTGCAGTTGAGTAAAAATTTGAGTGTGAAATCTTAAAATTTTGTTTACAAAAATGAAATATTGGCCCTAAAGAAGTCAAAGAAAGAGCTGCAATCACTTAGATATGTCAACACTTCAATACAGGAATGCTCACTTCTTACAGATAGTAGGCTATAAAAATGATGAACTAGTTCCTGCCACAGATTTGAGGTAAAAGCTGTGCTATATAAATCATAAAAGAAAAAAATTATATATTTTTAAACCCTTTTTTGATGAAGATTTTCCTAAACATACGATCTTAATTTTCCTAATAGCCCTTATCCCAAAACTAAATTAAATCTTATGACTTCCTTATGCTGGTTTTTGGAAGACTGTATAAATGCTATGAGGCTATCAAAAGCAGAAAAAAAGACTAGATGCAACAGTCTAGTTTGGAACATGAAAATCTTATAAAAATCAAACCAAAAACAAAGCAGTGCTTAAAAATACTTTTCTTGGTATAAGAAAATTTCGTAATTTTTACATTACCTCAGTACCACTCAAATTCATAACATTCAAAGCAGAGCTTCCTTCCAAAAACGTTACCCACATCTTGTCTGCCACGAATCTGCAAAGTCCATCGATAAATACTTGGGAAATGATAGGCAACAATCTTTTATCCTACCTATGATCTTAGTTTAAAGGCTTGTCAATGTTCACATATATATGTATATACATACATATATATGCATACAGGCTAATAAGCTTTAGCGAATGGACCCTTTGGGGGAAAAAAAGGCTGAAGAAATTGATAAGTATTACACAGAAACCACTGTCATTTTAAGATTATGCAGCTACAGCTATACAGTTTACATTCTAAATTAACTGTGTGGCTAGAGGTTAGGAATTTGTATCAAGCATTCCACATTAGATCGAACTGTGCTCTAGGGATCGTGCTCTTAGGGTTCTAGAAAAGTCAATGGGTTCCATTAACAACTAAGTGAAAACAGCAATCACAGGCATCCTCTCACATTCCGTTCCTTAAAAACTACTGACCTAATTTGTTCAAAATCATACATGTATTAAATTTTTAATCTGATTTTCAACAAAGTATGATGCTATAGCTCAAAAATAAAGACGAGGAAAAGTCTGAAAACTGAAATGCATACAGTTACGTAAAACTAATCTTCAGCTCCTACTAAAATCAGAGTTGAAAACTGAACATTAAAAATGAAGCAGATCGGAACTGAAATGCCTACTAAGACACTTAATTCGGGCAATAAAAAGGAAAAATGCCAAGGAACAGAGATTAAGAATAAAAGGCCTTTTTAACCTTATAAGTATAACTTCTCCGTAGCTTGCAAATTTTTGAAGGAGATCATCAATCAAGTTATCATCAAAGTAGCTTTCTTCTGCTGAAGAACTTTTGATGGAGATCATTACTGTGCCATCGGGTGGGCCCTGTGTTGCGATCACCTCTTTATAAACTTTCTGTCTCTCTTCTGCTTCTATTTCAAATATGTCAATGTCAATCAATGCCACCACAGGCCTTGGGGAAAAAAAAACAACCAGAAAAAAAGGTTGTAAACAGAGAAATAAGAGGCCTTAAAATTAAATTTTCAATGATTAGGAAGTAATGTAGAAAAAAACTGAAACCTATGATCAGATGTCTTCAACTCTGCTCTTCCGTAGTGCAATAAAGTACCAGGATTCCACGTATAAGGGACTTTACTGTTATCATGAAAGCTAGCATTCAGAAGATCCAGGTCTTCAGCTACATTCAATATTAATGAAAACAAAAGGGGAAAGATACAGTGATTACAGGAACATGATAAAAAAAAAATCCAAGCAGTAAAAAAAAAAAAAAAAAAAGAAAAAAGAAACTAGACCAAAACCAAGCATTTCACAGAAAGAAAAAGTTCCTTTTGAACAACTGAAATGTCAGTAACTATTGTCTGTCTCATGATCCACCTGTTCAGTGTCACTCTCATGTATAAAAAATGCTGCTAGAAGCTTTCTGCCTGGTACAAAGCCAGGGAAGCAAGCTCAGAACTGCTGGCACTATGAATGTCACTAAACAGATTCTGTACACCGGATAAAAGAAAATTTTAAAAAAAATTTAAGGAAGCATTCAAACCTGATCTGTCAAAGGGCCATTTTCTTCTTCTCCAAAGAATACGATCTGTCCATGCTGGCGTGCGACACTTTTCACTGGTGTCGTAGTCATCAGAAAACAGATCATATTTGTACGTAGGAGCAAAATTTATTTTCCCCTCCAAAAATCCCCTAAAAATCTATATAAAAAAACAAACAATTATGTCATGCCAGAAGACAGAAACAGATGGGAAACAGCTTGAAACTAATCAAAATTCTCTTTTTTAACAGTGAAAACCTGTATAGACATCTCCAAAAAAAGGGCATTTGATAACATGAATCTCTTTCCAAATTTTATTAACTGAGAGCATCCTACATCTGCCACTATGACTAAACAGCAACCCAGACAGATCACCAGAAGTATGTCAACAATTATGTCTTGAAAGCCAGACTCCTCAGCAACTCCTCCAATATCATGCAGAACTTCAGGCTATCAAGATGCTGTCCACAGCACTTTAATTAGTTGAGTAGTTGCCCATTTGTCAGCAAAGTTGGGAATTGTGATTATGTTTTATTTACCTTTCTGAACATACATAGCATATTCAGGAAAGCAAGTGCCTCATGTGTAAATTAATACGAGTTAAAAAAAAACAACAAGTGAACAAAAAAAAACCTCCAAGAGACTTTAAAATCAATACATCTGACATGATGTGAAAGACTAAAGAAATAGTATCACCATTTCCTTCAATCACCTGCCCAGCATTAACAGATAAAGCTGGTAAACAAGACACTAGAAGGCCAGAAGATTTACATGTTCTTGCAGTGTTCAGATTAAACATAAGCTAAGGCCCTTTAGTTAATGGAATCAGGTCCAAATGAGTCTACTCTTGCACCAGCATCTGACTTGACTATAAACCTAACATGGATCTTATAGCCAAATCTGTATCAAACAACAACGTGCTTCTCCACTATTCTTGAATGAGAAGATATATTTAAGATACCTGTCCAGAATTTTTCTGATTGATAAGCTGGTCTCCTGCTATAAGGGAATCCCAGTTTTGTTGTCGGATTAGTTCCTTAACCTCCTCATTAGGAATATCTATTCGATAATTAAAGTCACCACACCAAAAGATGTAGTCATGGGAAAAAAGCATCCTTCCCTGTAGAAGAGAAGCACACATTGATGTCAAAAAAACAATCAAGTGACAGAAATGTACTAGTTTCAGGTGCAGTTCAGTTCAGGTGGTGTTAATTTTTTTTTTTTTTTAATCATAAACTATTTATTATTTCTACCTGATTAGGACAAGTGTTAGTGTTTAGCATCCATACAGTTAGAACCAATAGCCATGGGTATGTTATTCACACATTCATGATATGAAAGGAGATAAAAGCACTTTCTATACAGATTGCATTTCTAAAGAAACATGAATCATCTGCTATCTGTGTCACAAACACTACCCTGAGATCTTCTGGCAGAATATCTTGGCACAAACTGCAAGCTGAAGGCTTTATTATTCGGATTTAATTGCAGATTTTTCAGTTACATACAATTTTTTTGAGGCCAAGGACAGACAGAAGAGATCTTTTAGTTCTAAGAAGGTCTAGAGCTTGAACGATAATTACTTTGTTTTGATTTTTTCATTGCCCCTTAAGTAAATCAAAGCAAATGAAGTAGATTAAAACAGCAGTATTTACAAAACTGTTTCTGGAAACCCTAAAAATTCTACACATTCAAGAAAAACTAAAATAGAACAAGGGTGAAAAATTTAGAAAAAAAAGAAATCCAATAAAATCAGATGTTAGTTGTCTGCACAGTGCCACAGAAGCTAACAATTGCATCTTAAGTCAGTTTTGTCTCAAGCAAGCGTTGAAATCACTATTTATTTGGTATTTGATAAACTTTTATGAGAATAAACTACAGAACTGCATGATTTAATTTAACAAAAGTTAAAAAGAAGCTAAGATGAGCTAGCAAAAAAAAAATCATTATTGTGTACTGAAAACAGAGTCATTCCCATACTTGTTTTTTGTTCTCCCCCCCCCCAATTGATTAACTTTAGTACCTACAAAAGTTCAACAACATCTCAGGAATCTCTAGGGTCTCTTCCCTATGCTAAACCTTCAGATCTCTATCTTTTCCATCAGTCATTGCTGTGGAAAGCTCTATTTTTCTCTAATCTTCTATTTCAACAAAAATTGTGGGAATTTATTTTTATCTTTGAAAGTTGGAAATTCCCCAAAGGCATCTGGGAAGGGAAGAAAAACAAACTTCTGGATGATGCTGCTGGAGCTCACAAGGGGTTTAATTTCTCATTTGTTAAGGAATTTGAACACTATTGCTTACCATTGGAAAACTGAGCTTGCGAGCTATTTCTATGAAGTCTTCATTTCTTTCTTTAACTTGTGATTGCCCTGCAGCAAAATGGCTGCAGACAAAGCAAAGACTGGATGTATGAAACAGCATCCGAATTGCTACTGCACCTTTATTACCAGTGGCTCCTCCCATGCCAGTCTTTACAGTATCAACAGCAACATCTCTGAAAGAGTTAAACAAACATTAAACCTTCAAGTCATAAAATCATAGAGCATCCAAAGCTGGAAGAGTCCCACAAGGATCACTGAGTCCAACTCTGAGCCCCACACAGCACCATTTGAAACTGAAATCCTATGCCTGAGAGCACTGTCCAGATGCTCCTTGAACTCCTGAACTGGGGGGCTGTACCCACAGCCCCAGGCAGCCTGTTCCATGCCCGCTGCCCTCCAGATGAACAGCTCTGAATTTGTATTAGGAGGACTGTATCCATGAAAGATACTTTGTAAAGGAACTAAAGGATAACAACAGAACCTTATCTTGGAAAAAAATGACATTATCACGTCGTTATTTCAGCAGTAAGGCTACAGAACTGTTTTAAGAAAAGTCAACAGCTATCAAGCACAAATATAACACCTCCACTTTTCAAGCCTTCTAGTCAACTGATAAGACATTTAAAGCTACAATAAAAGAATTTAAGCGGTTAGTTCCCTGCCTTGGAGCCCAACACACTTCTCAGTATACTTGTATATCAGTGTGCAATACCCAACAAAGTGCAGGTGACCCAGCCCTGGGCACAGCTGTACATTCACTGACCTGATAAAGGGAGCATGCTGGGGCCTGATGAACACAAAGAGGCAGACGCCCACTAACTGCTCGGAAGCCAGCAGCACATACTTGTAATCTCTTGATATGGTCTTCTGCAGTTCTGCAGCCCAGAGCTTCTGATTGGTTGTGCTAGCAGTGAGATTAAAAGTGCCAGTTTTAAAAGAAAAGAAATTAAGCAGATAGTGAGAGCGTTGATCTCATTCAATCATCTTCCTACAGTAAGTTTAACTAGACACTGGGAAAGCAGGTCAAAGCAAAGCTGTGAATGTGCCTTCTAGCAGAGTCGCAGCCTAGAAGACCGTAGTGAAACTCATAAAACACTGCCTCACTTTTCAGAATAACATGGACTGTGTTAGAAACCAGGACCCTTTCCTATATTTCTGAGGCTACAGTAGAGGAGTAAAAATTTTTTTGAGGAGTCACCTCCTAGCCTAGAGCTCAGTTAATTTTGGAAAACACACGTCTGTGGCCTTATATCAAAAGAAACTTCCTTGAAGACATAAAGACTACAGTTCTCAAAGCTAGCATAGGATATACATGAAAAAAATGACAGATCTAGCAGCACTGCTAACTAGACAGAGTGCAAATTAATGGATGAAACAAACTGTCACTTTGTCCTCAGGACAAAAGCTTCTGCAAAGGCACACAGTGCAATAGGCTTTAGATGTTTGTTTTTTTCCTGATGAATGAAAGCTTGACAAACACCAGAAAAACATGCAAAACAGACAAACAAAAGAATGGACAAAGTGAATATAATCCTAGGATTACACATGAAGATTTCATCACCGGTATCATCCAGAACTGACAAAGGTATATTTCTGTATCCCACTTCACCAGGAGCAAGAAAAACCCCAACCCAAATCCCACAGTAACATATACATGCAACATATGGAACAACAGAGCTAAAAACAAACTACAGATAGATCAAGTTATGCTCAGAAGTTAATTCTGCTTTTGACAATGGCAAAAGCTGATGGTATAAGAGGATGCACTTGTTTTATATAGACCAAAATTTGATGCCAGACAGTATACAAAGGCACACCAACAATTCCCGCTGTTGGAAGGGATTTTACAGAACTCACTGCTCCCAGCAATAGGAAGGCACAGAGACTGCAAAACACTACCAGCATCAGAGAGAAATTCTTTCAATGTGTTTAACAACAAAAAAAACACTCAAGGGCTACTGAACTTTTTCAGCACAATCCAAAATACTACCAAGTACTGACTGACTGGATCCTTGAGATTATTTTGAGTAATCTCAAGTGTTCACAGCTTCACTAACAAAAGCTGAGATGATTCTGCAGTCTCAGCGCAGACACAGGCAGAGAGAACAGGAATACAGGCAAAAATTAACATAAAATAATCCCAACCTTTACAATTAAGGAGACAAAAAATAGCATTATATTTAAGTCTGGCTGTCAGCAGAATTAATTTTGCATAGATTTTATCACCTACCTTGCATTCACAATGTTTCCTGCATTTAACTCCACCATTTCTTCAAATCCAATGGCAAATATGTCTACAGGTTTGCTTCTTCGATCTGCATTTAAATATTGAAAAAGCCATTTGTTGGTTACAATTAACTCTGGAAACAAGACCACATATTTCTACTCTAATGTTCACGGTCTGATTAAGAAAGAGAGTTTTCAATTACAAAAAAAAAAAAGAAAAGAAAAAAAGAAAGAAAAGCCAGACTACAAATCTTACCTTGGAATTCATGAATACCAGCTATGCTTGGTGCATCCAGAAGCCAGTCAGTGAGGGTCTGATTTTTAAAGGCGATACTTCGGAACTGCTTCCCTCCATTGACATTCCACGTCCCCACGCAGACTCGAACTTTCTTCGGTTTTGCATACTTATAAAAGTTTTCACACATACTCTTCAGCACTTTTACAGATGCTACAAAAACATTTGAAAAGGTTATTTTTATATAGGATTTCCTATTTTTCCCTTTTTTTCCCCCCCCATAATACTTGGCAATGAGATCTTTTCCTTAAAAAAAAAAAAGGCAATAAATCCATGCATAGACATACAGAAAGTTAAAATGTGAAAGCAAAACGAATGCAGCATTTCACCAGGTGAAGTACATTTGCAGACATTTTATTTGCCTGGATAGGATATTGACTGAATGAAAGATGGTAATAATTTGTTCAAAATTATGTATTATGTAACACATACGTCTACTCATACATGCTACATATATAGTAATACACATTGCTATATACATTTTATATAGTATGTATATTAGTATAAAATTTACAGTCATATGTTATATAGATACAATATATATAGTATATCCATGTATTACTATACATAAACATATATTTACATATCTCTACATAGTTATATATATATATATATATATATATATATATATATATATATATATAAAAATGTATCATACACATCTACCATTCTCTAACCCACCTATAATCCATATGGAAATTTATTTTCAATACATGCCAGCACAGATATCTCATTTACATAGATTGTGTTTATGAAATTAGAATCTCATTAAACAACACAATAATTTGTGAACAATTTCTTGAAGTGAAAAAATTACTGAAGTAGATCCATTCTCTAAAACAGATAAGGTAAATTATCTTATCAAAATATGTTCTTTTTAAATCATAAATCACTTCTCTGCTACCACAGCCTTTCTGCGCCCTGTTTCTATGTGACACATGGGAAAAAAAGTAGTGTCCTACTTGTAAAGGGCACCGGGAGAAGAAAAATATACATAGTTAATGCTTAGACACTGAGGTTCGAGGGATTCTGAAATTCCCTTCACAGATCTGCATAACTATATACATTTATAAAATATTTCCTGAAATATACAGACCTCTCTTTTTTTAATTATGCTATTTTTTTCCCTCTAATTGAAGTAGGAAAGAAATTGCTTTAAATGTGAACACTATCCCTTGCACTGTATTTTACTCAAGCAAAATTAATTTATCTGCTTATAAAACCATCATCAGTCTATGAGAATCGTGGAAACTTCATTGGATGGAATTCTTCCCATCACTGCGTGTTGTCTGACAAAACAGTCAATTACCAGGCACACTACTGTCACTCAGATCCCCAAATAGGATTACTAATGAGCTGTGTCAAATTTTTGTTTGTTAATTTTTTAGCTACTCTTTTATATTTGTCACCTTTCAATTTGCTCCGGTATTTTGGCTACTCAGTTAAAAATCAAGGATGCTATGGCCACAGTGGTTCTAAAACAAACTGAAACTAACAGAAGAAAATATAATGTGTTTGACACTTGTGAATAACTTCATTGTTGAATGAATCATATGTCTGTATGTGGGATAACCACACACAAGAGCCAGCAAATTGACTGGAGTTGCTGAAAGTAACGCAAGCAGATCACGTTTGCGATCACCCCATTCATTTCCTAATCATAGTCCAGGCAAATGAAGTCAACAAAACTGTAAGGAGTCAGCAAAATACCTCACACCTTCATAAGACAGCTACCTACCAAGGTTATACCAGAAGTACCTATGTGCTAAGCAACAGTCAAGTTAAGAAGCCCACCAAATGCTGTGAAAACCAATGAGGGTCAGAGAGAGAAATTACCCCAGAACTTGACCACTGAAATGAAACCAATCCAAGAAATGATGTAGCCAGAATGCATGCAAGTGCCCAAATCACCCAAAGGGTGAGCTGAACCCAAGGAATCCAAAATGGTACCACAGAGAGGCTCTGAAGACCAGCACAGATTAGTCTTTGTAGTGTTCCCAGCAAGTCTAAAAACTGAGCTTGGACTTCTTCACTTCAGCCCCCTTCCTTTTCTTTTGGCACTAACTTTGAGCTTAAACAGTTGCTCCAAATAATTCACATTTCCTACCGCACAAAATCAAATTACTGCCTACTGAACTCCTGGTGCTGTAATAAGTCCCTAACATGAAAAAGCACAGCAGAACAGAATGTTACTTCATCAGGGACCTGATAGCTTGCTTTATTGCAAACATGAAATTGATACTGTTACAGTAGAAAAACTTCTAAACTGTAGAATGACTCTTTATTCAAAATGAGAATAATGAAGGAAAACCAAAATGTTTTCACCCCTTTTTCCAAAACAGTGAGTGAGCCAATGTTGTTCAGAGCTCCTGTGCCTCCTGCATACATTATTTTCCTTCACATTTCTAGCTGTTTACCCTTTCAACAAAAAAGTTGTCCCACTCTACGAGACCAATAATGCAATAAATTAAATTTTATGTTATCTTGTAACTAGAATGTTGTAACTGAAGTTCATACTAAGCAGGCACACATTTGGAAATGAATTTCGCAAAAGGAACATTAATTCAAAATGCAACTGAACTCTTTTGATGCAACGTCCAAATTACTGCAGGCATTTTTCAATATATGCAATCTGTATCTACATGAAGTCCGAAGTAAAATATTGTATCAGTAAGTTAAAAAAAAGATCATCAACATTTACAACTCCTAGTGAGCCTTTGTCATTTATAAGGAGGTTCAAACACCTCCGATGTATCTCAACAAAAAATAAGTCAACAGCTTCTTATGTGCTTCTCCCAAGGATCCTCCCCATTCGTTCAGCAGTACATGGGGCACATGACTACTACCTGAGTATCCAAGCTCCATGGAGACTGTGCAGAAACCCACAATTCCTAAATAATTGTTCAAATAAGTTTTGAGTTTAGTAACCTCCTGTTTTCACTCCCAGTGAGTTACCACTGAGTTTCATCAGATAGAGTTACAACAGAAAGGAGAAATTCCACTAGCCGATATCTCATTTTAAGCTCAAAAAACAATGTTCAAGATATTATTAGTATCACGTCTCAAGATTAGGAGTTAACTATGATGGTCCCTCTTCGACTTTTCTCTTCACAGAGAGTTCTACCTAAATAGATGCCCTAATAATTTCGTGTTTCATGCAGAGGTAACTGTATCTCAGTAGTTTTGCCTGTACTTTTGCTCCACAAAAGCATGAGTCAGCACATGATTTCAGATCATTCTTGTACAACATAAGCCATCACTGGGAGATTAATGTAGTCAGTCTCATGAAAGGACACAAGCAGGTAGAGCCTTCTAAAGGCAACAAAACTACGAATTGTACTAATGAGTTTTACCTTATATCCTCCCAGAACCCAACCAGTTTGACAAAACAAGAATCCTGAAGCTCTCAAATCAGATAAAAATGCAAATTCCTCTACAGCTAGAATAAAGCAAAATTAAATATTTGCAAAAATAAAATAAAATAAAGCAACCAAGAACTGGCTGTCTGTTTTTATAATCCACACCCAAGTACAACAGTAAATTTTTCCAATTCCTGTATTTTCACTTCTCTTGTGTTAAAGAGACTTCCTTATATTACGGAATTTTGTGGCATTGGAATGTCAGGTCCAAATAATACAGAGAAAATGTGAGCCCAAGACCAAGTATTATGCAAATAGGCATTGAGGAAAAAAAGCCAGAGAAGAACAGCTACTCAGATATTTACAGCTTAATTTCTATACTATACCTGATTGTAATGACTGCTCTGAAACTACGGATGCAGTAAGAAGGAAACAAGAGAAGAATTAGTCAAACAAGCAATTGCTTAAAAAAAAAATCAGAGAGAACATACTATAATATACAATTTATTATACATAACTGTTCACATCAGTTAAAGCACATCTTTTATGCTGCAAAATCTAAGAAGTTTCACAACAGTACTGACAAAGTTTCCATTCTTGCCCTACTTATTCCTCACCTACTAGAAAACGCAATGACCTTATGTTCCACCACTGACAGGAGCTGCAAACATCAAAAGGCCAGCTTGCATTCACAGAGAAAGCAAGAAGGAACAAGAAGGACTTTCAATTAGCTTTATGGCAAGTTTCTGATGCAGGAAAAGTTACAACAACATGAAATCTCATGGTAAAAAAAAGGTGAGAGGAAAAGCCTTTTGGGTTACACATAGTAACTTAGACGAACACAAGATGTATACTACAACAGGGCACCACTTGCTACTTCCTTGCATGATGGAGTTCCAAAAGGATGGGATGTGACTGCACACCTGGGGATTGCACAGTCTATGCCTCTGTCTGGAAATGCAGGGTTCTGCGGTGCATTGCCCCGTTCTCATCAGGTGAGCTAGATTCAGGTAACCATACCCTCCAAACCCCACGTGACTGTGCCTAAGCAGAGCTTCTCATTGAAATGTCTCTCTGATTTTGGTGCAGAATGTCACCCATTGCTTGACATATTTGGTGGTGCACGTGTTCATGGGAAAGGTCTCTTACACACAAACACTTTTTTTTTGTGATGGAAACTCATTCTCATTCACCAGGAATTTTCTAATATCTCCTGTTATCTTAAATTTTCTTCTCTTCAGAAAATCCTCTTTCCTCCTCAAACCAAAATGATAAATACAGTCATTAAGCACTCTTAAGTTAGCAAAAAAAAAAAAAAAAAAAGAAATGCTTTGCATCTGGTATAAAACCACAGTGAGAAATTCTTCACTGACGTGACAGACCAACTAAAGAAAGACATTCAGCAAACAATCAGAAAAACATTTTTAAAATAAACCAGGATTTACTGTTCCCAATATTCAGCATGCAATTGTCATAGCTAAGGCTATAAACGGATCTGAAGATGTAACAAACCCTATCTCACGTGTGTCTACTGTGAAGTTCTGAGAAATACACTCCCCAGATATTTTCCTATTAAACCACCAGATATGAGCGAAGTATCAACAGTAAACAAATTACTGCAGCACGTTAGTTTGGTAATATTAGTCAAGAAGTAACTTTTACCTTTTAATAAGCCAACAGAACATAAAAAAGCAATTACACTTTCCAATACTGCTTTGAAAACAGACGCCATACAGCTTTCTTAACACCAAATAGTTATCAGACAGATTAAAATCCTGAAAGACACATACCGCGTAAACTGCTGGTGGTTAAGAGAGCCCGTGCTTTATCTGCTAAATCACTATTTAGGGTATTTCCCAATAACAAAACATCAATGGCCTCCTGCTTGGAGCTATCAAAAAAGTTATTTTGAATCGTTCTGGTCACAGAACGAGCACCATCCTTCAGCTTTCCAGCCTGTTAGGGAGGAATACGTATAAAATATTTTATGTTGGACATTGCTCATAAAAACATTGGCAATATTCAGTAACAATTTCGTAAACCTTATTAATAATTTTAAAAACTAAGAAAATTTCTATCCTTCACTGTTAAATAAGAGCCTTCTGAGACTACTGTACTATACCAAATTTTTTCCCCAGATGCTAAACCACATACTAACACCTTCAAGACACATCTAAGAACCAGATGACTGCAGTTCAAATTACTTAAATTGAGTAAAATTCTACTGGAAGGGAAATATATATATATATATATATACACACACATATTTTTCCCTAAACCCTTAGTCTTCAAAAATTAAATCAATATAATGCCATGTTTAGATCATAATACCGGATTTTGGGCTTTCCCCCAAATCATGAAAAATGAACAAGCACTCCAGGCCATGTGTCACGATACATGAATATGTATGCATATGAGCATATCAATTCAGGATTCATGTTCTGAAATATCCACGTTACAGACGGGATAGCTTCAACTTATTAAGACTTCTCAATGTTTTAAAGTAACATGCAAGTCTCATGCAGTATCCCAGAAGGAACATACACACTAATCTATAGCTACATACGTACCAAGACACTGTCATTACACACACTGCACATCAGCAGTGCAATGGAATAGTGCTCCAGTAGAACACTGTCTAACAACCTGAAAGAAGAATCTCCAGGAGATGTACTGGTACTACAAATGATATCTGTGGGTCAGACTTATAGAGGACAATGTAAACAGCATGTCATGCAGAATCCTATTCAAAAGCCAGCAGCGTTAACCTGTGTGCACATCACTGACAATGATTTCACAGGCACAAAGATGTTTTCTTGATTACGTGGCTTATAACTTATGTACACAAATGTATTTTACCTGCAAAGCATGTGTAAACACGTGCACGTATGTGAAATATAGATCACAATCCATCAGGGATGCTGCATGGTATTATAGTATTATTAAAAATGCTTTAAGTTTACAATTTACATTGTTCGTGGAGGTCTCTTAAATGCACGTATAAAAAAAAGACAAAAGCTTAAGAAAACCACAAAAACCAATCTGCCAGTTAGTTCAATGAACTGTACTACGTAACAAGAAAAGAAATTACTCTTTTGTCAAGGATAAGTAGTAGCAGATTAGCAGCATGATTTTGCAAGACGATGTGGATGAAGTGGTGGGGAGCATACTATTGCAATAGAATTTTAATAGGATGCTGCTTGTTTTCTGTCAGAAAATGAACAACTTAAGACATGATCCAAAAAACACACTCACCATTCACATATCAGGCAATTAATTGAAAGGAACCCAGAGAGAGCAAAAGAAAGAGTAGGTAAGGAGTTAGATGTAATGAGTATTATCATTCTTTAAAAAATGACTGTTTTTCAGTACATTAACATGTTTAAGGTTAAAATACATTCTCTCCTATACCAAATTTCCATGTTTTTACTTCTAAGTACTCTTGGATTTTGAAGAATCAAACTGACAAACTTTTCATTTCAAAGTTGTTTTTCTCATTTCTCAAATGTTTAAAATATATTAGCAGAGTGCTTATGTAGATACCGAGTGGTGACCAGGTCAAGTTTCACTGAAAGAATGGCAACTAATGGATAGCTTTGCAAGTATTAGAGGGCCTCTTCACATTGACAGACTTCTATCCGGGATGCTGTCTTTGAATTATGGTACTCACTAACAACTGTACCAGGAAGGGGACCCCAGTGACAATGATGGACCATTCTATATTATTATAAAAACAGCAGAGTAAATATACTCTGCATTTTACATGTTAAAAATTGAAGTGCAAATACAATAAATGCATTTCACAAAGTAAAAATTGTAAGTAGTCTAATGAACACCAGGGAAGTATTCATTTAGGAGAAGAAACAAATGAAGTTGAATGAAAAAGTCAGGAAAAGGGGAAACACCCCATAAAATACTTACTGTACCTTTTCTGAGGGTCTGGTTGACATAAAAAAATAAAACTAAATGTTTTTTAACAAAATTCCATTCTATACTAAAATATGAGCAGTTACCAAACGAGAAGGCCTTGATGCACCAATTAAAGGCAGAATCAGCAACACGCCCATTTAGTTGTTTTCTTTTTATGTAGCTTACTTGTGATGCTTTCTACTTGTGCAGAGAAAGACCCTGATATGGTTTGAATGAAGAAACAGTGGAAAACAAAATAGTCAACTGTGAATATGTAGTATATATGGAAATGAGCTGAACAGAGATCACATAATGAGAAGCAGTGTATTCTTGAATAAAAATAACTGTATGGAAAGAGATTCTTGAAGGAACAAAGGGTAATAATAATCATGGTTCAATATTTTTTTGTCTTGACAAGTATTATGTGTAGAGAATTACAGAAACAAAAAAAATCAACATTGTTAAAAAGAGAAATAAGAGATAGAATTAGGAAATTTGAACCACTCAGGCATCCACAAAACCAAAACAAACTGATGAAAAAGAGAGCATGACAGTGCCATGTAGGACAGTATTCCATTAAAAAGAAAAGCAGAAACAATTTGATAGTTTTGGGGGTTGTTATTGTTTTTCCAGTAATTGCAGAACTAAAAAGAAATAGCTAGATGAGCATGCAAAGGAAAAATACCCTACCATAACCTTCTGAATTTTAGCACGGTTAATAAATGCTAGAAGCATGAACAACAATGACCAGTGAATTACATTTGAGAAGCAAGGAGATGCACTGAATGAAACTTAAACAATAGAAGACAGAGGTAGAGACAAAAGCGAAATGATCAAAGAGATTAGAGCTGATTTAAATATACATTTTTTTAGAGCTATGATCAAAAGAAATCAAAGTTTTGAGACTCATCCTTTCCTACAGGGTAGTATCATCTGGGAAGCAGGGGCATGGCTAAGAAAGGATGTACTGAAACAAGATCTGGCTGTCAAGATAACCAAACTTTTCCCATTAAATGCTTTTCTTTTTCCCCATTCACTGCCTTATTAAGATTAGAACCAAAGCACACTTTTAAAAAGATAGTTCTTAAATCCATGACAGAATCTAAAAAAACCAAATACACACTGGAAATTGCTGAAGGTTTAAATAAAATGCACTTTACCTTAGCTTTTCCTTCAAGGGCTCCAGTCCCAGCATAAATTTTACTGACAGAATCTCCATTCACAGACCACATGGATCGGAAAACTTCCTGAAAGCGAGTAACCAGCTGAGGCTTCTCAGCTAATCCTAACACTTCCAGTTGTTTTGCGAGCATCTGCAACGATTGAAGGCAACATTTGCAAGAGAAAGATCTTTCATGTTTTTCTAATGCATTTATTAAAAAGTACATCACATTTTTTGAGAATATATACACCCCTCCCTAAAAAAAATCTTTGCTTTATACCCAGACATATCATACTGAACAAACCAATACTGTGTCACGTTTATAAAATTGTATTCTACCTGGAGCTTTAGCTTCAGCATTTCACTTTGTTTTAAAAACAGGCAGAAATACGTGAAAATGTCAATGATCTGTAAACATTTTTACCTAAAAATTGCTATGTCCCAAGGCAGGCTTCCTTGTGACATACATATTTATATACATTATATTACACATACATATTTAAGTTCTTAAAAGGCATTACAAAGGTAGAGCTGTAAATCTACATCTTCTGTGTGAGTACTACACTATACTTTCTATTACACCACCAATCCTACTGTAATATCATTAAAATCCAACAGGTAATATTTCACAGTCTTTCAATAGCATGCCAACTTGTTGAAGCAGAGCCCGGTAAGAGAATTGAATCCCACAGTAAAGGTCAGCTACACAATCTGACCATGGCCAAAGCTACAACCACAACGTTCTTCCACAAAGAATTCACAGCACAGATTTAGAAATAAGATGAGATGCCGGGAACTGTAATCTCTTATGAAGAGCTTCATCTCTTAGAAGAAGAGAAAATGGCTTCAAGCTTAGAGAGGGTAGATTTAGGTTGGAAATAAGAAAAAAGTCTTTCACAGTGACAGTGGTGAGGCACTGGAGCAGGTTGGCCAGAGATGTGATTGATGCTCCATCACTGGAGGTTTTCAAGGCGAGGCTGGATCAGGCCTTGAGCACCTGATTCAGCTGTGCACTTCCCTGTTCATTGCAGAGGAGTTGGACTAGATGGCCTTCAAAGGTTCCTTCTGACTCTAAGGATTCTATGACTATACCTAACAGAGTAACTGCAAATGTTTTGTGAAGGACTACATCAGCACTACCTATTCTGTAGTTGCAAGACTCAGTCTTAAAAGACAAACTGATACTTAACAAAGAGTGAAGTGTTTTTCATAACACTACGTGACAGCTGTGTAATTGCAATGACTGCACAACTACTGCTTCATCAAACTAAGAGCTGTCTGCCCACAAAACAAAAGAGTATGATGTTATAAACCAAAAGGCCACCTACCATTTATTTTTATTCGGCTATCACGTGGAAGGTACAGCTACTTTTACAGTCTACTTCCTACAGAAGTATCAGGAACAGTTCTGTATATGGAAATGCACACCATTTTTCCTACCTCTAAGCCAAAGAAAGCCTGCACGCTGTTTGTTCTATCCAGACAGTCCAAGCAGTTTGTTCTGACAGTACCACTTTGAGATCTGTGCCAAGGACAATGAGAGACAGAAACAGAAAACAACTGAAATAACTCATTTAACGCATATCATCAGGAGAGACAGGGACATTAAGATCTGAACCAGAACAGTACATCACAGTATTGTCACCGTGTTGTTACTTTCATCTTGAGTGCATTTATAAATGCATCAGCAATAGAGGGTTAGCTATGATAACAGCAGTAATTTTGCAACAGCACTGACTACACAGAAATAATTAGTTTTCTGTAAATAAGATGAGCTTTTAGGTTTTTCTGCAGTTCTCCTTGCTTTCTTGGTTAAGCTGTTACGCAACACTAAGTTTCATTTTCAAAGGACCTTGCTAACACATTTTATAAGAACTTCAGAGAAAAATAATTACAAAAACAAAAATGATAAAGAAAAAAATAAAAATGAAAGTAACAACTTGTGATAAAATTAAACTCAATTTCAATCTCTCTTTACTTTCCTTTTCCTCCCCCAACACGAAGGGAAATTAAAGCTCTTCCCTTTAGATCGACAGATGATTAATGCCCTCAGGATCCCTAAAGCGGTCCCCTTCTTTGAAAGAAGCCCATTAATCTTTACTAAAAAGTTGTCAGAAGGGTCATATTACACAATGTTCACATTCTTCTTGGCTGGCTACAAGGATAAACATCTGATGTTCTCCCAAGTGATTTATGCTTTTCCTGTCTTTTGTCATTCCCGCTACACCCTCTGTCCAATTAAGTGTAGTTGGTACTGTTACAGGTTGGTAACGTTTACTCAACTTGAACAACTAATCAGAAAACTGTTGAAAATGTTGAAAAATCTTCTTCAAGATTATTCCATTATTATCTCCACATTTGATTTGAAATAGAAAGAAACTTGGTATCAATATTAGAGGGAAAACTGACATTCTACAATGGAGATGGTCCATAAACCTCCAGTAATTTAAAAGCTATCAGAATTCACAACCTATTTTGCTTCCATTCAGCTGTCAGTCATTTTGATAGGTGGTGATATTATCTGGATCTCTGGCAAGATCAAACAGCATGCCCCACAAAGAGACAGGACTATACTATTTTTATGATGTAAAACAAAAGAAAAAAAAATGCTTTAAAAACTTTTGTAAGAATGCAAATAGTGTTTTGAGGTGGGGATGGGCTCTAACTACCATTCTACTAAATCTAGTTTTACTCAGGTCTACTGGAAACTGCCCCTGCAGGACGTAATCTCACACTGAAGTCAGGGTCCAGAGTGGCACTGGAACTCTCTCCTTTCCTACTGTATCAGCAGACAGAACCCAGGCCATGGCAACATCCCTGCACTCAACAATTGTCATGGAAAATCCATGAGAAATGCTCTGCCCTAGTGTTAATTAAATGGAGGAAGGGTGTGAAGGGGAGAAGAGCAGGAACATTGCCTATTCCTAACCCTGCCTTTTCCTGCTGAGATCTTTGCTCTAGGAAGAAGAAAAGGGAAATAAGGACAAGAATATACGTACACCAGGACTGAGTAGCACACAGCAGGAAATACAACATGCATCCCTGCTACCACGGGGTAGAGAGCCTCAGAATTCTGATATAACTGTAACTGCAGTTACTATCATGCTATTGGCTTACTGTCCATCGCATATCTCAATACTTCCACAAGTGCTAGAAAAAATTTATTTCTTTAGCAGAAGTTAGAGCTAAAAATAATAAGATAAAATTAGAAATGCGTTACTTAAAGCAAATATCAGCTGCTGAAAACGCTTATCTAGGCTACCTTTGACTCCTCTTCCACCACTAGCTGTATTTGCTACATCAGCAATACGTTCTTACATGATCTGCAGAAAGCACAGATTGCTGATCAAAACTCAGTAATGAATCTTGCCTACAAGGCTACTGAATAGCTGACTGTTCTTATTTTTTTTCCCCCCCCCACAAGGACATTTCAACATATGTTTTTTGCACCTCAGTAAGATGCATTTCTCACATCTCAATATGATGCTTCCCAAATAATAATTCTTCCCAGTTGCAAAACCTTATTTGAAATCCTCTGGAACTCATTTATCTTGGGTAAAGATCATACAATAAGAAGGTATTATGATGTATTATATTTAAAACTCTTATGGCTATTGTGAGTGACTAATTTTGTGGAGAACCAAATACGTCAACTAGGGGGAATCCAGACAAAGAAATTTCAAGAAAGATAGTACTGAAAAATCAACATTCACAACAAACTGAAAACAGTACGCTCCACTGCTGAGGAAAATATGAACAAGTTATACAAGGAATGGGAAAAAGCATTCATCCTTCAATCCCATAGGAGCAAACTCAAGAAAAAGGACAATCGACTACATTCACAGAATGATGAGTTCAAGAGTACAAAGAACCTGAAACTAAGTCATACCCCACCAATCCTTCAGAGACTGTTTCCATCAAGACTTTCAGAGCATGTTGAGAACAAGACAAAATTTTAATAAAATGAGTGATTCATACTTAGTTGCTGAACATCATCATCATGTATGCAATAGAAGTACAATAACATAACTAGAAATATTTTTCTCTTATTTCTGGCTACGAGGTAGAAAGCATCTCAGAACCATAATTTAATTTGAGTACATATATAGGAAAATAAAAAAGAAAGAAAGAAAGAAAATGCAAACCTTTTAACTTCCTTTCCATCAAAATAAAAAAATCCACATTCTAAGAATTTCTGGACTTGAGGCTTAAGCACACTGTGTAGTTTTTCTGCCTTTCCACCTTTAACCATTTGATGATAGTCAAAGTTCACCATTTTTATATCAGCTGAATGTTCAGATGCTTTTAAGTGGCTCTGGGTTTGTAAATAGAGAAGAAAAGAACATAAATATGCTAATACATGATCACGGAATAGCGTAAGTAAAACAAGAGATTAAACAAAAGGCTAAACAAGAATTTAAACATTTTAAAAGCAGTTTTATTAGATATTCTGTGCTTTCTATATTGTTTAATTATCACTGTGCAACAAATCACTCAAAACTGACAAATATTTCACCTTTGTTTCTATTTTTTTCTTGCCACAAACAAAGTACTGTTCTGTTTTGGTTTTTTTGCTTACTATACTAGGGGTCATCAATCGCACACAACAGCTTCTTCTGTTAAAACATTTCCCTTTACTAAGCACCTTTCACTATATTCACCATTTTAGAAATAACAGACAAAACAGACAAAATTAGTTAGATCGCTGCGGAGGACAGTTCTAGTAAAATTTCCCCTTCAATTCCCTGAAAAATCATAAAACTGTTCAGAAAACCTTTGGTGATAGAGGAATGGTAGAGTCATGAGTCATGATGCTGTACCGGGCATCAATACACATCCACAAACAATAACATCTCCTGCCAGGATGCCTGGATTCAGAAAAGATGCTAGCAAATGGCCTAAAACATTCAACTACTGTAATGCAAAGGGAAAGGGGTTGAAGGAAAAGAAAAGCAACACATGGCTGCTGTGATGTTCTCTGGCTTCAAACAAGTCTGCTCACGTTGGCAGAATTTGAGGACAAATACGTGACAGTTGTTTTTAACTATCTAGCACGAATTTGCAACACAGGCCAGCTACAGTGAATGCCTTCTGAACAAAAGCTCCAATTTAATCACAAAGCAGATTTTAAATTTATATTGCAAAATTTGTAATTTTTAAAAAATATTAAGTAATATATCCCAGAATTCAAAAGGGAAGATGTTAAAAAGAAATACAATATTACGAAAAGTCACAAAGGATCACTTACCAGACTACAAGGCAAAAAAGATTTCCTTTAAAATTAAGCCACAAACAAGCATGAAACATGAAAATAACTGCAGATCTCTCAATATCGTCTATAAGATAATTTTTCAGTAAGGTCATCAGTCTGCACACAATCAAGCCATAACCGTAAATAGCTTCCAAAAATTCACTTCACACTATTTATCTTAAGCAGTACTTTTAGGATAGATGCTCCTTTAACTCCAGGTAATAGCTGTTGCTTGGTATGCCAGTACTTATTTTCTTTTTCAAAGGCTATACATAAAAGCTTCATAGCACACATTCCAGTTGCAAGGAAAAACACAATGAGAGAAAGGTAATTCTTACCTGAAAAGCTTTGCTGAGCATGTGCTCCCCTTCTTTTGCCCCAAGTAAATTCACAATAATTTGCTTTCCATATAAATTTTTAAGAGTTCGGAAATGCCTGTTAACAGAAGAACAATTCCACACTCATTTTCTGCTCATGTTGAAAATTAACATGACTGTGCGGAACACTGACACAAACTTAGTGGAGACTCCAATATCTCCAGCAAGTCTTATATTATGTCATGGCCATACAAGCCACTGTAATCCAATAACAGCATATAACAATTGAATGCTCTTTAACTCAGATAATAGCATCAAAAATGTTGTGTGACAAAATACATGTACTTAAAAATCACAGTGTTTTGAAATGGTGGTGTTATGAATAAAGTATAGATTTTACTTCTACAACAGCATCTGACAAATACAGATTATTCAGTGTGTGCCTATAATTTTTGTTCTAATTTTAATGAAGCATTTCACACCCCTATATTTTCTTCAAATTTTTCAACAAAGCACTCAAAGGCACAAGGAAAACCTGCAGAAGTTTAAAAAGATTTCCCAGACATTCTACTGCTTTGGTGAATCACACTTTGGCATGGGCAATGCCTCCTGCTTGATATAACATATCCTATCACATTGATACATCACTTATCAGAGGTTTGTAACACCTTCATCAAATCTCAAGACATCACCTGTCAAAAGCTGGTGCATTTGCCTCAAAACCCCTTGACATTCTGACACGATGGGATCCCACCTGTAACACGAACATTAAATCATTTGTCATAATACATTTGACATGTTCTTCCAATACCACTTAATCCTGAATGCCTAAAAATGGCCTAAAAATTCATTACACTATCTAAACCAATTCCCCCAAATTTACCGCTTGCTACAATAAGCATTCTTTTATTAGCTTTCCTGAAGTTTCATTTCACTTTTGTAAAAAGAAAAGAAAAAGCTTTATTTAATATATTTATCAACCCATCTCATTACTTCTTGCTTTGAATAAAAGGTACGTAAACGTTTTAGAGGCCCTACTGCAACATGCTTATATGCCCAGCTTAAAGAACCTGAAGTAACAGTGAATTCCCTATAAAAGTTATATCCCAATAGTAGTTGCTGATGAAAATCCCTATTCCAAGAAAACTGGGATTTAACTATATTGCTGGCACTCACGACTTCCTGAAAAACCTTACAGAAGAACAGTTCAGAGGAAACCAGTCTCTAAGCATGCCCTTAGATAATCTATTTTGAAACAGCTATTTAAATTAAAACAGAAAAACTCAGAACTTCAAAAACAAAACAGCTCAAATTAATGGACATTCAAACTTACGCAAGACAGCATTCAGAGACTCGAAAGTAGCAGATTTGCTGTATTAAACAACAGCACCAACTTGCTTCCAAAGGGCAACCTCACCCAGGTAGCTAACTGCAGAAGAGCCTAAAAGTTACTCCATGATGCTTAAGAATACACGAGTAGGAATTATGAATATAATTAGATCCATCTCCTGCTTACCTGCAGGCCTGGCTGCTCCCAAAACAGTGGAACAGACCCTCGAATCTGGATGAAAGATGACACAGAATCATCTAAATATATCACCTGTTGAGGAAAAAAACCCAACACAATGTTACTAGGGAACGTATGGAGGTTTTAAACTTCTTAGCCTTAGCTAAATATGCAGTAAACAAAACACATTTACACATTGCCTATTCCACAATGCAAAATGCCATTTGTCTTCCTCACACTTATTCCCCTCCCAGATCTGAACAATTCATAAGAAGTTCTGGCACTTGTATGTTTCCTGTGGAAATACGGTTCAGAAAGGTTGAGAAAATATTGCAAGATTTTATTACTTGGGACTGAATGACTTTCGTACTAAGAGTAACTAACTATTTTGAAATCTTGATAACAACTTCCTGTAAAGTTTTTGTTTCCTACATCACAAGACCCATAATAGTTGAAATATAAACCAGTGCACAGAAAATAACAATGCAACCTACTTGGAGCACCTGCACAGATTTTGTGCATCAGAATCTAAAATGCAATTGTCTGTTGACTGTAAGGGAAAGGAAACTCAGTGGGATGATATGCCACAGATCTAGTGACATTATCTGAAGGAGGCTTGCACTGAGAAACCACAGGAACAGCATTCTAACTCAACTCCCCAAATTGGATGTGTATGGGCAGAACTCTAGCTAGATAAAAATCCTACTGAAGTCACCTAGGATTTGCAGTGAGTCAACCAAAAATACCTACTCACACAAATACTTTTGCAGGAACAACATCTTGGTAACTAGGTTATCATAGGAAGTGGGCAAAAAAAGTTGTAAGAATGATTTAATGGCCACCTGCATTTCAGTATAATAATGGCGAGGAAATGCAACCAAATGCAGCAGGATTACAGTGGCTTTGAAAACTACCTTTCAGCTGAGCCATATTAAGTAACCACAGGAATGCTTTTATCTTTCCCCAGGCACCAGGCAACATGTATCTGCCGAAGTCCTTTTTGCTGATGTTTACAATTAGCTCAGGCTAAAAGAAGCACACCTACAGCTCAAGCTAAAAGCAAGTATGGCCACCTACAGCAGCAGTTCAGCTGATGGGTAACACCTACTTAAGCTAGTGAAACTCAGACCCACGCATGCCTTGACCTTAAGCTACACTAAAAACCAAGATCAGCAAATGATGTAACCTACTTAGATTCCTCATTTAGCAGCAAAGGAACTATTCCCATATCTGCTGGTTACAGACTTGATTCATAATCTGTCAGGTTTGGGGAAAAAAGAAAACCACCACAAAAACTTACACCTAGCTCACCAAGTGAATGCACACTGTGTGACATACCTGCTCTGTTTCAACAAAGTTAGCAACATGACCATCATCATTGGTTCCCCGGACGTTAAATCTGGTCCCAGCTCGCTCACAGCTTAGTCGTGAAATGAGACAAGCCTTTGCCTGCTTGTGAGCTGCATAAATCGTCCTTATCTCCACTCCTCCACACATGAGACGTAACAACCAGTCATCACAATTCACTCCATAGTGCTTCAGATGTAAATGCAGTGACTGATTCCTATCAGGAAAAAAATATATTTATATATATAGAGGAAGAAAATAAAACACTGCTCAATTTGTTACACCAGATGCTAACTTCTTATATCCTGTGCCTGCTAATATGAACGAGAAAAGGAAAAAAAATGTCATATGATGTAATTCTTACTTAAGCATACCTAAAATAGCAGAGTTTACAAGGGAATAGCTTTGATGATGGCACAGTAAGAGCCATGAATTTTAACGATCCTAAAAAAAAAACCAACCAAACAACTAAAAAAAACCCATAGCATCTGCTCTTCAACTAGAGAGGGAAAAAAAAGAGAAAAAACACTCCAAAGCAGGAACACATTCATAACCAATTGATTTTTAAAACTCTGTAAATATCAGTTTCAGGGCTAAGTGTGGTTGCATTTTACATTTCATATACCTAATTCTAATACCAGTGACTGCTGAAACAAAAGGAAGACCCACAATCTGGATATATACCTATACATTAAGTAGTACCCATTAATGCTGTAGTGAGTAAATAGAGCTGGGATTTGTTGGGATTTGTGAGAGTTGGTGTTTCACTCTACTGGAGCTTGGCTTTTGATTTTCTTTGGAAATATCTGTTGTATAAAAGGGAAGTAAAGTTTTCTGTATAGCAAAAAAAAAAATAGCAGCAAATTCTAGTAAGAGAATTGTTGACAATACCAGGAAAATTCTATCCCAATTGCAAATCAAGTTTGGTGTAAAGGCTGAAAGTATTTACTTTAATTTTAGCCTTTTCATTCTAAACTTCTAAATAAGAAAAAAATAAAATCTGCAACTTATCAAATTCATCAGCTGCTTTAAAAATATTCATTAGTAAACATTCAAATCATGTGAATACTTTCATTTTACAAAAAAGTACATGGATGCATTACAATAGAAGGTTAAGAAAAGAAACAATATTCCTCCCTGGGCAATTTGAGACTGGGACTTTTGAATAGAAAAAGCCCAGGAGAGTTCACTGAAATGCATAAGCAGAATATTAGGTCTTGGAATCTGTGATACTTCATCTTCCTCCTGTTTAGACTGATTCTTACTGGGAAAAAAACCCAATAAAACAACAAAAGCTGAGAAGTTTTACATCAAGGGACAAAATACAAGGCCAATCTGATTTGGATAGGATCAGCATGCATCACCACACTTTGAAATACCCATCTACAAACAGCCCTTTTCCAGACACAAATAGCTAGAATCCCTTAATTCCTTTAAATCTACATTAACATGTCAGACACTGAAGACAACAACTTATTTTCAGTACTAATGCATATATTTGCTTTAACATAACAATCCGATTATGCTCCTCTGTCTGAACAAAACAGTAGCAACAGTGTTCCAGGGCATCTTGGTGTCTTGCATACTGAACAGAAAAGAGAGGAAAGAGGTAGCTTTTCACTTGTTTAAAAAGCATCCCACCAAGTCTTCAGGACCCTTCCAATTGTCATGGATACACGTATAATTTTCAACAAGGTTGAAAAACAGGTGAGTAGAATTTGTTCACCTTTTCTGAAGTTCAGAATGTATCACCGGAATTATTTCATAGAATCAAAATCATTAAGGATGGAACAAAACACTAAGATAATCTAGTCCAATCACTGACCCATCCCCACTAAAACATGTCACTAAGTGCCATATTTGCACGCTTATTGAACGCCTCCACCCTCTCCCTGGGAAGCCTGTTCCAATGCACCACCAGCCCTTCTGAAAAGAAATGCTTCCTACTGTCCAACCTGAACCTTCTCTGGCACAACTTGAGGCCATTACCTCATCCCATTGCTATTACCTGTGAGAAAAGCATGAGACCCATCTTGCCACAATCTCCTTTCTGGCAACTGTAGAGAGCTATGAGGTTTCCCCTAAGCCTCCTCTTCTTCAGGCTGAACAACTCCAGCTCCCTCAGATGCTCCCAATCAAACTCGTGCTCCAGACCCCTCACAGCTTCACTGCCCTTCTCTGGACACACTCCAAATCTCAGTATATTTCTTGTAGTGAAGAAACCAAAACTGAACACAGTATACACAGTGCTGAATACAAGAGGATGATCACCTTCTGCTTATTGGCAGAAACAGCAGTATTCCCTTAATCAAGAGTTTTGTGTGAAAACTTGTACTTTATTGAAAGATATCCTGCAAAATGACAGTAAGTTCAGTGGCCAAGCAATGTGTATTGTAGTGTAACACACCTGCTCTGTTTCAACAGAATTAGCAACAGTACAATTATCCACGTGATGAAACTTTTACAGCCCTTCAATATGTGAAGACTCAATTGGAAACTACAATGTTAAAAAAACCACAATTTTAGCATCCAGAATGCTCTAAAGATTAAATTTTTTCTTGAAGTTCCATTACTACACTCATTTTTTAAAAAATCAACACATTTATGAAGAACTAAAAGACACCAAAACTGAAACATAACACCACAAAGACTGTTCAGATCAAAGTACCATACCAGAAGCAGAAAAAATCTGTCTCATCCAATTAGGAAATACCAAGTGGCCGTGGAACATGATATCACTCAGCTCATACTTATGTCCTAAGAGTTAAAATGATGCTCTTTAGCTAATTAATATTTGAGAGACATACATTTAAGAGCTGACATAGGGAGGGTTGAAAATTTACCACAGCTTACTTTGCACAGACATACATTTCTCCACAGAACATCTGATAAAGCACACGGTGAACTCACCAGAAAAACCTGTTGTCAGTGGTGTGCTCTTGCATGCTGCGGTGAGCATTGAGACTAAGATCTAAGCTGACACCAGTGGCAGACCACGCAAAATAAAAGTTGCCTGAATTCAAAACTTTGCGCACTTCTGAAATACGGTCTTCATCTGTTGATTCGATTCGTAACGATACGAATTCAGTGGAGGTAACTCGAAAGACTTCAGAGTCTTGAATCTTTCCCACAGACATGCATCCTGTTACTAGAACCAAATAATGCAGCAACGTGTCTCCTGGAAAAGCAGAAAAGGGACACGTAAGAGAATTAATCTTACACTGTGGTGCTGACATATTTATATTCTTCAGTGCACACAATCTGACCCTGACTTGGCTGAAAAAGTTATTAGCGTGAAGAAGCCATTCCCAACTTCAACAGAATAAAAGGAAACACAAATAGGAGAAACTAAGCTGAAAATAACAGAGACTGCGAAAAAGGAAGTTATTTTTGTCCACTCCCTCATTTCTGGGAGTGCTCCAAACATGCAAGTTACTTTACCAAGACAAAAGAAAAAAGCAAGCACAGTTCCTGTTCTGGAGATCCTGAGCTGTTCGGTTTTGCAGAAGCAACACAATCTTCTTTCCCAAATGAGAAATTAAGGTTTTAGATAAGCTTACTTACCCAGGTTTAATCTTAATACTCCCAGAAGCCCATATGCATCCATTACTTTGGAGTAGGTATTCTTGATTGTATCTTTTTCTGCAGATGCTATGAAGACAAAACAAAAGGTTTTATGATGTTAAAGACTGCACGCTGTGGTGTGGACAATGAATCTGCTCTAAACTGAAAATCCAAGTGAGTACAGCTATAGTGCTAATATACAACTGCAGGAAAGAAATCAGAATGTATGAGCACATGGCATTTTACAGAGAAAGATGAGTATTTGATTTTATGACAATGTACGACACATATTTTTAGGCTCCCCAAAAAGAAACTTGCATAATCCTCAAATGATAGGTATTAACATTATCAACTCCTAACATAAAAAGGATCAAAACCACAGGCAAATTATTTCCAGGAGAATGCTCTTTTGAAATTAAGGTAGTGCTAAATGCTTTTTAATTCTGAAAAAATAAATTCATAGTCTCCAAGAATAAAACTATGAAATGATAGTATTATTTCCAGACAACTAGATCAGATCCCAAGCGTATTTCAACCAGATTTCACTATATTCCAAAGAAACTGTAAGTCTTGTGAGGCCACAAGATGACAGTATCTGAAATCCAAGTCTTTTTCCACGGAAAAAAAATGTTGGATTTGTAGAATTTTAGGAGAAACTGAAGTATATCTACTATTATTTATCTAGGAGTTAACTTCAGCGTACATGCTTTAGAACTCTAATCAGCTCTCAAAAAAAACAGGCAAACAAAGTTGGCAGTGGTGCCAGGCAACAGCCTGCAGAGCAAAGCAGAAACAGGATCCCACCTGTCCTGAGCTGCTGCTTGTGACTGAGTCTGCACCTGAAGCACAAGGACTGACAATTCCAGCTGTGCCACTGGATCAATTGAGATTTTCGGGTTATCAAGGATCAGCACCTTCTCCTTCCTCAAAAATAGTTAATTTTCACTTTGCTTCACTATCAATTCAACACAAGGAAAAGTGTAAATTGAAACACCTGCTCTGGCACAACGTTGTGTCCTATTTCACGTTAGCTATCTTTTCTTTAGAACAGCTGTTGTGATTCTTCCTATTAAGTGTTCCTAAGCTTAGCACAGCACTGCCTGTGCACAAGTCTATGTGCCTTTTGTTTAAATGTCTGCCAGTTTTTTTCTTAACGGAGATTCTAATCCACTCTAAAGATGAAACAATTATTTAACCTCAGTCTGAAATCCAAGCTAGCTCAATATATAAAATACACTTAAAAAAAAATCCTTCTTCAACTACTTACACTGTATTCTGAAGTCCAGAAGCAAAGAAAAAGAGAATTATAGAAGCAGGATTCTCCTCCAAATCCTCATATCCAGAGTGTTACAAAATACAGCTAATACAAACACACTGCTTACAAATAGTGATTTTATCAGCATCACCAAGCCATATTTTGCTTAACTAGAACACCACCAGGCTGGGAAGAACCAACTCTCAAACTTCCAATCCTTTTTTCCACTATGCATTCAGTGAGGTTAATTCACTCTTCTACATTCATCTTTTGGAAAGCAGAAAACTGCTGCACTCCTCCACATTTCAAATTATTAAGGATAGATGAGGCTTTCTTTCCAACTAATATCTTCTTGCAGGGTTTTTCTTAGGGGAGCCTGGCAGCATTTAACAATACATAAAACAATAGCTTTTTTGTCTTCTGTGGATTTACTCTGTTTTTCTCATTGCACAGAGCGCCTGTTATCCTTGCTAAGCCTCAATAAATAAATGCCCGAAGTGAATTAAGTAACGTGCCCTTTGCAAATTCAGATCTATAAAAAAGGCCAGAGACTTATAAAGCAGTAAAAGGTGGCAAAAACAAAGAGAAAATGAAACCAGAAAAACTTACTATCAGTCAACTATTATTATCTCAGCCAAGATCCCAGGCGCTATCCCAAAGCACCTAGGTTTTATGCCATGGTTTTCAATTACACTATGTCTAAGTGTGAACTCTTCCACAGTCAGAGCTTAAGTACCTCTCTCTCACACACTGGCTGATGCTCTGCCCTTTTTTAAAGCCAAAATTCACATGAGAAAGTGGCAAATGCCTCTGAAGGTTCAGATCACCCTGTTCTGGCCCTCCTCACTTGTCCCCACATTTCTTGCCTCCCTGAACTGGACTTGAAGCACAAGGGGAATTTCAAGCACAAGAAATCAGCATCCACAATGCCCTACAAGAGGCAACCTGGATTCTGAAGACCTTTCTTGTGGGAGCTCTGCAGCTTAACTGCAGTGCATTTGTACCACTCTCCCCTAAGGCACACAGTGATTACAACTTTATAACACAACTGAAATCCTAAGGCAAGGTCCTCCCCCACTGAGTGAAGCAGCTGGGTGTCAGCTAAAGGTTCTACGCTGAGAGGGCAGTCAGGCCCTGTAACAGGCTCCCCAGTGAAGTGGTTACAGCATCAAGTCTGACAGAGATCAAGAAGTATTTGGAGGATACTCAAACATGGTGTTTAAATTTTGGGCAGTCCTTTGTGGGGCAAGGAGTTGGACTTGATCCTTGTGGGCCCCTTCTACCTTAAGATATTCTGTGATATCTCTCGTTGTCAGCATTCATTAATCTTAAAAGAATTTTGATGTAGGGATGACTGATACTAGCCAGTACAGATGATCACTGAAGGGATAACAAATGGTTATCATATAAGCCTCCACAGCTACACTGTTTCTCTTCCCTTTCGGTTTCTTTTCCTCACTTGAGCTGTGGAGGCACTGTGAGGACCTGTAGCTCACTGGCAGTCAAGAGTTACAGGCAGGGATCTCACTGGCCAGCACCTGCCCCATTGCCCCAGACAAGGAGTAAGGCAACTGAAGATGGCTCCAGATTCCATGAAGACATCAGACTGTGGAAAGGATTTGGGATCAGGCCTGATGAGAGGATTGTCAGAGCCATGGGGATAGACATAGGACATCAACGTGCTTTGGTGGGCCCCTGACTGTGTAAGGCTTATAGGGAGCTGGAGTCCAGCCCTGCTGCAGCCTTGCTGGGACAGAGCCTGATGGTCCTGAAGTCTGCTGTGGTGTTCTGAGACATGGGCAGGGGCAGGCAGGGCTGCTGGTGTCCTGACAAGATACATCTGTGTTATTATTAAAACAGTAGTTGTACTGGTGGTTTAGACCAAAAGTCCACTCAGCCATTATGCATCTACAAGAAAGTATTTCCTAAACCAGTGCCTCCATCAGTAATAAGCAAAAGCGTGAGTTTCATTTCATAGGTGCTAAAGGTAAAAAACAAACAAACAAAACCAACCAACCAACCCACCCCCCCCAAAAACCCCACAACCAACCAGTCAGACCAGAGTGGATCCAGACTGGAATTTACTATTGACAGCTGCTGCACATGGCATTTCCCATTTCTGATGATGCTTAAGTTAAATTTGTGGGGCTTTATCTCCCTCAGTACTAACAGGCTGAACAACAACAGAAATGCTCTGGAACTATTGGATTTCCCCCAACAACTTTTGAAGATCTGCTCCCTCACTTTATTCAGAATGCACAAAACCTTCAGATAATGCTGGATACAGAAGAGTATACGAAATAACAAAGTTACGTGGGCAAGACTTCATTTTTATAGTACATTTTATCTAGAGGATGCAAAGCCAAACATCACTTCATTCTATGAAAAGCTGGAATCATCAGTTGTGTGAAATGCACAGAAGTCAAACCAAGGCAAAGCTAAGGTAATCCTGACAGAAGACAACATTTCCAAGAGTGTTTCCTCATTTCTTCTGCAACATTCTTAACAAATGAGAACATCTCTTCCCAAATGATCCAAATGGTGGCTGGCCCGCAGCCATGAGAACCCTTTTGACTTCGATTTATGAGCTCCATACTTTGAAAAACACACAGCTGATATAAACATCTACTCAAAGAAAGCAAAAACTCCTGCAAATTAATGAGTTTACTTCTCACTCAGAAATAGACCTTACTATTTATTTCTAATTAGTTGGATGTAAGCAAATATTGAAGCTACCTGAACAAAATAAAACAAGCTAAACAAACACTATGAAGAACGAGTCAAGGCATACAACTTCTGAAGACAGAAATTTGCAGTTAGAATGACAACCTTCATCTGCAATGCAGAAGTTCACAGATTTTTAAATTACAAAGTATGGGGCACTTAACAGTAGACATAATTTAAGTGTCTGCATATAAAGATGGAAAGAAAATATTATGAGGCAGTATTCTTCTATTGCTTGTTATTTAATAGGACAAAAAGAAGACAACAAACCCACAACATCTTTAATGTGGCTTTCAGGTCAAGTTTTAATGCATTCTTACTGAAAGCCATCAAGACTCTCTGCAGTGTCAAGAGAAAAGGAATAAAATAAGTTTAAGTCTCATTTATTAAAAATAAATAGGCCATAGTACTTTTTAAATGGCCTTGTCTTGTACTTGTGTGTATCTGCAATATCGCATCTTATCAGCCAATGGCTCACATTTAAGAAAGGTGACTGATTAAACTGTTTTACAGGGAATACATCAGCTGCCTTACTGCTAGACAAAGGAAACTCCATTAAAAACCCTGTCTTTGGGACAACTTCAGGTGCACAATCCATTCTGTTTAATTCCCTGTTAAAAAAAAAGAAAGTTTTACAATTTTTACAAGAGCTGTAAAGCTAAGACCAAAGTAAAAGCTATCCTTAGGCTCTCTACAGGTCTTTTCTCAATGGGTTCACAAGGTATCATTGACATGTGAACTAGGGGAACAACTTCCTCAGGGATACCTCCCGAAATTGTATGCAGCCCCTTCAGAAACAGGACCATTCTCATTTAAGTTAGAAGAAGTAAAAGAAATCATGCAGTTGCCACTTTAAAACGTTCAAAATTTGAAAAATGTATGATTTTTTAATATATTTTTTTAAATTATTCTTTAGCTGAGCATTTAAGATTGAGATTTTCAATGCGTTATTATTAAAACAGTAGTTGTACTGGTGGTTTAGACCAAAAGTCCACTCAGCCATCACACATTTACAAGAAAGTAATTTTTGTCAAATTAGGACAGCTAAGATTTTAGTATTTAAATGAAAACTATTAGTTCAACATTACCATATATGGGAGACATTCAAGTCACCACCTTCATTTATAATTCAACCAACCGAAGACCCATTTTGATCCTTTTGATACTTTGCTGATGTGAATAGATTCACAGCAAATTGGAAGGCAGCTGATATTTAAATCTGTCATAATTAATAGAACTGTTCTGAATTAGCACAATTCTTTTTTTCCATTTTAGTGACTACTTCAAATTATTAGGTATATTATTTCACTTCAAATAAAAATATAGACAATACTATCATCTAGAGGTGTCTTACGACTGAGGGGAGGAACTAACAAATAACAAATCATCTTTACCCAAAAAAGGAAAAAAAAAAAATAAATAAAAGGAAAACAATCCACAGACATTTCCAGATGTTAGCAACTACATTTAAATAATACACACCAAATACAATGTTTGGAATAAGACAAGAAGTTTGCAAAAGACTAGCAAATAAAATGAATGGTCGTTTTAAAACTATATTTCAATATTGTGCAAATTTACTACTAATAACTTCAGACAATTTACCTTTTAAACACTGAAAATTGGGGAAAAAACTAAAATAAAGCTGGCCTACTTAACAGCCTACAGTTTTTAATCATGCTTGAGCTTTCTGACCCAAGTACATGTTTTTCATTGAAAACAGAAATCTATAGCTTTAATAATCAATAAGGGCGATTCTTTTTTCCCCCCTGTACCAACTGCTTTGATTAAAATACAAAATGTTTTTTACACAAAAGCGAGCTTTTTGCCTGTATAAGTCAGTTCTACACAGGTTAATTTGTAATACCATGTACAATTACGAGATTTTCCTTTTAAATACATGCTAGCATGCAGTAAATCTTCCAACCTATCTCAAATGTACAGATGTTAATTAGTTTTTCTAAATTATGTCTGAGTAATTTCAGAAGTATGTAAACTAACCCTACCAGCCATTTAATTAGTAAGAACCATCATTCACTGGAAGTTTAGTAGGGCATAAGCCAAGCCTTTTACTATTGCTTCTGTGTTGACTTTGAAATAAAAACATACTGCAAAAACACACTGCACTGAAAAGGGAATGTTCAAGAATTGGGGACTGAATTTTTATAGCTCCATTATGCCACTCAGATAGGTCCACCCAGACAAAAATTACTGCCTCCACCAATCTCCTAGGAAAATTCTTACTGTAAGTAAAAACTTTTCCAAGTATGCTAGGCTAACATATTTGGTCTTAGTTGAAACATGTCGTTTTGATGGAAATGCCTGGAAAGCAATTAGCCGAGCATCTTCTCTGCAGATTTGAAAAGAGAGAAAATTCTGATGACAGGAGGACAGATGACATCTTCCTCCAGCAGCACGGCAGCACTCGGTGTCCACCATCACTGTTGCTTCCCTGCAGCTTCCAAAACATCTTAAGATACTGTTTAACAGGTAGGCGTAGCCCAGAAGATTAGATTTACTCAAAACAGTAATGAAGGGGGGGAGGTCTGTATATGTATACACACATATATGTATACAAACACACACAGATGCATTGATACATGTATGCAAATACAAAACCTTCTTCTGAAGCATTCCATTATGAAAAACAGCATGTAGAGATTCCTAATGAAATAGTCTCCTTCCCTAATTTTAAGAGGATGCGATTCCATTCAAAATGCTGCTCTAGCGTTATTTGTGAGAAAGAAAAAGAGGAAAAAAATATCACATAGTGGCATGTTGTGTTACCCCCCTAATGATTATGCACACACATAGGCGGAGCTCAAATATATCTGTCGCTATGTTTCTTTTCTGGGTAGCTCAGTTTCTTAAACCATCACCAATCCAGAGCCTCTTGCAAAATGCCTACACCCCCGTCTGCTACTGCGGATAGATACAACATATCTGGTACTTCTCCTCCCAGTGCAGGGCATCAGAGTGTTTGAAATGGAATGTGAATGGCTGATAGTGCTGGGACACCCGCAGCAGGCGTAGGCTGTTACAGTTCTTCCTTTATCTAGCTCTACAGAAAGCTCAGGGTGGGCACAGTGCCTCTTCCTGTTCACACCTGCTTCCTTTTCAGCTTTCCATGGGACCAAACTCCAAATATGCGCACAAAATTGCAGCTCTCTGTGCTCACAGCTCACTATCTTCCCAAATGACAGAACATCCTCCTTTACTCATCACAGGCAACAGGAGTAAAAGCAGCTTCCCACTCCTTTTGCTGTGACTCACCAGAGAGGTACAGAGAGAGAGAACACTCTCTTGTTCATTCAATCAATGAAATCTCTGCAGTTAAGACACCTCATTAAATACTCCTGTTTCAGAGAATAAATAGACCACCTATTTTACATGCCAAATAATCAAAAAAATAGATCCTCCAGGTAAATGCTAAACAAAGAAGCAGTCAAGCTGCTGACACTTAAAACCGAATGCTCTTACAAGGCCTTGAGAAGCAAGCTAGCAGGATCCTTTCAGACTTCAATATCCTGGGCTAACCTGGTACTAGGAGTGAGCTGATCAAAGAGGTACTCAGTATTTTTATGTAAGGCAAGCAAAGTATTATTCAGAGCTTTTGGTCACACTAACACTGACTAATGCACACTACAAGCAGTGCACAGAACACTTCCAGCATAGGCATGACTTGGACTGCTTCCATTTTAAGACTGAATGATTATGCAACAATAACCCCCGTGAACTACCCCTTCTGCCCTCCTCCCTTCTTCCTGAATAACACATTCAGCACAAATACAACACACACTGAAAAACCACCGCAGCATATGAATTGTAGAGCACTGCATACAGAGGCCAAACAAAACTCCCTGAATTATCTTGCAATGCTTCACTGAACGTCGAGGGGATGAAAGTTAATACCATTACCCTTCCCTCAGCAAAATGACAGATGGACTTCCACTAAGATGACATTTAAGGCATTGGTAAGCTTGCATTCCTTTCTCTCAGCCCAGTTCAAGTTCTGATTACTGCATTACTGCGCATGCATATTCCAAAAGCTGAGGTTCCCTGATGTTCTCAGAACTGAGTCAAATGAATCACTTTCGATTCCCATTGTATTTCACTGGGCTGTACGTATGTTATGCATTTTACAGCCAGGCAGGAGCTATGATCTGGCATAAGGCTAAATAACTAACCCTCAGTATTTAATAAAATCTTTGGAAAAAACGCCTAAGATCAGTACTGTCATTCTTTGTAGTCCCTAAAAATGTTATTTCCATCAGCAAAACCAAAAAAGTTTTTCACAATTTGCAGTCATGTTGTTCTGGATTTATGTATATTTGTTATGACCATTTTTCTACCTGTTTACATGGATTTTTAAAAAAAACATCTTGAAAATCTTCTCAACATTTCTCCTTAACATTGGCTGAGAAGGTAGGCTTGTACCAACATCCAGCAATTTGTGAGGCTACAGAGTAGAAACTTCCAATTGGTTTCTGGGAGATCAATAAAGAGATGGAGTAGTACTTAACAAGCCTTAACCAAGTGCTGATAATTGCACTCCTTGAAACACATATGTAAAAAAAAAAAAAGTCAAAGGCAAGCAGAATAAAAGGCAAATAGTCTAAACAAGGGAAGTTTAGCATCCTTCTGCTATCAAATCAAGGTTATTTCAACCATTAAAAGAATCATTCAGTAAAGAATTTAGCGCGTGAATTAAATGAATAAAAGCAAACTGCCACAGCTTAACACGTTGGGAAAATAAGCCCATCTATCAGAGTAAGCAGTTCACAATCTTAAGTTACTGAAAACAGTATTTAGAGTAACTACTTATAACTAGGCATAAGTATTTACTATATTGCAAACTACCAATCAAAATACCAAGGACGACTCTTAGAAAGCAGTAACAAGCTACCACTAAGTACAGGACCCAAGAAGAGCTAGGCTTCTGAAATTCTTTTGGGTTTTAATTCCTGTTTGATTACAATGCGAGGCATAGGAGAGAGCAGAATTTCAACACAGGTATAAATAGTGAATTTCTAGAGAAGACAGTCTACTCAGCTACCTGCACTGTATCACAGCACAAGAGGTCATTAACTCATTCGATTTTTTGAGCATAATTTCCATGAATAAATTACTTTTAATACATTCCTCCTCAGGTACGTTAAACAAACGCACTTATTACTGAACATATACTAAAATATTTTCATAAATCTTCACAATGTTTTTCTCATACTGTACTGATCTCACTAAGCATGTTCTCTAGTTTCATGGTAAGACACTTCCAGCCCAAACCACACTACACAGTGCCTTTCAAATACTGCTGGCAAAGTCAACAAGATAACTTACATATATATAAAGAAGAAACTGTATCAGTTAAAAGCAATTCTCAAAATATGGGAGGAATGCACTCATTGCTTTTGACTTGAATAATCACATGAGTTAATTTCATTTGTAATGTCAACAGTGCTATCATGTCCCACTGCTAGACCTGTAACAGATCATGGCAGCTTGTCCAAATGACACATTAACTAAGGTACAGACTGAGACAGGCTGGAGAGCACTAGCTCACACAGGCAGTTCAGCACAAACTATGGCCTGACTTCTAAGCACTTAACCTCCAGGACACAGGGACAGCCAGGTGCCTCACAAAGAGACAACGCCACAGCAGAGGAATACATTAGGCATACAAACAACTGCAATTACCAAAGATAGGGGACATAACTCCAATCCCACTTTGGAACTTCCACTTCTAACCTTCAACCATGCTGAAGGAGGGGACAGCTCAGCCCACTCTACCTTCTCTGGGCCAGAACACCCTACGGGGAGATAACCACCCACCCACGAGCCCTGTAAGGTTGCAGGCAGTGCATCACAACCTCACATCAGACACCAGGGTTAACTCATCAAAAACTGATTCTTTCAAAAGAAGTACATCCACAGTACTCAAGCTTTCCATAAAAAATAAAAAACAAGCCTAGGAACTCTTTGCAGTCTGGTACTCAGGCCTTTTTACTGAAGAATACAAACCAAAGTACATTTTTCATAGACCCTATCTACAGGCTTCAAGGTCTTTTCTGCACTTCTTGTTTTAGAGTCCCCTTTCAACTATGACTTGAAAAAACAGAATCACTCAATGCATTTATCACTGAAAGCATGTAAAAATGTCCTTGCAATGCATGACATCTTGCTCCAAACATGGTCTGATTTCATTACGAGATGAGCTAACATGCAAAGTATGGTGATAGGTTGAAAACATGCAAAGTATGGTGATAGGCGCAACATCAATTTACAAATAAAAAAAAAGACATGAAAGTCGTAATACAAAGTGAGACAAACAAACTATGATGTATCATTTAAGAATACAGCACTGTGTAATAAAAAGTGCACCACAGATTTTGCTTTTTAATGAGTCATTGTGTATTCAAAGGCAGATGATTGTTCAGAACCAAAGATAAGCAGACGCTGACAGTTATTGGAAGAATATTTTGTATACATGACTATACATATTCACGATGAAATCTAATTAAATGTGTAAAATTCCTTCTCCAACAGATAAAGAAATGAAACATTTCTTCCATTTAAATCAGGAGAATCTCCATTAGCAAATAAAAACCAGAATTGCCGTTTCTTCTTAAGCTGTCATAAATAAAAACAGCTTACGCAACGTTGCCATCATTTTTACTGTAGTTATCAAAACATAACAACTTACAGAGGACAGCCACAGCTCCAGATTCGAACATGAGACACTCCTCTCTGTTTCTGGCTTCCACTATCACGCTGAATGGGAGTGGATCCAGCTTGTGATAGACGCGATATCCTTTACTGAAAGCCATTTTGCCTTTATCGGTGGCAGTCCTGTCCAACACAAGATGATGTTAGTGGGAGCTTCCTGTGCTTCCAGATACCTTCTGCTGAACAGGTCTGACTTCCATTCTTTCCTAAGAATTTTAGGGGTCCAACAACAAAAAGAGAAAAAGAAAGAAAAGAGACGCTCACTCTTTCTACCTTGCGAGATTTATTTTACCGTATGTTTCAAAGCAAATACATCTAAAGACAGGTTAAAGACAACATGCCAACGTTGCAAAAACATAATCTCCCAGAGCAGCATAAAGGATTTATTTAAGATCTCCTCCAGAACAACCAGAATTGCTTTCGCAATACCTAAACCAGATTTCTTCTCAGTGAAACTGAAGGTGAGGTTCTCCTTTAGTCGCCACAAACGCGTAAGAGCGGCAGCGACCTTCTGCTGAACACAGGAGGCCAGGAGCTTCAGTTTTACGATGCCTTTTGCTCATTCTGACCTTGTACAAGAGGACAGTATATTTCAAACAGTAAAGCTGCTAAGAGGCTTTGGAAGACCATACAGAAACGATAACCTACCGCTTGATTTGGCTTTATAAATGAAAGCAGGGCTCCGCCTGGACTTAAGCCCTCCCTCGCAGCGGCTGACGGTTAGAAAATCGCAGCACTGCACGAGACAGACCGCTGACAAGCCGTAAAGGCAACACCTTCTTCCGAAGCGACGAAAGGAGCAATAACAAACCGCACACCACCGGCAGCCCACCCAAACGATAGGGGCTGAAGCCGAAGAAACGCACAGCGCGGAGAGGAGTTGCTAGAAAGCCGCGAGCAGGCACCCAACCCTCCTCCCAGCCCCACGCCGGTAACCTCAGCGCTGACAACAGCACCAACCGTCTGCCCCCTCCTACGACACAGCCCGGTCCCGGCCGCCCCGCTCCTTTCCCAAGAAGCCGGCACCGGGCGAGCAGCCCCCGCCCCTCCACCTGCCCGGCGCCCGCGGCGCTAACAGAGCCTCCATCTTGTCTGGCGCCCGCGGCGCCTCCGCAGCTCGACACCCGCGACGGCGACAGCCGAGCGGGCCCCCCTCCTCGTACCGACAGCCGCCCGCGGCGCCGCCGACCCGCCCCCGCCGCCGACCCCTCGCCTCCTCACCGGCCGCGCCAGCTGCCGGCCGCTCCGCTCCCTGCCGCGGGAGCCGGCGGCAACCTCACTTCCGCTCCGGCCCCGCCGTCCCTTCCGCATTGCGCCTCCCGCCACCGGAAGTCGGGGAAAGGCGTGAGGCGGAGGCGGCGGCGCGGGGGCGGCCGTTACGCTCCCGCCGCCCTGGGGGCGGTGAGGGGGGTCTGCCCGTCAGGCGGCGTCCGGGGCCGTCGGGTGGGACCCGAGCCCTTTAGGACAAATAATACCACCCCCCACCCCCCTCACGCCACGAAGTTCTCCCGTCGCTCTCCCTTAGCATTCTCTTCAATGAAAGACGATCCGTTCCACTGCCGGCTCCTTATTTATTCCAGCAGGCAGAATTGCCGTCTGAACGGCGTTTCGCTCGGGAGGACGTGCACGAAAAGTGCGGTGTGAGAATGGCACGTGTCGGTGTACACCGAGACACGGCTCAAGCCGAGTCTGCTGCTTCCTGACAGGCTTCAGAAGTTTCGCCTCCAGCCCTTAAACATCGCTTTGGAAATTTCCATCCAGCGTGTGAGCGGAGGAGGAGTGCTGCCTCACAGGAGCTGTGCTGAGTTCTGTTACAAGCTGCAGACGAGACTACAGAACAGGTTGGGGTGCTTCGTCATAAAATTAAGAGAAGTGAAATTCATAAAGTCCCGTTTAACTAACTTAATTTCCTCATAGGAGAAGGTTACCCAATTAGCTGACCATGGGAAGCCAGTAGATGTGATTTTGTAGCTTTCTGCAAAGCCCAGTATGCTCCTGGACAAAATGTCCAGCGTATGGCTAGGCAAAAATATCATGTGATGGGTGAACACCTAGCTGATGGGCCAGGCTCAAAGGGTTACAATGAATGGGGTTCTGTCAGAATAATGGCCAGTCACTGGTGGGATTTCACGGGGTTCCATTTTATGGCTGCTCCAATATTTTAATAAACAACTTGGATGCGTGTAGAAATTGAAGGTATACTGGTTAGATTTTTGGACACGGCTGAACAGGGAGCTGTTGACTCTCTTGAGGGTAGAGAGGCCTTACAGAGAGACCTTGACAAATGGGAGGGCTGGGCAGTCAGTGACTGCATGAACATGAGCAAGTGCCAGAAGTACTTGGCACAGTATCACTTAAATCTTAAGGCAGAAAATAAGACAATACTCAAGAGCTTTGTTGAAATTTAGACTATGAAAATATGGGTTTACATATCTATGAACAGTATCACACTGAGTCTTGGAGGTACATCTATGCTCTGAAAATATTTAAATATGCACATAAAGCACAAAAGTGGAGTCAATGGGACAGTCCAAATATATGAAAAAAACAGACAAGTCATTATTTGGAGCAGGATTTAAATGGTAGGCTCTTGGATTATTAAATATGTTTATCTCTGTTTTATTTCCATTTACCCATTTCTGTATATTTATGGCAAGATTTTTAACTACATAATAAAATTAAGTGCTCTTGAACAAGAAATAATATTTCATTTTGCAGATAAATCCAACCAATAGTTGCATGGGAAAGTTATCGAAAATTTAGTTTGGGGTATGATATGGAAGGGAAAAACACTCATCTCTGATCCCTTTTATTGAGTTTCTCAGAAAACCTCAACTGTCCTTGCAGCAATCATTGCTGAAGCCTCCTCACAATTCCCTTTTCTGAACACACCAGACTTTCACAGGAATGTTTAATTTTCACTGAGACAACTAACAAACTTGGGGGACTGCTTCTTAGCTCTGTCACTCATAAAAGGAGAGTGCAGCCAGCTGAACAGTAGCTCATGAAGCCACTAAACCAAAGCGCTATACCACATAAAAACTGCAGGTGCACACCCTCTCTTCCCTATATCTATATATATGTATGCATATTTTGTGTTCCTTCTAATATGCATTTTTCGTAGAATAACTTAGAACTAAAAGCAGAACAACAGACAGCAAACTTTTGCAGAAAGTGAGAGGCAGCTGAAAGGAAGAGAAAGAAGAACCTGCATGGCTCCATGCGTGTACAAATTTTCTTCAAACTTTCCTGTTTTAAATATTGGCCTTTCAATTTGTTGGCCATAATAGCAAAGGACAAAGTTTTTTTAATCTTTGCTAGTGATTACTTTTAGGGAAAATGTAATTATGTAATATCTACAATCCTACAAGAATAATTGTATCATAAAATAGTAATGCAATAAAGTAACTGTAACCATCCTGGAACATTATCCTGTGCATCACAATTCAGAATGTTCAGAATGCATTACATGCAATGTTATACATCTTTCCTGTTTCTAGACGACACTAACTACTGAAGAGGTTATTAGATCTCTAAGAAACCATGTAGAGTTTTGTGTAAACTAAGATTGTCATGTCACATGGGATTTTATCATCTTCCACAAGAGTCTCTGAACATATTATGTGTATTGATTTTGATGGTGAATGCTAAGATAACACAGCCAACCATGGAGGAATTAATTTTAAAGCAGGTGTGCTGAACTGCTCAATTTTAAAGCAGTCCACTCAACCAAGAAGCAGATATATAACATTTTTGAAGACCATTTCATGAAGTGGAACTGCTTTGTTACGAACATTTAATTTGGTCAATGCATGAGGAATGGCTGAAGGGCAGAGATGGAAGTGGTTGTTTATAAATGAAACTGCATACCAGTGTTTACATAAAGTCTTCAAGTACCAATGCAATCCTAGCCATTCATACATGGAAAGGTTGCCCCAAATACACTACTCATCACTCATAACAATACTTTGCAAACTTCTGTGCACTGCTCTCCAAATATGACATGTAAGGATGAAAAGGAGAAATTCCTGCAGTGTGCATCAGCTTAAACATCACAGTCACACAGCAGCAATGCATGAGAAGGAAGATGGGCTAAGTGCAGTATGACTACTGGTCTTCTAAGCAGTAAATTAAGAAAATGACTACAACCTACTTTGAAAAAAAAAAAAAAAAGACATTCTGTAGCTGTAATTTATAACAAGATTAGAAGGAAGATATTTTCTTCACCTCTTCCTTATTCTGTCATTATCCAAACTGGAGCAAACTGCCTCCATTTTTAATGACAGTATTTAAAGTAGACTCAAGGTTTGGAGCCCCGTTAGTACTGCACACCTACAGAAACTGTACTTACCTTCAAAACTTAAATGCAGTTTTGTATATCTATATTAGAAAAAAAAGCAAAAGTTTGAGATGACAAAAACAGTTAGCATGTGTATTTTTTCCTTTTCAACTTAAAGGAATAAAACTTAGCAAGTTGTACTGCAACAGCTCCTTGACAGACAAGTTTATTGAAACAATTTTTAAAAGCAGATATTCTGAATGTACTCCATCAATCTCAGCAGTTCAGAAAAACAATTGTTCAGTGTCCAAATGAAGTGTGCATGTTACAAATTGTACATTTTTAATATACTCATTTATACCACAACATGAGCTTAAAATACAGTTTTACATTACGTTATTCAGGATGTCAATTTATTGCTATAATTTCCCCCAAAATGTAGGGTTTACCAGTAAGACAGCTCTTAATCCAAGGCTATTACAGCTGTTAATGTGCCTCAGACCCCAAGATCAAATCATTAGTGTTCCAACGTGGATCACCCTGTTTTAAAGGATTTTCCTTCTGATTTCCAAAAAATTAAATGCTTTGTTTTTCAAGACTGTATTCTTAGCTGTTATTTAGCAGGAAATGTAACATTTGAATATTTATTACAGTATAAACACTTCAAATTCTAGGATATAAAGATTTCTTCACCTTGACTTTGCTTTGCATCTTTAGCCATATCAATCAAAAGAAACAGATTCCCAATGTGAAGTTATAAAATGGTATACAAACAGTGAACTTAGCCACCAAGGGCTCCGAGTACACAGGTGAACTATTTTTTCCTTGAAAATGAAAGGTGCTTGGAGATTGGGAAATACTGTAAATTTGCACAATAATCACAAATTTGCATTGTCTGCCCGAATTAAGAAAATAGTTGAACACTGATTTGTGTTTTCTCGTCCCTTGTTTCTAAGAACAGTCTTAAGAGTTCCAGTCTGAGTGCAGCACAGCTGCTTTTTAAAGGTTTGGTTGCATTTGGAAACATCTCTACTATTTAGGCCAAATGATTTTTATAGATTTAACCTTTTGACCAATAATATGATCATTTCATTTTCAAAACAAATAATTTTTAGAAAAAGGAAAAGCTTTTTCAACAGTAAAAGATCTCCATATCCAGTGTGAAAGTAACACGGTGGTATAAATATATGCACGCATTGCATTACACTTAATATATTACACACATTCCAGTTAGCCATGGAACAATTAAACAAAGGAGCAGATGACAACTAATTGTGGGTACAAAGTGTTTCCGTAAACAAGATTTTGAGAAACTTTGAGGAAAGCCTGATTTCTGGGAGGATGACTACCTTGGAATTTTATTTTTGCCTCCAAAGAAAGTCAACTTTTTCATTTATTTTAAAGGATGCTGTATATAAGAATGCACTTTGTATTAAAACAAAGATCAATACTTTACAGTTTAAGAAACTTTACATATGTACATAAATTACACATCAGGAATGGTTTTAAAGCTCATAACGAGATGTCAGAAAAGTCTATTTTCCTTCTATTAAAATTTTTAACTCTTTTACATTGTGATCATTTGCAACTGTCACAGCATGATCCAGTGCTCGTATACTTGCTAGAAGCTTTATGATCTGCTTTATTTGCTCCCTAAAAAATAAAATAAAAAGAACAATCATGTAGAAGTAGTAACAGAAAAGCACATTATGGCAGTACAGCAAATCAGTTTCAGGGAACTTTGCATCATCTCCTGTTTGCTTAGTCTATAAATTAAGTTGGTCATCGGCTTAGCAATGAAATTGAAAAGAGGAAATAGGAATTCGTCATTCAATTCTAGATGCAGTCTAAACTAAAAGTAGTCCTGGATTATTTATGGTACTGTGTGCAGTGAGTCACAGCTCTTTTGATAAATGATGTTTGAGCCAAAAAAAAAACAAAACCTAACCAATAACAAACAGCAAATATGTTTTAACACATGCCTTAAAAACATACGAAGCTCACCATCAGCAAATTGCATTTCAGATCCGGCTCAGTCCTGGGAACAATGTACTACCTCAATGGTCAAGAACAGTCTTAGTGTCTTACAAGGAACATAGACATGAATTTTCACCAAGTCCCATAAAAAGTACTTGAGGTTCAAAATTCAGCTTAAAAGTGAAACCAGCTGGTTTGTGAAAAACTCAACTCGGAAAACTAATATCAACAGATATGGATAAAAAACAGGCTTCCTTTTCTTGAGAAATTAATGCATTTTTCTTTCAAACAACTACACTAGGATTTATATGAATAGAAATGTCATTCTTTCATTAAGCAAAATAATATTTCTGCTGCAGACTTATTTTATGTGCTTAACAGGGACAAAATAACTGATACAGAAAACAAAAGAGACCCCTAAACAAGATTTGTCTGCTACATAACAAGGGAAATTCCTGTCCCTGTATTTCAGTGCTATGCATGAGGATCTAATTCCACTGAGAGCCTCAATAATTGAAGAGTAACTCAACAATGGCTCAGGCAAGTACAGGTATCAAGAGTGACTAATGCAGGCAGCATGGGATCCAAGTTTCAGTTTAAGTAGGTTTTCTGAAACAACAAAACTACTGACCTTGCAACCTCTCCCTGTGCAACAGCACAATAATAAACATTCTTCCAATATGGTTATGTTCATGCGTATCAGTGTAACAGTGTGGATATAAAGTTCACCATTGATTAGAACAACCCACCACAAAACATTTCAGGTTACTTGGCTAGCAGTCACATTCGTGCATGCACCTAACCCAAGCTTTCAATTATGCTGGTTATCATATACAAGTAAAATTACTCTGATCAAGGAGAAAACAGGTTCATCGAGTTGATTGCATAAGCAAAGACAGAATTTTTGCACCATATACAAAAGCACAATCTGTAATTCAGGAGCCATTATGCAGGAATTTGCAACAGGTTTACAAGGTGAAGCAGCCCAGAACGTGCCACAGTCAAGGATGTTAAGGAGTACAGCAAAATGCTATGAATGCTTAATGAATTTCAGCAGCTGCTGTTTTCAAATACCTTTAAAAATTCACCCCATCTACCATACCACAAAAAATTTTTAAGTTTGAATTCAACAGTCTTCCAAAAGACTTGCAGCATAATGGAGATATTTACCGGCGTTTGCATACAATTAGCAAAGCACAAGTATTGCAACTGAATAATTCAAACTAAGTTACCTTGCATTTCTTTTCTCCACATCAGAGCAACCAATGCTGTTTCTGTAAATTGTATCAGCCAGATGAACAAGGTATCTACAGAAATTTTCTAGCTGCGAAATAGTCTTGTCTCCTTTTAGATTAGCAAACCACTGTTTAGGAAAGCAAGCAATTACCTAGACAAAACAGGAAAAAAAGTTAAAAAAAAAACAAACAAGTATCAAAATGTTAGCAGTTTAATGACAATCTGTTAAATCACCAGGTAAGACAGTGATTACAAGGCTTAAGTGAATAAAACAGGAACTCTCACCCCCCTCCCCCCAAGTCAACTCCAAAATTCAAGCAGTAAAACTGAATCTCTGCAAGTATAAGCCAGAGAAGGTTCTCTCTTTGGTTCATTAACGTTACAATATTAAGATATCAAAACCACAATTTCAGAGGTAATCTGAAGTTTTAAATACATTTTAAATATTTTGCTTGCTATTACTCACGCTTTGCGCCTTCTTAATGCTGTCATCTCCATACTCAGAGTTTTGAAAAGCCATAAGAATGTATCTATTTAGTAGCCCATCTATTGACAGCTCCTGGAGAGTTTTGTTTGAAAGGATTCCGTACCACTGGAGAAAGTTTCCTAATAACTGAAAATACAACACGGGGAAAGTAATTATTTAAAATTGTCATGAATTTTCCAAGTTAATCAAGTATCTAGAGACTCTTCAAGTGCAGCAGTATGGCTTAAGTAAAGCAAGGAAAATATGCCTTCTGATAGTTCCAAAAGTATTTAGAATTCATAAAGTAACAGCTTAGAGCGCTATAAATTCTTGTACAACAACCATTATCTCAATGTTGCTTACGTTTTGCCCGAGGAATTGTTGAAAAAAACCCTGAAGTTTCAAGCCATTTTGATCTCAAAATTTGATGTCAATATCAAGTCAAGTGAGACCTAGCATATGCCACTCAGGGGCAAATTCACAGTCTCTCATCAGTGAGATTCCCAGGCATGCTGTCAGTATACCCCTATTTTCAAGGCACACTGAAACAAAAGGCACAGAAATTGTCTGAAGGGTAGTGCTGGCTAAGCCAACAGTACAGCTGTTATTCTCCAGTGCTGTACAGCCTGTAGAAAACTGCTGCCAGCCTTGTAGAAGGGAACACAGCCAGCAGTTTACTGTCAAAGCAGATCATCAGAAAATAGTAATAATGGACTTGTTTCCCAGCTTCTATTTCTGATCTTCTGCAATGCTATCTATACCTGCCTCACAGTGATAACTGCATGCACAGTTCTAAATGGCCCATGCTCCAAGAAATATTTTCAGAAGTGGGCAGTTTCATTCTTAAGAGACACAAGCCATATGAGAGTTACCAGCACACTCTTAACAACAACAATCTCATAAATAAGCTTTATGCCCTTTTTGCTCTAGACAGCATTTAAGAAGTTGACTTTACTTCAAAGTGAAAGAACTCAGTGCTGAATATTTAAAGTAAATTATGTGATTGCAAACCCATTCAGTATAAGGTCTCCCTCACTTCTAAGTACAAAAAAAAAACCAGAAAAGTTCTGCTTGCATGACTATAGAATTTAGCGGTTCAATGTCTCATACTTTCCTATTTAACTAAGTTAACATTTCTAATAGGAGGATAAAAATTACAACAGTTACAGCTTCTTATAGACCTCTGACAATTCTATAAAGCACTTGCCACACACACTGACATTTCTTTCACTCTTCATCATTTCAAATAAACTAAGATTAGAACTGCTGCATATTTTACAAATAGCAACATGTTTTCCAGAGGTATACAGAAAACTGTCCATTTATCTAAGTTATTTTCATGAATTTTTCTGTCCTCTAATTACTGCAAAAGTAAATTAAAAGCTTTTTTTTTTTTTATGACAAATACAATGACATTAAAAAACCTTGGTCTTTGAATATGCCAAGTAAACTCACAGCGTAGAAATAAAAACGATGCCTTTTCTCTTGGAAATCTTTTGAAGAGGGCATAGCATGTTACTGAAGGCTAAGAATCCTACTTCAGAATTCTTTCGACTAGAGAAAAGGCAACTTTCCATCTACCGTTTTCCATAAATATGAAGAGGATTTTATTGCTGTGCTGACTGCACCAGAAATTTACCAGATGCATTTAGTGACTTACCTTAACAGACGACCAAAACTGACGTTGGAAAAACAAATATGGACCAGAGTTCTTGTTTTCTAAGACACTGGAAAGTAAAGAGATTTCTTTAATGAGCAAACATGATCACTTCTGTCTGAAGTTTGTTGACTTCCTCCTTCCCACATAAAGTTCATTTCTGTAAATATTCCCTTCTTCTACTCTGCTTGTTTTTGATCATTCCTCACGATAATTAATTTGCTCCCACATCCAAACAGTGAACCATAGAGAGGTATGGAAAAAAACCTTACCACCTATGGTCAGAAAACACTGACATGCTAATAGAGAAGTCAAATACCATAGTTGAAAGCAAACTTACTTTTTTGGATATAAGGGCATGAATACATCATCATCTAACGTTCTCCTCATTCTTAGCAGCAGTGCCTTTAAAAGCATCTGAAACAGATTTATTGTTTTTTAAATAACAGCCAAAGTAATGCTTAGTAGTTAAGCACTTAGAAATTGATTTAAAAACAGTAAAGAACATTTGTGATCCTAAAAGTAAAAGGCACACAGACTTAAGCAGACATGTGGAGTCTTCGAGACATCTATAATGATTAAACATTATAGCTGAAACTGGACAATTTCAATAAATACTGAAAGCCATGGAATTACTTTATCATTAAACCTGGCTACATAATTAGCTATAATGAAGTCAACTGTTTTGTTATTTTTCATCTTCTGCTATCTTCCCTGCACACACACAAACTTTGGCCGATCTCCCATTACTGGAAAGGCAATGCATTACACAAGGAATGTGAACTCATGCCATTAGTTCTTATGTTCATAGAAGAACCAAATTATCATTTTTTTTCCCCCAGTACACTTGGAAGAATTCTTCAAGTCTAACTATTTTTAAGCTGATCCTTAAAGCAAAAATTGCAGACCAACAAGTCCTAGTACATTTGCTATCTCTAATAAGTCAACCAAAAAAAAAACCCCAAACAACTCCTTTTTGACCCTCATTAAATATGCTGTTTTTTCCAATATATTGTATTACAAATATACTCAAATTCCTTAACTTACCCAAGATACTTATAATAAAAAAACAACAAAACAAACGTACTTGTGTATTTTTGTTTTCAGCATTAACCACCGAAGGATATCCATTTACTAGCTTTTGTACAATTGCTACCATTCTTGATGTTTGTGTTGTAGAAAAAGGATCCCATATATTTTCAGAAATCACTATTAAAGAGATAAAAGAATTACTCAATTTTGCAAATGCTCAAATACAGATAGAAGGACAGTCACTTAGGACATTAATTTACAAAGCAGTAAAATCTAATGGCATAAATAAACACCAACTTCTTTCTCCTCCCCCTTTGTTTTTTTCTAAGATTATACCTGTTAATTTAGGAAGAACAACTCTCTCGACAATAGTAGGTAATAGTGAAATATCAGCATCATCTTTTTCTTGCTCCTGTTCTTCACAGCCATAAAAGAGCAACGATTCAAACCAGAGCATAGTTTCAAAATCTCGACATTTGCCCTAATAAAATGAATTGAAAAGATATTAGCTTCCTAAACAGACATCTGAAGTCAAGACATTAAGATAATAAAAATAAAAAACAAACAGCCAAATGAACAAATTCTTTGTAGAACCACACAATCACCAAATCATATGAAAGTGAAAATGGCTGAAGCAAGACTACTTTTTTGGGTAGCTGCTGCCTAACATATTTTAACAACTAACTACATCCGAGCAAAATAAGAAGGAAATATGAGAAAAATAATTCATCCGTACCACTTTATAAAATGATGTTTTCTGAATTAAAAATCTCTTGCCTCGTATTTTTTCAAACTTAGCAAGATGTATAAATGGGAACAGTGAAGCACAAGAGAATTCTCAAATCCTCATTTTCTATGTTATCTTGCCACCAAATAGCTTAAGCTTTATTTTGTCAACTTAAGCATTCACATAAAACCAGCATGGGGCAGGAAGAATTCACATAAAGTTCTAATTTTTATGAGGACACCTTTCACAGATTATCTAATTTATTCCAAATAAACACTGAATGTTCTCTGAAGAAGAATCTTGCTTCCCCTCCTCTGCAGTCAGAGCAGAATATCACCTTCTGCAAATATTCTCTTGGTAGTTAAGAAAAAGCACTTCTGAAGAAAGGACAGATTCAGTCATTTGCGACACATTTGCAGAAGGTGCTACAGGATGTGTTAAGTTTTGAAAAGGAAGACAACTTTCTGCGGTCTTAGTCTGCTTTCTGAACCTAATTTCCTAGCAAAACAAACTTACACAATTGCACTCATTGTGTCTCTTGATATACCTCCCAGTAAAAGCCAACATGGCAGGAAAAAGCAAGTTCCTACCAGTACTTTGCAAATAAGCTCTTGACTGCAGCAGAAATACGTAAGGAGCTTTCACTGCTAGAAAGAACAATGGGAGGCCAAAATTAGGTGAACTGTTTGTCCTCTCATGGCTGCTCCTGACAGCACACACACAAGCTGGACATCGAATACTTGCCAGGGACACTGTGTTGCAATTGTGCTGCCCTGCTCCTCCCATGTTCCTTACCTAATTACTGGCTGCTGAGTACTATGAGATAGAGTTGAAAACTGCCAGCCAGAGTTCTATGGGGTAAGAAGGGTGGGTGGAAGAAAGAAAGATGTGTAATATAGGGACACAGATCACAAGCCCAGTGAAAAACAGGCTTCTTCATTCCACTTCTCTTGCAAAGAAATATCATCATTAGAATCACATATTTCCCTGAAATATTTTAAAACTCAAATGTATTATTTAATACATGACTCGGTTTTTGGTCTATATTGCTCCCTGAGAAGGTGCCAGCATGTGCTGCATTCAGCTCTCGCCTGCTAGGAATAGAGGGCAATAGTCCAGGAACTCCCCAGAAAAGCACTTCACCCAAGACAGGCGACCACTTTAAGCTTCACGCCTACAACACATATTTATGATAAGCACAGGTACAATTCACCTTGCTCTGCAGATGTGTGAAAGAGCCACACTATACAGAAGCTTCTGTGAATATTGCATGCCCAGGACCTTACCTCCAAAGGAGTCCAGACAAGCAGCTGAAGTCTGATTAAAGGGTTGAACAACTTAGGCAAACAGAGGCCAATATAAGCATCTCTGTAGGAAGCAAAGTACTTCGAACGCCAAGCTTCAAACTGGGACTTAATACAATCGATTGAGTAAAAGCTTTCCAAAACATCTTCAAAAACTTTGCTGGATTCTTTCAATATACGGTCTGGTCATGAGGAAAAAAATAGCAACAGATTAATCACCTATTGCATATAAGACATCTCCCAGACTTTAAATGGTGACTGGCATAAGCCAACTCGTACAAAAAGAAACGCAACAAACTAGTAGCCTTGAAACTTCTAATAAATTTGCCTTAAATAGCCATACGCATTCTTTAAGAGCAGGAGAACAGTGTGGACCTTCAGAGCTACCTTGTTTTGCACCAGTGCTTGGAGTAGGTGATCTCTAAGTACCTTCCAACTCACACTGTTTCATTCAGTATTTCATTCAAGTGCAGGCGCATGGCATCCTTGAGATGTGACAACTGAATAAGCGCGTCAGACACTGGCAGACACCAAACGCAACACTTCCCCACATTTCCCAGGGTTAATTCTATTTTAATTGGACCTTTTTTGCTGCGGTCAGTTTTAAATGTCCAGTTACAATAGTTAATTGCACACAATAACTACTACACATAACAGGTAGAGAGGAGTCAGTACGAAGTTAAATAATCTTATATAAACACACTGTTTATGTTGTGATCCAGATAAAAATGCTATGAATAAAGGCAGCAGGTCTGAAGTGCATCCCTCTGTTCCATAAAATTCAGTGATCATTCTGGACTGTCATGAGGGTGAGCTATAAATGATTAAAAAATACTTCAGAAATCCTATACTCAGAAACTGACAATACTTGTAAAGACGAATTTTGTAAATGTTACAAAAAGCAATACAGCCACACAGAATTTTTAATTTAGATCATTTAACTTGCAAAGTGAATTACAGCACCTAACAACTCTTAAGTAGTTTCTATGTTCAATCAGAGCTCTCTGCCTGCATCTGCAATTTTGGTGACGAGCCAGCAACTAAAGGTGTGATTGTCTGCACTTCTGACGCACTTCTGGACAGTTCATTTAATTGCTTTTTAATCTAGTTACGCTTTGGCTCTCCACAACCGCCTACAGCTATGACTTCAGTGTTTTTATTACACACTCTGCAAAAAGAAACTCATTTTCTGATCAACTTCTCTTCATGCCCCAGTTCATAAAATCATTAGGGTTGGAAAAGACCTCTACTACCACCCTAGTCCAATCATCAGCCCATCACCACCACGCCCACTGATAACAGCCCTCAGTGCCACATCCACACAGCTCTTGAATGCCTCCAGAGAAGATGACTCCACCACCTGCCTGCGCAGCCTGTGCCACTGCCTCACTGCTCTTCCTGAGAAGTTCTTCCTAATATCCAACCTAAGCTTCCCCTGGTGCATCTTGGGGCCATTCCATCTCATACTATCTCTAGGTACCCAGGAAAAGACGCGGACCCCCAGCTAACAGCTGTAGCGAACTACAGCTATTGATAAGCTAATAAGAAATGGTTCTTAAATAGATGTACAGGGTCAACTTTTATTTTTTTTTGTTTTTTCTACATTTGATAGCATAATGCTTCTTTGTCTTTTCTAACCTCGTTCCATATTGAAGTTTGTAATATCCGTTGAAGTTTCCTCATCATCACTGGAAAGGCCTTCAAGGTGATCTGCCATCTTCCCAGTTTGCTCTCTTGCTTGTCTACGACGAGCTCTAAAAAGGATCAGCAGTATAATACACTTATTACATTTCCCCCCCCTATATCATGAACAAAGTTATAACTTTAAGTGCAAGGAAATTCGGGTTGAAAAAACTGCCAGTTTGTCACTGCCTCAAACATCCTACTTTTTTGTTGCCTCAAGCAATGGAAGGAAGAGGAACCAGCAGAACTCATATAGATACCAAACGGGATTATTATATTTTCTTAGAAATTGTAATTTAGCATCATCTAATAGTCATTTGTTTTGTACTTCCAGATGCTAAGCTGGGATATTTAGGAACAGTCCTCCCCAGAATACCAGCTGAAGTGTTTTCTTCCCTTCACAGGAGAGGAACAAACAGTGCTATTTATGCTAGCACGTTGCACTGGAAAACCGCATTTTGAGAACAGGCAAATAGTCCTGATGGACAAGAAATCCCAGTACTCTACCTTCTAGCCTCTCTTTCTGCAGTCCGACGCTTAACTTGTTCTTGATAGAGCACTCTGTCTCGTCCAAAAGAATCAAGATTTGGTGCCATGAGCGCTTTATCTGTAAAATTACATTGATGAAAATTAAAATGCTTTTCTATGATTATATAAATATACTATAGGCTGTTTCACAAGAGCCCTGTACCTACTTTTAAACTAAGTGTAATTTGAAGTAGAAAGTGTAAGATGCATCCAGAAGCCTAGAATCCGCAAATGTAGAGGTTAAAAGAGGAAGTAATGGGGCTCAGAAAAATCTCCACTTCAATGTCAAATAGAAGAATTTTTTCACCATACTTCACTCTTGTCCCTCTCACAACAGTGCACAATTATATAAAACTTAGTATTTTAAACAGAAATTGCTGAAATTGAATATTCCCAGACACACAGAGCTCCTGACATAAACATGTTCACCATGCATCTTCTGAAAATAAAATGAACAAAAAGAAAGATGGAGAAGAGTGACCAGAGTCAGAATATATGATTTTCCAGAGTTCTATTCATAATCCCTTTATCTGTATTCTTTGTATTGTCTACAATTTCAACTGCATCAAAATCTACAGGAAAACGGATCCTCTCCCCTCCTCGTTTTAAGGAGCACTTCATTAAAGATGTTGCTGACAATAGCACAGCTAACAATGAAACCTGGTTACTCTTGTCAGGTAAATTTTTAGAAGTGAATTGAGTCTCAGGCAGTGCTCAAGTCCACCCTAAGATGCAAGCATCAAAATTTAAACACAAGCCTATCCAAATTTCAGGAGTAAGTTTAAATGTTCTAACTAAGCCCATTTACAGATGTATCATTAAAAATACCAGTGATATTTTGCATTAGTATTACAATTGTATACCAGAAGTACTAAGAGTCTTAATATACAGAGTAAATCATACCTTTTTTTTTTTTTTAATTGTTGTTGTTCAAAGCTACTGGTCTTTACATATAAGTAAAGCAAAACTTGTCAGACAAATCTAAGTTAACTTCTATCCCCTTAGTGTTCTGACACTATATGAAGGAATGCAGATTGTCTATGTCTGCACCATACAACACATCAAAGGTTGACACTACTTTCTGTGATAATTTGAAGGAAAGAACTGAACTATTCAAGATGCAGTGCAGTTTATTCTCAAGATTCCCAGATGCTAAATAAGATCTCTCTTGACAATGACATCTGTCACAATCCCACCTCCAAATTCCAGTCCAAAATAGTCAATTTTAGGCTTCATTTAGGAAATCTGTTTAAAAGCACTCTAGATATCTAGTTCTCACAAGCACTTTTTTATGGTAAAATTGCAAAGGCAGCATGTGATGCTTGGGGGCTCCAAATAAAGGAATATGTATGGCGACCATTCTGTAAACAGATGACCAACTCTTAAGCCCTAATGCTTTATCACACTTTGTAAATGATATCTAATGGTACCAACATCTCAGTTTTGGCAACACTGTGACAAAATAGGAAATGGCTTTTATTATAGGATATTGGGTCAACAACAGGACAAAAAAATAGCCATTCTAAAAATGAGACACTCTCCAAAACAGAAAGAAGACTAATAATGTATGTTACCCACTGTATAGCATGCAGAACAAAACTTCCTCCAAGGAATGTATGTTTTCATCTAAGGTAATACACCTTTGTAGTGTTCTACATACTTAAGTGTTTAGCACAAGAAAAGTTATTGAGAATCCCCCATCTCCACACTAACGGTAAGCAAGTATTTTAACTAATTTTTAACTGTAATCTATATAAATTTACATTGTATTAGTCTGATTTTCAACAAGTCTCTTCCACTTCCTTAGCTTTACCAGTTCAGTGTCTGAAATGAAATACTTCTGCTACCTACAAAGTAGAGCACCAGGTAAAAGTCATCTCTAGCCCAATGTTTCACAGCTTTGTGCAAGTTAAATGTAGGTGGTACAGAAAATGTCCAGATTCAAGATTTTAAAAAAATTCTGACACAAAAGTGTGGCATCACGTGGTACCAGTATGGCCACTGCCACCATGCATACATTTCACAGTGCTAGAAAAGAGGAAACACAGTTAAGAGCAATAGAAAGGAGAGATGAGGTCAGAGTTAGAGTGGCTTTGAATTTAAACCAAAACAGATTAGAGAACTTTTAATCTAAACTTGTTTCTACCTCAAGAGTTAGGATAAATTTCAAGGCAGTCATACTTTAAACATTTACATTTAAAATTAGCCATAATAAGTAAACAAGGTTGTTTAATGAATAATAAAAACCTTCAAGATGGACTGACTTGAATGGCTTGAAAACTCCGAAGATTCATCTTTAATATCATCTTGTCGTCTTTGGACAAGGCGGGAAGCTCGCTGTTTGTACAGCTGGTGCATTGCAGATTCAAGTTCATTAATCAGAGGCACCTGTAAAAATACAACACACTACGTAATATCAAATCCTCCAGGTGCTCAGCTTTCTGGGGTACCACACTACTCCGAAGCATAGCACTGTCACTGCACTTCTAGCAGCACAAGCTGTTTTGTTTTTAACCATTTGTGTCATTTGGACCAGGAAATATTTCAACTTGAAGAAAACACATGCATTTAACAATGTTGGCAGCTTTCAAACATAACGATTAGTGTTCTGAAAGAAATTGGTGTTGACTGAATGAGGCAAAACACTAAGACAACAAATTCAAAGTGAAATGTTACTTAAAGTCCTCTTGTTTTCCCTGCTACGTGTATTTAAATGTTGTTACAAAGCTTATCATGCAATCATTGTATCCACTCCGGCTTCAAACAACAATGTAGCAATATCCTATAGTTTATATGAACCTGACTCAATCCAGTGAGGAAATTAAAAAAAAAAAAAGGAAATCAAATAATTAATCTAACCTACCAAATACCAGAAGGTATTGTTTTGCTGCAACTTCTATTAGTATGTATTATGTATAGAAATATTAAGTACAGTAAAACAAAATATTGCTGAAATGCAGTAAAACAGTGCATAAACACTATGTGAACAGGTAAATCAATAAAATGTTATTCTAGCCTATCATTAAAATCAAAATTGTTCAAATAGTGGGAGTTCTGCATTAAGTATAATCTTTGAAGGATACACACTTCAGTCGGACCTGCTACTTAAAAATAAACTTAACAAATGAGACTGAATTTCAGCAACAAAAATAGATGGCAACAGGAATATCCTGACATTAAATAGCAGATTCACTGCCTAGTTTTGCAGAATTTCATTTCCTGGGACAAGTTAAAATTAGTCCACCATAAATACTCAAATGCAAAAGAGAATTTTTCACAACCTCTTAATTTGGAAAGGCAAATCCCATGAGTCAGTTACTGCTGGTATGAATATTTTTATGCCATATCCTCCTTACCTCCAGAACATATGTTTAGTCCAGTCTTCCACCTTAGCTCAGATATTTCATTGCTGCCTATCATCCAGGATTACATTTTTCTCCCCCCCAAAAGAGATAAAAATCAGAAATTGTTTCCTGACGTAATTTAGAATATGACTCAGCAGCTATTTTAAAAACTCCTCCAGTAAAATTTAAGATTATGACATTACAGCTGCAGGGCCATTTCAGCTGAGAATGACACACACATCAGAGGACAAATTAAATGAAAGAAATATTAGCTCTTCGTGGTGTAAACTGGTCTGCAGAGATTAAAGGCTGTGGAGTAGTTCAAAATACTTGCAATTTTCTTTTGGAGAAAACAAAGCAGAGAGAATGGAAAGAGTAGGAAAAAATCCCACTGTTGAAAATGCACATTCTGAATTCCAGACAATTTCGAAAAAAATAGTAATTAAAAGAAATAATGCAGTTTGCCATAGAAAATAGTTTCTTCCCTTAAGTGTGTCAAGGGAATTCTAAAATTGAGAAGATAATTTTTTGACAGCATCTCTGGAGGTTCTTCTACAATTGCCTCAGGATAAACAAATAAATAGAATAATTAAAAAAAAACACCTATCCATTTAAATATCTGAACCCAAAATATTTTCCATTTACAACATAAGAGTCTTAGAAGCCATCGTTCTTCTATCAGTACAGTTTATGAGTGACTGACGGTTTCACCAACTACTACAGAGCTCTCATTCATTCACTGTTTTTTTTGTTGTTTTTTGTTGTTGTTGTTTGTTTTTAAGTCATTACCTTAAATTCTGTAATTTGTTTTGCATTTCCCTCCCCCCCCACACACGCATTCACTGTGAACAGTGTGAGAGGAAGAACGAAAAGTTCTCTGAACCATTTAGCAGATGAGAATAATTTTAACCTAATTTCAATCCCCCTTCCTGACACAAATTGCTTTTGCAGATAAAATAAGAGTTCATCTAATCATGCTAACAAAGACAGGCTTGGAATGATCTGATCTTTTTATATCCCTTTTCAAAAATGAGAAAGTGCATGGGACAAATGACAACTTCCCAGCCTTCTCTGAAGGCATAATTTTGACAACAATTACTTGTGAAGAAGCTACTAGCGATGCAAAAATGTTCCATTTCCTTGGTTTTACCATGTGGGGAAAAACATCACGCAAGATTTGGCATGTCTATTGCTTATTTCTAGTGATCTTGTAAAACCTGGCCTGTTATAATCTCCATCACACCTTATCAATGAACAAAGCATTTATAACATTCAGCATTCCTTCAAAGTAAGAATATAGACAAAATAATCTTGCTTGGCTGGGTCCCAAAGGACTGAACATGGCACACAGGTGCAGAAATCAGGTTATCAGAGAAAAGTTCTACTTTATGATGTTATCTTTCGTTCTCAAAAACTGTCTATGAACATATAAGGAAACTCTGGGGCAATGGACTCTTTTTGGAGAGGACAAGTACACTGTGTACCCATTTGTGCTTGTTTAGCAAACAATTTCCTTATTCAGACCAATATCAATGTGAATTTGACTAATAACAATGACCAGACTTCATACAATAAAGAGGGAGCATCAGTGCATCATATTTGAAAGGACAGGGAAGGCCCTGGTTTTACAGATTTAGGATGTGTATATACACGCACATACCCCCACAGTATTATTACATATATGCACATAAGGATACATTTCTTTTTGCTGTTATATATTATAATATATAGCTATTACTGTTATATATACATTCTATGTTGTAAATGCAGATAAATGCAGTTGTTTCAAATATAAGCAGTAAGGGCCACAGGCTCTACAGAAAGCCGAAAGTAATTTATGTCTACACTCAAAAAATAGGAAATTATTTTCCTGCTGCATTTCATTATTATACTTAGTTAAAACCTGATAACCGTTTATTACTTTTTATATTCCCTCCTTCTCAGCCCCTTTTTTAAAAGAACTTATGATGTCCTGTCGGCTACTTTTGATTTGATAGTAATTTTGTCATGCTAAAAATACTGAAATCTGAAATAGATTATTTGGCCAAAGAACTGAGGAATACACAAGATATTATAATAGATGCAATGTGTCTGTTAAACTGTTTGACATCCTGATTTTGCAACTCACTGTAGAAACAGGCAGCCTCTAACTGAAAAAAAAAAAAACAAAACAAAACCCACCAAACATTTCTTAAAACAGGCTTAAGAGGTATGAGATGATAGACGTCACAGCTTAAGAGTTTGAGGGACTGGCATGTGGGCACTTTTGGGAAAGTTGGGGGGAAGAAGGTTCAAGTATACAATCCTTATAAAACTGGCCACTGGGAAAGCAGAAGGATATTACAAGAAAGCAGCTCTGACAAGCCTAACTGTTAAATTATCAACAGCAAATCATCACAACTGGAATTGACTTACTTCCTAGTACAGCTAGATAGGTAAAACTTCATTCTGAAGAACTGACACAAACTTACACTATTTGTTAACAGTACACTTTCCTGGTTTTACATGAAGTCTGGGAAACTAAGGGGCTTGGTTTTTACTCAAAACAAGGCACTCCAAAACAATTTAAAGTAAATATTTGAACAAGATTGCGTGGACAATCAAAGAGAACAACCACACAACATATTCCCGTTGTTTAAGTTGTGTAGCTGTTCTCTTTGATTGTAAAAATTATTTTAAAAAACAAACGCTGAATACAGATACTTGACTTCTGAAATACAACCTTATCTCAGACAAGGAATATAATTTCTCCTTAGTTAAGAATTTAGGCATCTGTGCAACCAGCAAAGATAGAACAGAAAAGAAAGGAAGGATACCTTGATTACTCCTTAATGCCTAGCGCACTAACAGAGATTTGAGAATACACTTCTTTAGTGAACAATACTTCTTATAACTAATTAATGAGCTGAGCAAATTAACTGGTCTAAACATCCTGGGTTTGTTCACAATTCATAGTTCTTCTCTAGCTTACAAGACTGAAGATGGGAATCTCCCAAAACCTTTAATGATGGACAGTTACTAACTGACTAGCAATCAGAATGCTTCAATAGTCCTGTCTCACACCTAACAAGATAACTAAGCAGCACCTTTAACCACTGAAATAATTCTGGCAGCTAATACAATAAAAAGATGTCATATTATTGTATTCAAGTCTAGACAATGAAGCCTGTACATTGTTAACTGAATCTTACAGCTCCTGTATGTGCACGCATACACATATATATTTAAAAGAAAACTAACTAAATATGGTATAATGAATAAAATAGTGAAAAAAGACTAAGTTCTCAAGTTAGAAACATACAAGAGTACCATACTACATGATGCATACTACAGGATGTACCTCTTTTAATTGTCTTCAGACGCTTACACTTTTTCTTCTACAGACATTAGAGCACTAACAAAGCCATAAAACTACCTGGCGGGAGGAAGCTTATAATATAAAATACAAATCTTTCTTATTGCGTTCATAAAACATTCAAAGAACTGGCAGTGTAATTCAGTCATTATTTTTCTTCACCTGATATCCAACACAGGCTAAAAGTGCCATCTATGTAAAGCTGAAATGCCCTAAAGACAGAATCTAAAAACGTTTTTAGGTGATCTGAAGTCACTAATGTGTTACACTGTGAAAGAAAGGTTTTTGATAACCAACATTACTTCATTATTTTTCATGATGCTATCTCTTCAACACTTGAATAACCAAACCTTTAGGAGAACATGTTCTCAGGGGGCTTTTTGAAAAAATCATGATGTGGTGTTTGGCATGTACTAAGAGACTTTTTTTTTTTTTTTTTTTGAAAAAAAGATGAATGTTTTTACATCCTTACCTTTTCACTGAAACACTCAAGCAAGTCTTGGACATACCCTCGCATTTCTTGCAAAAACTTATACTGTTCACCAATACCCCCAGAAGACCCTTCTAATCTTTCAATTGCCTTGGTAGAGTCCTCTTGGCTTTGCTGATGTTTCTCAAACTGCTGCCGATTAGCTTTGTGCAATTCTTTCATAGAGTCCAACCTGAGGGGCAATGGATAAATAACAAATTTACATCCAGAAGTCTCTATCCTTCAGACTGTTGAGATATTAGACAGTGCAAGTACTAAGTATATAAATGGAAATACTGTAAAGAGACATTCTCTAACTTTCTCTTGTCACTTTCTCTCCTCTCTACATAAACAGTGAGACTAATGATTTAAATTAATTTTCTAGACTATGCTGAGTGCATTAAACTGTTAACTCCTTCAGATTTTTACAGGAGTTGGTAGCACTTAAAATACTACAAGGCTAGCCCTGCAGAAAAACAGAGAGGAAAAAGTATTTTATGGAGAGATGGAAAAAAAAAAAAACCAAAAACAAACGCAGATGAATTATGGCTCCTACAAAGCAGTTGCCTTATTCTACTAACTTGCTTTACTAGTGGAGTTTCTAACACTACAATGGGTGTACAAACCAATATTGCAGACAAAGTGCAAGTTGTTCATTACTAATAATTTCTCTCCACAATTTGGATGTTCATTTTGTAGGACTTTTTGTGTAGCTGACAGATTACAACTTCTAAACAAAAGAAAAAGCTTATGCTAAAATGTAAATTCTTTCTCTACTGAAGTGTAAAATTTTCATTTGGTTTAGAAGAGTGAAACCTGCTGATAAAGCTAAACACCTCACTGGCCTTTCAGTTCTTGACTATAAGATTGTGTGGTGTCCAGAAGACGCAACTCAGACCTGTCTTCAACAAGCTCAATGGTCACACATTTAAAGCTTCACTTCCAGAGAAGCAATCCAGGGAGACTTTCGAACAAAGTGTCAATGTCATCTTCACTTTGAGCTTTTTTTGTTTGCCTTTTTTTTTTTTTTTAATGGATGTGCCAGTCAGTACTTTTCCAGCGATGAAACTGTGTTTTCTCGAGACTAAGAGATGCCTGAGGAACAGAAAGCTAGGGGACATGTCTTTAAGTCTAAAAAGATGGTCTGTCCTACCTGTCTTTAAGCTGTTTCTTTACCAAATCAATAGTAATAGGAGTCATCTCATTACTGGGTGTTTTGAAAGGAACTGTATTATCTGTTTTTTGAGACTTGGCTTCCGATGATCCATACGCAGCATAGGTGTATGGAATGCCATATGACGAACCATAAGACAATGTCTGGTAAGTGTTCTGGTAGTACAGATTATTCACTTCAGCAGGCTGACTTGGCTGAACCTGAAGGAGGAGGACATGCAATTGTACTGTGTTAGACATCAGAGAAAGGAGACACGCTGTTTCACATCTCAAATGTTATAAAATGAAGATGGAAGCCAGAAACGCATTCATATGGTAAATTCATGTGGGTTTGACCCTACATCTTCCAACATATAAAGTCTTAAAAGTGCTTTCTTAAAAGGACAGTCTTAACATTGTTATTACTCTAAATTTTTATATTTACAGCAAGTTTTTAAACAATAATTTTAACCAGCCTACAACTCCTAAAACAAGATATTTTGAACTACACTAAATTTCACTAAGGCTATCTATTAGAATCAGTGTTTTGTTAGGATTTTTCTGAAATGTTTTTTAAAAACTCTATTATCTTCAACTGAATAGCAACTTCACCGTGACAACATATGGCACAGCCTGCTACCAATCCCAATTGCATGTTTATACCACAGGAGAAGATACAGAAACAGAAAAGAAGCCCTGTTTACAAATTGTAAAGCCACTGACAAATAGAAACAGAGGTCTCTTCCAAGTGGCGTTGTTCTAGCTCCATCTTAGGCTGCAAATGTATGCTGCTTACACTATCAGTATCTATCCCAAACACAGAGACTACAGAAATGGATAACACTCAATACTTAAAATCTGATTTCTCATTTCTTTTTAAAGAATATCAGAACTTACAAACTGATCGTCTCAGACAAAGCAGCCCTCTGTAAACTACCCAAGTTTACAATGGATTTATCCAATATAGCAGAAACAAAACAAGAGCAGCTCACAACAAAATACGTGCCTGAGGTATGTTGATTCCTTTCCGTATCTGTTCTTGCTCCCATCTACTGAGTTCCTCATCTTGTTCCCCTGCCACCAGTGCCTCATCATCACTCCCCTCAATACCTGAAGATGAATAAAACAGACAGGTAACAAAAACAAATTAACATATTCTTAGTAAGGGCCATGAGTTCCAAAACCTAAAAGACCAAGCTTTGGTGGGAACATCTAAGTGCATTCTCTCTTTCTCTTCACAAGACATTAAGGATGCTAGCCCATGAATCATTATCACAGAGGTTCCACTGCAAAAACTAATGGATAAGTTTGCAGCTAACTGTTGGTAAGCTCTCCAATATTACATATCTGTTCTCTTGCTATTTTCTCCTTCTCCAGAAGGCCATTTCCCTTCTTCGCCAGGAAGCAGAATCCTATATTCAAAAACTAATCTTTTTCTTTTGACAACTATATAGTTGCTAAAACAGTATAAGAACAATACTAATTGCTCCCCAGTGTAAGTTTCTACCAGATTAAATAGAGTTGCATGCTTCTAACCAAAGGAACAGAATCTGTGCACAAAAGTTTTCAAGTAGATTCCATTATGCATTATTTTTCTTAAAAACCTAATTAAACCACAGACTTCAGTCTGAAAAATGTGCTGTTTAAAAACATTGAAAGGGTGCACTTGCAATAAAACCAGCGCAAATATTGACCAGCTGTCTCTCTCAGAAGATTTTACCTATTTCCTCAGCAATCTTTTGCCTTTGGGATTTTTCCTTCACTGTAAAAACTATCCTCCTCTTCTCGTCATCATCTTCATCATCACTGGCATCATTTTCATCTTCTCGAACAAGGCGGCTTTTACCTGGTTCACTGTCAACAGGAGTAAAGTCTCCAAGTTCACGAGCCATTTGACGCTTTTTCCTAGCGGCATGAATAAAAGCAGCATCTGGAATTTCTCCTAGAGACAGATGTTCACAGTGTTAAACATCCACTGCAGCAAAACAGGTATTACAACTCCTTATTATTCATCTCTGCCATCCTACCAAAGCACATTAGTAAGTGGCAATAAAAGTAAGAGGAAAAAAAAAATCTGTACTCACAGAAACATTTGCAAGCAACCTAAAAGCTACACATGTACACTTTCAGACCTATAGCTCTCAGATATGGAATCTTTCTCAAAAGATCTGGCTCTGCTTTCGTTAGTTCACATGCTATAATGGCAGATGCTTGAAGTCCCCTTGGGAAACACTCCTAGAGAAGAGGATGCCTTTTAGAGGATCTTACTGCTGCAGCAGGAAGAAAATGAGATTCCTCTGAAGTCACTTCCTGTTCTCTAATATTACCCCTAACTCTTATTACTTTAAGGGAAACAAAAATCCTCACCCATTTCAACAGATGATGACAGCTCAGGGGACAAAGGATACTAAATAAGAAGGGCAACACTAATAAAACTGTATAATCAAGAGGAAAAAAAACAACAACCCACAAACCCAGATTTATGAAGAAGAAAAAGTAAAATCACTAATAAAAGATTAATGCAGCTTACTTATGTAACATAAAGAATAGCCCCTGCAAATCTATTTTTTGAAACATTCATAAATCTTTACCACTACTTTGACTGGTCGTGGACAAAAGGTTAAAGTTCATATTCTCTTTATACTTGAAATAAGATATTCTTCTCGAGCTTGCACTATCTCTACAGATGTAATAACATACATACTGTACCCTTCTGCAATTTTCCCTAAAAGGAAGAGTCACTTGGGAATCAAGCAGGAAATTATTTTTTCCCCTGAAATGCAGACTCGGAGCATGCAGAAGGAGGTTCTATTTGAGGAGCAGGCCATCAACTGAGTCAGCTGCCAATTAGAAACTACTTTCTCAATTGGATTTCTTTGGCCTCAGGCCCTCTCAGGGCCTGACAGAAGACTTATTAGACAAAAAAAAATATAGGACAAAATTTGAGATACCTTGCAGACCCATAACTGAGACATTCAAATTAAAGACAAACGCTGGCTAAAATATTTGTTTAACATATCAGACATACTATGATAACCAACCTGGGCGAAGAACATTCAGCGATGATAGAGCACTTGAAAAAGCCCCACCAGGCTTTGGTTTTTCTTCTTCCTTTTCACTTTCAACTTCCATTTCTTCTTCACCATGTTCGCTGTTTGCAGTCCCATCTTCTTGACCTATGTCCTTAATCTGTCCTGTCTTTTCTAACGGTGGCTCGACTGTTAAGACAATAAAGCCTACTTTTTACTCTTTGGTAAAGGTCACTTGGAGGCTTTTTTTTTTTTTTTTAAAGGACTAACATTCTAGGATTAAAATCAAGTGAAGACAAATTTCTCCATGGGACTGCATTCAACTTCAGTAAACTTCGGCTGTATCACTGTGATTTTTAGATAACATTTGTACTCATGGGGCTGTAGGTTTCACTCTACCCAAAGTGGTAGAGGAAAACATATCAAGACACTTTACCAATGATTTTCCCAATAACCAACAGCAGAATTACAACAAAACCAAAATCTCAGGCTCTACCTACAAGTTCTAGAAGACCATGTACTGTTAAAAGGTCCTTTTGCTCCAATACTTTCATCTTGTCATCTTCATCACCAACTCTGCTCTAAGGTCAAACTGTGAAACGCACAACTGTTGAGTAATTTACTTAATAACAAAAATGATCACTGCTCACTCCCTCATTTTTTCTTTCTGACAAGCTGCACTGCAAGGACATCCTGTCAGATAAGCACTAGATGTAGTGCTGAACTAATAATAGGAAGAAAAGAAATGGATCTGACATAAACAGTGCTGAAACAAACTACTGAAGTCTACTGACAATTGTAAAGGCAGCTATCTGAGAAACTGCATCCTTCAGCATTCATTTCTACTGACAGATTCAAAGATGTCTATCAGCATCAGAATAGCATTTGTGAGGTTCAACTGAATGTATTCAACATATACTCTAGTACTAAATACTAAATCCTATATAAAGACAGACAACTCATCCTGAAAACAAGTGATCTGTTTTTACAACTCTTAATCTTTGCTATTAGAGGAGTTACTGTTAATTTTGCAGTTACCATCTGTTGGAGAATTGACCTCTGTTCTAACTTTCGATTTTTCAAGATCTTCCTTGTATTCTTTCTTCAGCTGTTTTACAATCTTTTTGCTGTAACTTGATTTCTTCACTTTGAAAACTTCTTCAGTTTCTTTAAAAGAAAGTTGAAAAACACCGCGTTAGATCTGCCAAGAAGTACACTTAGCTATTATACCTCTTTTGCACCTAGATCTCAAGAAGCACCACTAGGAACGTAATTTCATATGATTGCACATTTGCACTACTGTAATGAGAGCTGCAGATCCTTTCACAAGCACTCTTATCTTCCATGTTTCTTTAGGGGTCATTCACAGCACAGTCACAGAAAAGCAAAGCAGAAACTAAAGTATACAAACGTGACCTGCTTTTATCTGTTTTCATTGCTGTTTCAATTTTAACTTTTATTTTTTAAGCAGCAGATTCTTCATTGTGACCAGATTTAGAAGAAAACGAGAAGCCTCAGCGTTTTGCGTTAACACTCTCTTCGTAGCCACACTTAGATCAGTATGACTAATGAGCAAGGGAATGACTGGTTTTTGCTGCACCAACAGTTTGAATGCCTGCAGAGCTATAACCTACTGAAAAGTATGCAGTAAGTTTGAAAAAAAAAAACAAACAACAAAACACAACAAACAACATACAGAAATTCAAAGTTGGATGCAGGAGATCCAACAGCTTTTTCTCAAGTAAATACTGTAACACCGTGTTTTCAATATTTGTCAGGTTTTCAAATCTGTGGTCCAGAGACCAGGAGAGAGTTCTTTGAAACAAAATTTCAAAAGGCACATTAACTCTCCTCTAGCAAAAGATCACAAGATTGCTTAACACAAGACAAGTCTGATTAAACCTGAACTTCTGGGATGCAATGGACTCAGTGGTTTTAAGAGTGCTTTTTTCATCACTATTTTTAATGTGTAACAACGATTACGCATCAGTAGATTAGGATGTGCACAGGTGCAGTACCTGTGGCAGGATTACTATCACAGCACTGAACAAGTACAACTGTGCTATTTTTCCAAAGTGCAGAAACTGTTCAGTCACTTTTCCAACTATTTATGAGGGACAATGTAGTAATCTGTGTGGACTACTAAAGGAAATAACTCTGCAACAAAATATCCACGATTTCACCCAGAGTCTACTCAGACAACAGGTGATCTGACACATCCACAGAACGGACAGGGTTGGAAGGGTCCCCAAGGATCATGAATCTCCAACCCCCCTGCCACATGCAGGGCCACCAACCTCCATATCTAATACTAGACCAGGCTGCCCAGGGCCCCATCCAACCTGGCCCTGAACACCTCCAGGGACGGGACATCCACAACCTCCCTGGGCAGCCTGTGCCAGCACCTCACCACTCTCGTAGTAAACAGCCTCCCCCTGACATCAACGCGGGATGAAAGCAAACCTGATGCAAAAGGACAGCAAACACCACCCTCCATCAGCACCACAGGCCCGGTGGGGCCGAACAAGTCGGGTCCAGCGCCTGGCACCGTGCAAATCCAGGCCGGGCTACTCCTATGTGGAGCCAGGAGCTGGACTCGGTGACGCCCGCGGGTCCCTTCCAACTCGGGCTGCCGTGATAATAACCCACCCCGCTAAACCGCATCGAAACCCAGGAGCACATCCCGGTGCCGCCGACGGGGCGCTCCCTGCCAGCGCATCCCTGCCGGCACTGAGGCTGGCCGCAGCCCCCCATACCCCTCGTCCCTCGGCCACCCCTCTGCCTTAAGATAACAAACCGAACCACGGCGCAAAGCCAGCCCCGCCACCGCCGCCTCACCCTCCTCCTCGTCCTGGAAGCTGAGCAGGCTGGCGCGGGGCACCTCTTTGTTCTCCCGAGCCCGCTTCTTCTCCTTCGGCCTCCCGGCGGCCGGCAGCCCGTTGCCCTGCGGCGGCGGCGGAGGCGGCGGGGGGGGCAGCAGGGAAGGCGCCGGCAGCGCCCCTAGCCCGGCCCGGTCGCCCCCCATCAGGCCCAGCCCCAGGCCGAGGGCCGCGCCGTAGCCCGCGGCGCAGGCGAAGGCGGCGGGGCTGCCGGGCAGGGCGAGGGGCACGCAGCCGGGCGGCAGAGGCAGCAGCCCGGTGCCCGCGGCCGCAAGGGCCACGGCGGAGGCCTCGGCAGGCCCTTCTCCTCCGGCCCCAGAGGCCGGCGCCGGCTCCTGAGGCGGCTCCTCATCGCGCTCTTCGTCCTCCTCCTCCGAGTCGTTCCGCTTCCGCACGTTCACTCTCCGCGCCTTGCGGAACATCCCGCCGGGCGCCGACCCCCCGCGCCGCGCAGCGCCGGCACCGGCACCACCCACTTCTGCCGCCCCGCGCCGCGGCCCAGGCCCGGCTCGCCGAGCATGATGGCCGCCGCTACGCCGCCCACAGCGCCCCCTGTCGGCTGCCGCCCGCCGCCTCCCCCCCGGCAACGGATGGAAACCTCCCGATCATAGAGAAGCGGCGAAACGAGCGTAGAGCGTACCCGGCAGGAAGCGTAGAGAGCCGGGACTAGAGCGGCTCGGCACGCCGCGTGCCGCTCCCTCCTCCCCTTCTTTCCTATGGGACCGCCTCTGCCACCATCTTGTGTCGGGAAAGCGGCGCGCGGTAGAGGGGGGGGAGGGGCGGGCAGGGCGCGCGGGCGCTTTGAACTTGCGGCCTGCGTGTCACTGGCCTTCTTAAAAACTCCTTCTAGGTGCAAGTGCTGGTACCTGGGGAGGCCTCTTCACCCTCCCAGGCTCTGAGCAGCCTGACGGAGCTGTAGGCGTCCCTGTTCGCTGCAGGGGAGTTGGACCAGGCGGCCTTGAAAGATCCCTTCTAACTTAAACGATCTATGATCGAGTAGCCTCCATCTTGCGGCCCCTCCTCTACGTGGGAAGAGACACAGAAGGCTTGGCTGGCGTCCCACAGCCCCTAAAAAAGGCTCCATTTCTATTCGTTGGCATATCCTATAATCATACACCAAGACTGAAAACCAGCAAACCAGGTTGGACTTCATATATAGAGAATGAAAGCGCTGTATATAAATATTAGCTACTATAAATATGTGATGAAACACCATGAAATGATGATGCTAAGTGTGGGGTGTGATTGAACAATCTCACGCTAACATTTACTGGATTCACTAAATCTAGGGCCCTCAGCATGAGAAAAATGCAGAGCTTTTGGAGCAGGTCCTGATCAGAGGGCTGGAGCTCATTTCTTATGAAGGAAGGCTGAGGGAGCTGGGCTCGTTCAACCTGAAGAGGAAGTCTCCGGTGCAACCTTGCTGTAGCCTTCCAGTGCCTAAAGGGAGCTTAGCAGAAGCAAGGGCAACATTTTGCACTGTCTGGTGATAGGACAAGTGGGAAAGGCTTTAAACTGAAAGAGGGGAGATTTAAGTTAGATGTTATATAATGTTGAGGAACATCACAGGCTGACCAGAGAGACCTGGAGGCACTTAAGGCCAGATTGAATGGGGCCCTGGGCTGCCTGAGCTGGTAGGTGGCAGCACTGTCAACATCAGGGGTTGGAATCAGATGATCTTTATGGTTCCTTCTAACCTAAGCCATTCTATAATTCTTTGAAATTCTGTAATTATTTCTGCAGTGTGATACTTAATGTACCTCTGCAGTTTGTCCAGATGCGGAGAAAAGAAACCTCTCCCAACAGAATTCATAAAGCTCACATTGTATGTGTTATGTACTTTGCTTTGTATTTAGCTCTTTGAATTGCTATGAAGAAATGCTGTACGCTTCTAAAGTGGTGCTTTTATATGGCAAAACCAAATCAAATGTAAATTGGGAGAATCAGATTCTTGGTATCTGCTGGAGAAGAATGTATGAACTGCAAAGATCAATGCAATATTGGTGCTGTGGACTTCTGCCAAACATGTAACAGAAAGCAGGATTTTCCCTGACTCCTTGAAGATTTCTGCAGTGTTTACTTGTACACAGGAATATGATATCATTTATTTGATCATTATTCAGAACACAGGTGTGGCAAGAGTAATCAAATTTAATTTACAGCATTAAAAAGCACAGAGATCTATTAATGTGATTTCTTCCCCCAAAAGCCAGAATACATATGTCCTCAGCTTCTGCTTTCTGTGTGGATTTCAAACAGTAACCTCAGCAATCATTGCTGCCCTGGCAATATAGTTCTGTGTTACCGTGTTATTCAGCACTTTTTTTTTACTAGAGGGCAGCAGAACATCAGTGAACTCACTGAAAAAGATTTAGGCTTGGTTTTTAAGAGAGGATTAATAACATTTAGAAATCAATATATTATGTGTATTCTTTAACAAGAGTATCCTGTGCAGAGTTAATGACCAGCCAGTTTGTGAAGGCAATGTTAGTAGTTTTGCACAGCCAGGATGATTTATATTCTTCTATAATCCATACCAGGCAAGTACATGCTCAGAACAACACCCCTGCTCCTAACCTCTGTCACCTCAGCTTCAGCTCCTAACCATGTTGTAACTTGTGACAAAACCATAGAGTGTTCACAAGTAATATTTTTCATTTGTGGAAAAAAAACTTTCAATTTGTTTTCATGGTACTGATAAATGACAAAAGTCTGTACTCTGAGTTAAATTGAGTTCACTCCTCAGCCCCATAAACACCAGTGTCTTTAAATCTGTTAATTTACAATCGCAAATAGACCTGATTACCCTAATAGTTATTGCACTGTCAATTTCAGTGGCAAAGCCTGCAGTAATGAAGTGTATGTTAAAAAAAAAATCGAGTTGTGTTGCCTAGCAAAACTGCTCTGCCATTGATTACAATTATGGGCAAGGCTTAGTTTAAAGTTGTTGAAACAAATTCACTGGTTCCTCAGAATCTTAATAACTGTTCCCCCAGTACATGTATTTTATCCCAGATTGAGAGAGAGAAAAAAAAAAAAAAAAAAAAAGCAATCCTTTGCTGGCAATGCAGTTCTGTTTGGACTTTAATATACTATACACATTGATTCCAGCCTTAGTTGTGTCTCACAAAATGTGAATCCTGCAGACGTGGGCAAGGAGTAGACTTTTGGCTATTGACATTGTCCTGATATTTTTCAGCGAGTGGCAATCTTTCTCCCACGGTGCAGCTGATACCTGTCTGCCTGAAGCCTTGCCTTAGTTATCAGATGAATCACAGGATGGTTTATTTTCTCCTTTTCTTAGAAAGGAGAGTTTACCGTTAGCACAAAAGATGAAGTCAACTTTGTTGTATTTGGGGAATGGAGCCATCGATGGGAAAAACTCCTTTATAATCATGGTGTTTTGCAGGCTGACCTCTTGCCCAGCTCTTTCCCATGATGAATGGAGAATGAGAGTACCTTGCTGCGTGACTGGGAATCCTCCATTACTTACTGAAAACCCAACCCACCATGCTTCCAGCCGAAACGGATTGCTGGCTATCTCACAAATGTGCCTTTGGTTATACCTTCCGAGGTAGGAAGCAGGCTGCAAAGCTGCCTTTGCTATCCTAAGAGGCTCTGTCACCCAGGCTGATCATGGGAATCCCAGCTCTGATGACTCAGCAGAGGGCAAGGAAAACCAGCACTCTCGTTTTTTCTCTGCTCAACCACCTCAAATCGTAGAATCATAGAATTACAGAATGGCTTGGGTTGGAAGGGACCTTAAGGATCATCAAGCTCCAGCTCCCCTACACAGGCAGGGCCACCCACATCTGCATTTAATTCTAGACCAGGCTGCCCAGGGCCCCATCCTTGAACACCTCCAGAGACGGGTATCAACAATGTATCTGGGCAGCCTGTTCCAAATGCCTCAAACCTCACAGCACAGCGGTGAGGCCAGTAAATGTAGGCAAGGGATTATGCTCCCTGCGTGCAGAGTACTACTGGCAGTTTTGGCCTCCCTCATTGGAAGAAAACTGTTGATCAACCAGAGTGTGCCCAGTGGAGAGCGACCAAGATTGTCAGGGGACAGAGCATGTGTTCAGATCTTAGCTTACAATATATAAGATTTATAGTGGTGTTTTCACCTTGTTTCATGTGTTTGTTCTTTAAGGAAGCGTTTACTGATTTAGTCAGATGAGTCTGTATTACTTCAAATGCCTCCTTGTAGAGAACACAGTCAAAACTTTTCATCCTGTAATGGATCCTTCTGGCCAAACCAAACAGAGTCCCATCTCTCTCTCAGCAGTTTGCCGTGCCTTTGGCTGACTGTGCTAGAGAACTCAGTAAATGAATGTTACAACGTAGCTTTTGTTGTCTGAGGTTGAGAAAACATTGGAGTACAGCAGGTTGTGAAAGTGCTCCGTGATACTAGAAACATTTTCCACACTGTACGACTTCAGCAAAGAATATCCATTGAAAAGAGAGGTATCCAGAAAAGAAATGTATACTAACATTTGCCTGTCTTTGCTGTGCATTGTCAGTAGATCTTCTTTTTCATTCTTGCTGCTACCGTAGATGGTTACACTCTGCTCTGGAAATAGTCCCTTGACCTTATTTTTTACCCGGAGCTTTCTCAGTCCCCAAATGGTCAAGTATTCTGTTGGTAGAGGAGTAGTGCCACAGAAGGAGAGCTTCAAATCCCACACCATTGTGAAGTTGAGGAGCATCTCCAGCACAGAGGTGTCTGTGAACCAAATTGTCAGGTCGCTATTGTAATCAGTTTTTTCCATGGTAGAAGGCAGCACTGTTCTGCAGTTGCACAACAGGTTTGCCAGGCTGTAGTCACAGTCACGGATATCCGCCAAGCAACTGCAGTTGCGAATATTGCTTTCCTTGGTGAAAATTAGTGTATGGTTCTTCTGACTTCCCACAAAACTGTCAGTAACGCATATGCCAAGGAAGCCAGTCAAAAAGAGAGCCAGCCAAAAACAGAAAGTAGAGAAGGCTGTCAGCTTCATTAGTACTGGTGTCAAGATGCCACGTGTCTTCTCCTTTTACACAGTGAATTTTATCGCTTGTCTTTACCTACTGAAAGAAAACAGTTTATTATACTGAAGACACTTAACTGTTAATACTGCTTTGCTCTTCTCATGTATTATTAGAAACACTGCTGGATGCAGCATGTATCCTTCAGAGCCATGAGGAGCCAACTTGTTGCCATAAAACTTGCTTTTTGTCCATATAAAGCTACATCATTTCCAACCTCAACCTGTAAGTTTTGAGATGCAAGGACCATCTCTCACCGTCTCTGCATGGCAACCAGTGTAGGACAGATTCTGATTGCTCTGGCTCCCTTCATTTACTCTGGTAAAACAAAGTAGCACCTGCAGGAATGCCATGGACCACTGAGCAATTTTCCATCCAACCGTGGTCCACCTCAAATGGTTGGAGGCAGGACTGGTGAGACTTCTCAGCAACAAGCCCTTGGGTTTTCAGAGCAGTGTTGGATCTTAGCAAACACATTTGGCGTATTATTGAATGATGGTGCAAGCACAGATGAAAAATGGTATTTCTCAACCAAAAAATTACAAAATGTTACAAAGTTTGTTTGATTTGTCTGTAACTATTTTGAACCACCAAGCAACAGTAGACCCAAATTTTGACTAAAAGCAGCAGGTTCTAGAGAGGGCAACAGTAGGGCATGCAGTGGAAGGAATTTTGGTCCTTAGAATGTGTGAAGATTGCTCCATGTCCACAATGTGTCTCCAGGACTTCAGAAGACATAGCAATGCAACTACAATTGTGGAAAAACATACCAGATAAATAGGAAAATAATAGTGTTTGTAATAAAAATATGAATTGTTTTGTTTCTAATATGCATTCTCCCATCATTAGGCAATGAAGTCTTCTGCTAAAACTTAATGGTAATTTAGCAGAAAATAAAGGGAAAATTTGCAAATTAGATTTGAATGTTTTAAGCTGCTGAAAATTCAACTGAGGTTATTTTTTCACTAATATTAAACAAAATAGGTACATAATTGCATTTTGACCATATAATTTGTGTCCTACTTTCCACATTTTTAATTTGTAGAGGATATAGTACTTGAATCAACAGAAAATCATGCTTTGCAAATGGCCAGAACTTTTACATTTATAGGAAAAAGAAGAAAAAGCAATATGCACACATAGGAAAAAAAATGGCAATAAGGAATAATGGACTTTGGGCTGGACACTACCAGCTGATCCTCTATGGGACTGAGATCTTTATGATAGATACCTGCATGAAGAAAAACAGCAGCTAAAAAGTGATTAAATTTCTAAGTAGTAGTCGGAAATTATGGGGAAAAAAGACAGTGTTGTTGATCTTCTGTATAAAGCTTTTGCTCACACTTGCCTGTTGCATGCAGTTCAGATCCCACTATTTCAGAAAGGATGCCACATGCCTGGAGTTGGAGAAGAGCAACAAGGACAATGAGGTATAGAAGGGCTCCCCTTTAAGTAGGGTGGAACGAGGTAAGATAAGACTCTAGCCAGGAAAAGAGGTGGCTGAAAAAGGATATAATGGTAAACTGCAACAGCACAGATAACATGAGGATAGCATGTAGAGATCAAGTGTTCTTTGATTTTTTGAGGCAGAAGAATGAGACATCTCCCAGACACACCACGAGGTGGCTACATGACTAGGCAGATTTTTGGCCTGATAGATTATGGCCCTCCTATGCATTCTTATATATTCTTGAGTAGTGTAAATGTAAGCAAAATGACTCAAACGTGATTTAATTCCATATGTGCTCCTTGAATGTAGCACACTGTTTTCTTAAAAGAAGAATTCTGACATTTTAATGTTGAAATCAAATATTTAATGCACATTCCTGAGACTTACTGCGGAACATACCAGGAATACCAACCCAACTGTTAGCTAACGTTTAACTTCAAAGGTCAGACACATCCAAGCTGTGACTGTTCTGATATCCTCACTGTCAGATGAAGTTGATACCCAGCATCTAAGCCTCTAAGCGTAGAATGTGTTGAAAATCCTATTTACTAAACCTTCACACTATGTTTGCTCAACTCTTCAGCTATGGCTCACAGTTAGAATAAAATAAATTGCAGATCTGTAATATCAACACTTTTACAAGTCAATAAAATTATTGGGATTTATCCATTTCAGAGAAAGCATTTGCCAGGAGAATATCTAGGCAAAGTTAACAGTATGAGTGCAAATTAAGTAAACATAATTTTAACCGAAGACTCAGAAATTAAAATGGCAATACATTTTCACACTAGAAATGACTGAACTTGTTCATTAAGCAATTGCAGAGAGGTATGTGATAAACACACCTTGATTAAAACACAAAGTGGCTCTGTAGCCTAAGCGTAGTATGAGCTATAGGACTTCTGTGCTGCTGCTGGAAGTTTGTTTTAAACTTTCTAGCAGTGAAGTCTAGAGCTGTGCAAGGCTGCAAGATAACCTCCAGCAGCAGAGGTACCCCTATGGCTTCTTTTAGTCCAATGCAGCAAAGAGGCAGTGTCCAAACTGATGGTGGTTTATGCAAACAAAGTAGCTTATGCATGGCAGTACTGACTTAACAGCATCTCAAACAACCGTGTTTCCAATGAGGGGTAGGTGGGGCACTATCACAAGCCCTTCACCCAACTGCACTGTTGCTTTTTTGAAGTTAGCTTTATACAGTCAGCAGACAATTAGACAGTGTTCTAAAATTATGTGCTGTAACTGTAATGTTTTTGTAATGTCTTTTATCTGTGGCTGGTCATCTGTTACAGCTGCCACCTCCAACAAATCCACTCCTATCTTGATGAAGTGGATAACATAACTCCTGCTTTCCTTCTTTTCCCATCCTTACGTGGTCTCGTTTGGGAAATACAATTAGAAGTGGAAGAAAAATAGGCAAATAACACAGCAGGTAGACAGCTACCAAGTCGTATTACCCAAACTTGCCATCCAGAGTGACAGATAGATAAGCATTTACTGTTTGAGAACGAAGTGAAAAATTAAATCAGCATGTAAGAAAAACTGAAGTTAATAAAAAAAAAAAGCCTCAATTATCATTTAGACTGCAAGGCCCCAGAGGTCCTTCTTTATGCCTGTTCTTTCTCCTAAACATTCACCCAGCTTCATTAAGCAATGGCAGAGTATCACCACCCTATTAGAATTCCTGGTGCTTGGTCCAGTTCTCTTCCAAACAGCTGACAGTGTTTCTCTATGGTAACCTGCCTATTCCTGCATTAAAACACCTCAGAAATGTTTTGAAGTGTAGATTTTGGCCGGAAGGGAGCTCAAAGCCCACCCACCCCAAACCCTGCCGTGGGCAGGGCTGCCCCCCACCAGCTCAGCTGCCCAGGGCCCCATCCAACCTGGCCTTGAGCGCCTCCAGGGATGGGGCACCACAGCTTCTCTGGGCAGCTGTGCCAGTGCCTCACCACCCAAAGGTGGTTTTCTGAATTCCACAGCCAGCTACCAACCTGTTTTCCTCTTAGACTCATCTAGAAAAGTGTACAGTGCCCCTACCTCTGAGCACAGCCTCAGCCAACGCATGTGGAAAGCACAGCAGTCTGTATGTTCAGTAATGCAAAAACTGGAAGACAATGAGGACCAGCACATGCAGCATGTCCCCAGCCTGGCTGCAGTGGGGAAGGAAGTTCCTCTCCAGAGCTGGGGTCTTTGCTGAGTGGAAACACAAGCCGTGATGGTTTTAGGAAAGTGTCACATGCTGGAGATAGCAGCAACCTGCTGGAGATAGCAGCAACCTGATTCTGAAGAAAAATGTCCTCAAATGATCTGAACTCAGCTGGTCATCTGTTCATTTTTGCCCTGAGCAGGGCCCTTTAAGTGAAAATTGGATTAGACACAGATACTGGAAGAAAACAGTTCTGGTGTGACTGCTTGAACCGTGAATACTGTTATTTGTATATCATCTTTCCAGCACCGAAACCCCATTTCATAGCACATTATCCCCAAAGTTTCCTGGCACAAGATTCCACCTCCTCCTTTTTCTTTACAGGTTCAGATAGCTACAGGACATTTCCAACACCTACTTAGTAATAGTGTCATTTCAGGTTTCTCATTTTGCTTTGATCATTCCAGTAATTTTTTATTTAATCTTATTTAACTTTCTGCTAATCACAGATCCTGTGTATGAAGAAAACTGCAAAAAAGCAATAAAAAGCCTGTGGCTGTTGTGTGAGAATGCTACTGTCTCAAGGAAAGTTAATCCTATTCAATGGGAGTCCCCAGCCTATACAATTAATTTCTTCACGGGGTGCTTTCTTCCATTCTCTATTCAGAAAAAAAAAAAAAACCTAATTAAAACCCTTCATTGATCACTTGTGTTAGCATGTGCCTGTGTGAAAGTGCTGTATTAAGCAAAGAGGAGCTTAAATCCATATAATCTTGTGCAGCTTGGGCAACGTACACAGGATGAATAACAAAACCACCCAATTTAGACCCAAATAACATGAAAGACTGGATAAAGCCCAAAGCATTTAGAAGGAGAGCAGTGAGGACTGCCTCTCTGTTTTTGTGTTTGCATGCAGGTATGAGAGGGCCACGTAGAATACATTGCATTTCACAGCTCAGGTGGCACTGAGGTGGGAGAGCTGACATCCTGCATGCTTCTGGATTGCAGCATGAAGCATGCTTGTTCCTCATTACTTGAACATGGTTTCTTCATTTACCTGTACAGCAAAAGCCTGAGCTGCTGTCATTCGGCTGAGCAGCCACTGCTGTCATGGAGGTGCTGTTACACATAGGGGAACAAATTCCTTCCTAGGTGTGATGGAAATGCAAGATAAATCAGGCAGTTCTACTGCATTGAACCTGAACAATGCATGAACCCTCAGACATCTTGAGCAGCTGTGTGTGTCCCTGCTTCAGTATTAGGCTGGAATAGATTAATTTCAGAAGTCACAGAATTGTTTCAGATGGGAAACCCTTAAAGGCCATCTGGTCCAACTCCCCTGCAATGAGCAGGGACACCCACAGCTCCATCAGGTGCTCAGAGCCCCGTCCATCCTGACCTTGAGTGTCTCCAGGGATGGGGCATCCAAACCAACCCCTGACTTTGTGTTAAGGAGAAACACGGCATGCATGGATATATGTTACAGTGTGAAAACATCTTACTTCTACTTCAATCAAATATCATAACTTTCCAATATCTTCCTGGTTCTGTTACTGAATGACCCCTCCTTTTTCCATTCATCAGGCTGATTTTATTTGTTTTTGTTTAAAAGAAGCCTCAACAAATATAGTTTCACCACTGGGGACATCAGGATGGGGGGCCATCCTGTCTGAACACCACTGAACCAAAATGAGCACTTCAATATCAAAGTTGTGCTGACAGTAATTTTAAAACCAATTTTTAAAATTCTCTGGGTTTTGTGTTGTATCGATGCCTTTTCAGAGCAGAAGTATTTCACGCCGTGTGAACTTTAGGAAAGAACATTTGGTGGTAGATTTTTGGTTGTATCATTTCTAAGCTCCATTTCTAACCTGTCTGGCACGGAAGTTCGAGTTAAGCATTACACTAAGTTAGAGATTTACCAAATCCAAAGAATTATGCTTAATTCATTAGTGCAAATGGTACACAAAGTGTATTCTAACAATCGAGTTTCTTCTGTTCAAATCTCAGACTAAGAAAAAAGATGCAAGCAAGGAAAGCTACATGTTAGAAAGACGCAAAGATGATGGCCACGAAGAGGATGGAGGCTGGAGTCTGGAAGCAGGGTTACCTGGTGCTGGGTGTCTCAGCTCCCACTCACAGGTTGGGACAGGGCATGGTGTTGCTGCCGGCAGATTGCAGAGCCACACAGTGATGGCGTGTTTGTTGTGCTTTGTACTCCCTGCATCACCAGCCTGACTTGTAAATTAAACAGCAGAATAAAGCACAGGTTCCAGCTGCTCTTCCCCTGACTGTCCTCTGCCAGTACCTTTCTCAGGAGTTTTTTAACAGAAGACAATGGGAATAATTGACAGGGAAGCTCTGCTACCTTTAGCGAATGGTTTTCCTAAAGAAGTGTTTGCAAGAGGGAGCAAAACCTTTCCACAGTTCTTTCAGTTTAATATTCATACAGCTATTAATTATTAACTCAGGCGTATGAGTATAAACAATTGCAACACATCCGAGACAAACTTTGCATAACCTGTTATTTCCCTGTGATTACGAAGCAACAAATCTGAAACGTACCTTCCAGGAAGAGAACATCGGTGGCAAGGAAATAATTGTGCTGTGGGAGAAACTGCCTTAGACATGAATACACAAGCTATTAAGCATTCTCCAGCTATTTACCACCCCCCGCTTAGGACAGCACAAAAGCAGCAACTCACTCTTTCTCCTGGTGCCGGTGGAGCATCCGTTCCTGCGCCGCAGCCCTTCTGGAGGTGGCGATGTGTGGCACTGAGGTTAATCCGCAGGGCAGGCGGGATGCGGCTCTCCCACTCACTGCTCTCATGTTGCATGGGGCCGGCAGCCCACAGCATTCCCCTGACAAGCAGGAGAGAGCTCCAAGGTCTGCCCATTTCATTGTCACCATGGCAGGTCCCTACCTGACTTCGCCACCTCCGCTCCTATGCTGCTCCCACACCAAGGGGATTGGCCGTGAGGGACGTGCCCTCTCCTGCCTGCTTTCCTGAGGCTGCTTTTGTAGGTTTAGAACAGAAAAATGCCTGTCCTCCAGAGCCCCAGGTCCTTCTCCAGAGGCTGTTTGTCCAATGCGCAGGAGTAAATGGATGTTACTGATCACAAAGAAATGCATCAAGAGGATACTAAAAGGGTATGAGGCAACATACTCTGACAAGACTCCAGGGAGATCTCATCACAGCCTTAAAATACTTGAATAAAAAGGAGGGGACTGATTTTTTTGTGGTCTGATAGTTCCCCCCCAACAGAAAAGGGGGAATGGCTTCAAACTAAAAGAGGGGAGATTTATGTAAGATACTAAGAAGAAATCCTTTTCTCAGAAAGCAGGGATGTGTTGGCACAGCTGCCCAGAGAAGCTGTGGTGCCCCATCCCTGGAGGCGCTCAAGGCCAGGTTGGATGGGGCCCTGGGCAGCCTGAGCTGGTGGGGGGCAGCCCTGCCCACGGCAGGGGTTGGGGTGGGTGGGCTTTGAGGATCCTTCCAACCCAAACTATTCTGTGATTCTGTTGTTCTATGATTCTTCTTCTCTTATTGCTAAGTCATGTCCCCAAAAAACAGATTCTGCAACATGCCTGGCACTCCCATTCATGCCATTTTGGCTCTCACAGTACTGCAGGGCTGGACTCTAAACCTGTAGTTGTTTCAGAGCCAGACCGAGAGATAGGTATCAGCCTTGCCTGGGTTCAGCTCTCTTTTACACACTCACAAGTGAGCCAAATGCCTTTTGTCCAGAGATGTTCCTACTCATTTCCAGAATCTCTCAATACGTCATCACGGGTGATGGCAATGTGTTCCCAGCCGTGTGCAAAGTGGACCGGTACAGGAACACTTACATAAGATAACTGATAACTTTTGTCATTTGTCTTTGAAGGAAGGTAAATACACCTGTTAGCTCTTCTGCATATGCATGTACATACACACAGCTTCCCAAGCCAAAGGACTCCTCTGAGTTTTGCCATTCCTCCTGGGAGAATGTGAAGGCCTGACACTGGGTAGTTCTGTCCCATAACCCTGGGCATTATTTTCCAGTGAATGTGAAGAGAATTCCTATGAAGTATCAAGAAAGTCTACTGCTTGAGGTTGATAAAAATAAACAGCAATTCTGTAAAAGACTCAGTAGCACACTGGGTTATAGACAAGAGCGTGCATCCTTCACTATGCATAGCATTCCATATGATGACACAGAGTAACAACAAAGAGGTGCATTACGTGTACACATTACAACAGTATTAAAAACGTAAGAAAATACAAACCGAACATGATTCACATTTCTAAACATTGGAGTACAGCAAACAAGCAAACATTTTTGGCAACAACCTGTGTTCATCTGAAGCCACCAGACAAGAACCGTGTGCCCATAAGTAGTGGTGACTTTCAACAGCCTGCAGAGGGGTGTGCTGTTGAGTAGGGCTGTTGTTTTTGTCATGGAGATGGTTGTCCACTGACTGCCGGAATGAAACATCTGGCTGATGGCACCATTCAGGCACTTGGCCTGAATGCACTGGCCTGAGATCACCCGTGCTTTCAACATTGCAGTGGAATGGAGCTGTCTCCAGAGAAGGGCAATGAAGCTGTGAAGGATCTGGAGCACAAATCTGATGGGGAGCGGCTGAGAGAACTGGAGTTGTTCAGTCTGGAGAAGAGGAGGTCTCAGGAGAGACTTCATTGCTCTGTACAGCCATCTGAATGGAGGTCGTGGCGAGGTGGGGGTGGGCCTCTTCTCACGGGTACCAGCCGTAGGAGAGGTGACGCCCCCCCGTTGCCCAGGGGAGGTTCGGGTTGTGGCAGCAGAGGGCGCTCTCGGCCCGGCGCTGCGGGCCCGCTCCGAGCTGCGGGCAGAGCTGCGGGGCGGTGGCGGGAAGAGGACGCTGCGACCGGGCTGTGCCTCAGAGCACGGAATCGCCCTTCCGAGGTCCTGGTTCCAGAAGGATTCTGCACCGATCTGAATGTAAAGGCGGGATTTCTGCTAGAGGGGCGATGGAAGGGCTTTATGCCTTGTTGAAGAGTACAAAGCAGCAGGTGCTTAAGGCTCGGTGGTTCCAGTGGGAATTAAGAAGTAGGCTGGGACAAGAGAGAGGCATTCCCAGTGCAGCGTTGGCCATGTGGCCCCGCAGAGGTAGAAAGCAAATAGTTCTTATTGCTATTAAAATCCCTTGGGGGAAAAAAAATCCAGACCAAATTGTCACCTGTGCAAACTTCCGCTTTTTGAGGCTCTGTTCATCTTCTCTGCCTGAATTTTCCTAAAGTGCTGCGAGTTCACCTCTGAAGTAACCGACCTCATTCCTGAGAATTGCTTCTGTACATTTCTGTGTTTGACATGGAACACTGGAAATGGCTGTACCTTTTACTGAAGAGCTGTCCATAACCGTTTGTACCTATGGGTGCAGCACAGTCTACTTGAGCATGATGTAGGGTTTCTGTAGTGCATTATTCCCTTTGTGTCACACTTTCCTCTCTTCACTAAAGGTGAGAGTGGCATTTAGACAGTGTGTATGCAGTAAAAGTTTACTGCGAGAGTGGCAGAGCGCTGGAACAGGTTACTTGTAGATGTGTCTGTCTCTGGAGGTATTCAACACCCACCTGGATGCTTTCCTGTGCAACCTGCTGTATGGAACTGCTTTAGCATGGGTTGGATTCAATGGTTTCCAGAGGTCCCTTCCAACCCCTGTGATTCCATGATTTATTTCTTGCTGAAGAGGAATGCACCCTGTTTCCTACTTCAGTTATTCTTAGTTGGAACCCCCTGACTAACTGATTTTCCCATATCCACTGACTGTGCCAAAGCAAGGCACCACTGCGACAAGGACAGCTCCTGGCTCAACAGAGGGAAAGAAATATTAGAGCAAAGCTTTTAATATCTTGCTCTAGTCAACCAGTTTGTTCACATGCTCAGGGCTCTACATCAGATGAGGCTGTCTGAACCCAATACAAGAAAAGCTTCCACCCAAGTCTTCTCCTTCTGTGCAAAGCAAAGGGCTTTCGTTAACTTGGTGCATTCAGGCTTTAAAAGAGCACACCTCTTTAAAAGAAGCACACAATGGGTAGAGAAGCAGCACTTCTGATCCGTGTCTGCTCCTACCACATATGCATCAGCATTACAGATCCACCCAGGACAAAAAATTGAGGAGCCAGTAGATCATCAGAAAGCAGGAAGTTTTACTTACAGGATCTCACTGATGTGCTTTATTTCTGGAAGACATAGGGCATCAGCTGGCTGATACTTCACAGCAACTCCTTTTCTAGAAGTAAGAGACCCCAGTAACCAAATAGAAACATTTTACAGGCACGGGACTTTATTAACTCCCATTTGCAATCTGTGGAGAGTGAAACCACTAAAAAGCTATTAAAAAATCCTAGAAATTGAACATCATGCTGACTGCGCTACAGTTAGTGGAGTCGAGCACACCCATCTCACAGGACTGTTGCTACTCCAACGTGTTACTGGTTCCTTGAAGTACCCCTTCATACAGCCTTCATCAGCTTTGTTACTAATATGACAACAACTTTTCCATTCCATTATTTCTAATCTGATGATGTCTTTTTTTTTTTTTAACCTAAGATGGTGTCCAAATTTGATACTTATCTCAAATTGTTTCCATTGTTTCCAAGAATAACTTTATTGACATAAACTTTCTTAAGCTGGTTTATATTATCTTAAATTGTCACCTTTTGAGAGGCAGCAGTCCCTCACACTTTTACTTGGCAAGCTGTTTAAAGCCTAAGTGACTCCATTAGCTTAAATTTATTGTCCAGATCATTATTTTGCTATCATAGAGTATACTGGCCCTACGCACACCTGAAATTCTTTCTCTGAAATTGTGACAAATCTGTGTAACTTTATATTTTGATGCCTGCAGACTGTGAGAGTTCTTACAGTTTGAGAATGGCACGGGCCATATTTTTCATTGTCTTATCTTTTAATGATTGAACTTCCCAAGTGCCTCTTGTGGCTAAGCTCCCTTGGGAGCTCAGCAGTTGTATTTGGCAGCACAGCTTCACCAGGATTGCGCCTGACCAATCTGATGGTCTTCTAGGATGGAGTGCCAGCATGAGTGGATGAAGGAAGAGATAATGATGTTGTCCTCCTGGATTTGTGCAAGGCTTCTGACAGGGTTCCACATCACATTTTTATCTGTAAGGTGGAGAGATATGGATTTGAAGGTTGGACTATTAAGAATTAACAAGAACTAGCTTGATGATCACAGCCAGATTGTTGTGGTCAGCAGACCTAAGTCAAGGTGGAGGCCAGTGACAAGTAGTATACGCCAGGATTCTGCCTTGGGATCAGTGTTCTCCTACATCTTAATCAATGGAATAGATATTGAGATGAGTAGCAGGACATTTAGGTTAGATGTCAGGGGTAAGCTCTTTCCTCAGAGGGCGGTGAGGCGCTGGCACAGCTGCCCAGAGAAGCTGTGGTACCCCATCCCCTGAGGCGCTCAAGGCCAGGTTGGATGGGGCCCTGGGCAGCCTGAGCTGGTGGGGGGCAGCCCTGCCCATGGCAGGGGTTGGGGCGGCTTTCCAACCCAAACTCTTCTGTGATTCTATGATATTTCCACGCCAACCCTTCTGGCCTGCCTGGCAGGACAATATCTGGGCAATAGGACAGCAGTGGAAGATTTCACAGCAGTGTCAGGGGTGTTAGAGAGGATGAGAGAAGAGCTTAGGGAATAGGGACCATCATCTCATAGGAAACAGCTACTTTTCTCCTAGGATGAATTGTATCTTGCAGTTTAAAACCTAGTTAGGCATCCTAAGCAATGCAGGATCTTGTGGACAACAAGGAAAAAGGAGAAAGGTGAGAATAAGGAACATTTGAATAGGAATTTTACGTCAGGATCCAGGCACACAAGAATTAAGTGTTGAGTTAATGGATGTAGCAGTGCTGTAGGTTTTGGCCTCTGACACCCAGATGGGTGATGCATCTGCATTTTCTTGGACTGAAAATAGTTTTAAAAACCCCACTATTTAACGTGAGAATTGCAACAACAAGCTGTAATTGTGTGGTTGGAAGTATGTACCATATGATATTCCTATTCTCCATTGGAGTAAGTATTAACTACTCTCAGTAATGCATACCCATGTATGTACCTTTTAATAATACCATTTTAAAGAGAATAGTTTTACAACTGGATAAGCTCGCAAGTGACAAAGTCACCAGATGAAATCCTGCCTCACTTGAGTTGGTGGGGACTTAAAAACACGAAGATATTTAAGGTAGGTCCAGTAAGAGAACATAAGGCACACCAGGCTGCAGGAAAGTGATCAGAGCTTTAGGCGAGTCATATAATTGATAGTTACCGTGAAGCTTAACCATTATCTAAAATGCTGCCCTTAAAAATGAACATTTGGAAATGCGCCAGATTGTGAACTCCAATGTTTATGATCAGACAACGCAGGCGATGCTTTCTTTTAGAAAGTGGTCACAATGAGAAACAAATGACAAAAGCATTTGATTTCATGTGTGTGGTCTTCATCAAATTAGCAAAAAATCCTCTGAGGGCAGGATGAGAGTTTGTGGGCATCATGAAAGAAATGTATTTTTAAAAGGATCTTGAAAGAGGGCTGTATGAATAGCTGGGGGGAAAAAAAATAGTCTGATTGGGCGGTATACAGACAAATTAGGGGAGTTATTACTCATTTGTATCTTCATCTTTGGTAAGCAGGCCTGTTCTCTGGGAAGAAAATTTCTTTGGAAGATTGGTTACTATGAAAACAAGGGCTGTTAGTACAGTCCTAAGTGCACCACTCAAAAAAGTGAAGTCCCACCCATATCTGTTCCCATATGGATATCTGGGCCAGCATTTGGTCAGCAACATTATAGTTTATTCTAATAAACTATTACCATATATCCAGCAGACTGGATTAGTATATGCTAGAATTCAAACTTGCCTTCTTTTCCTAGGCTGGGAGCAATCCGACACTGTGAGTAACCATCACTTGCTTCTGTGTTGTTAGCAAAAGTGTTTTTGCGTGTGTTTTTTTTTCTTTTTTTTTTCCGTGTGTGTGTGTAAGCAAAGATAAATACTGACAGACAAGCAAATAAAGATGCCAACAGGTGTCCTTTGTACACGGTGCTGCTCAACGTTTTGCATTTAGCCAACTACACATGTGCTGGCACGTTCAGTTGGTTGTTTTTTTTTCAATTAGTTCATCTATTCTGCATGCTGGGTATTTGAAGAAATACCTAACGAACTTGGTTGAATCCGAATCCAGTGCTGCAAACTGAAATGAAGGGTCCCCTGTGGCACATCTTCTGCTTGAAGACGTGTCTCCCACATGCATGATCACACCCATCTTTTACTCAACTTTTTAGACAGCAAATGCCTGTCCAAAACAGTGGTAGTCAAGCAGACCTTGCCACTTTTTGGGTGAACAACTCAAACAAATAAAATTAAATGGAATTAAATTTCTTCATTTCTTCCACATTCTCCATCAAGAAGCTCTTTTTTTTTTTTTTTTGGAGTAAGAACAGTTCTCCTGAAAAAGATCACAGAGGAGAGGATGATTTTTCTTGTTTCAAAGTACGTAGAAAATTGTAATGTTTTAGGCTTTTGTCATCTAATTATCAGAAATAAAGGCTTCCACCTTTTCCAGTTGTGCATTTGCATTCCTAATAGCATGTTGCCATGGCAAAATCTTATAATCCTTGACTTCCTTGATGAAAACACATCCTTAGAGGAGTACAGGAAAAAAAAAATAGGGCAGCGTCCAGGTTTTCTCGCTCTGATGCTGTGAGCTCTCCCCACAGGTAGGCAGCACGGGGGGCTGCGAGGCAGCTGGTAGCCTGGGCCTCAGGCTGAGACCGCCCGAAGTCATTTCATCTCTGTGACTCTTGGGGATCGCATCCTGTGTGGAGCACGCGGAGGTGGCATGTCCTCGATGGAGGGACAAAAGAGGGCTGGATGTGTCAAAGGGAATCAAGCTGCAAAAAGCTGGAGAAGCTGCCTATTGTCCCCAGCTCGTGCTATTAAATGTGGGATTAAGGAGGAAACAGCCCCCTGGCTCATTGGGTCCATTCAAGAGAAGCTTGTTCCAAAAATTTTTGACGGGGGTGGCTTCTATTCAGAGCCCTGGCTGATAGCACTGACTACACAAAGGGGCTTCAGGGGGTTAATTAAAGCCAGGTAATGGAAAGAATTGAGTACTGACACTTCACAAATGCCTCCGTAGATCCAAAACAAGAGAAAAGACATATGGTAGGAAGAGCAACCTCCCGGCTGCCACCCGCTTGCTTGCCCTAGCCATTGATTGACACTTGGTTATTTCTCTGGTGAAACTGAACATTAGCAGTTAGCTTCTATTCTTCTGCTGCTCAACGTGAGCAGGACCGGCAGCCCCACAGAGATCTGCAGCCCCTGCAAACCTCCCAGATGGTCCCCAAAATACTCCTGTAAAAGCAGACGGATAAGTCTTGCCACATCCTTCCCTTTCTCATCAGTGTTTCTGCCTTTGTCACTCCAGATGAGAGCGGGCAGGATGACCCAGCACTGAGGATGTACAAAGGGTTTATCTCTGAAGCTTCTCTTGCTCTGTGCCTTGAGTGTGGGCCGTAAGTGCAGCTTGTGGTTACCTGGTTCTACAGCTCCCCAGTCTGGAGTGATTGAGCAGAAAAGAAGGCTCGCTTGGGATAGCCACAAAATACCATACATTTATGCCAGGCTTACCAAGACATGAACTCTTTGGGAAAACTAAATATCAATTAGGATTTATAATAGGAAATTTCACATGTGTATTACTTAGGTATTCTTCTTTTTGCTAAACTTGTGTCTGTTTTGTATTCTAAAACCGAATTGCCTAAAAACGGAACAAAGCACTTCCATCTAGATTAGAGCAAAAGGTTTGCATTGGAGGTGTTTGTTTTCTTTTTCCTAAGGATTTTTTTTTTTTTTATTTTTGGAGGAGTGGAGATTCCCTTTTTGGATCCTCTACAGCAAATTTAGCTCTACTTAGAGCTAAATCAGCCCTTCCAAACTTTTCTGATACTGCCACTATTTACAAAGTGAGCACTTTCTGTGATTTAGCTGCTGAACGACATTGTATTTCAAGTGTGGTCTCAGCTCCTAAATTCAGAAGGGCTGCACTAACATGTCATGAATATTACTGCCTGGAAAGAGGTTCTATTCTGGAGATATTGACAGACAGACAATTTGCTGTAAATCAACCTGGGCCACTAACACACAGCACAACAGCTACTTCACAGCACTTTGTTTGCAAGTGGGCTCTTACACAGCAGTAAATGTGAAACAAATGTCCCTTCTTTGTGGGATCAGCAAGTGTCTTTCCTCCTGACAGGGGTTACGAGAGTAAGAGCACAGTTGTAAGCACTTCATGCAAAATAACTGGTATTCAGTAAGGTCAGACCACATCACCTGGTTTGCTGCTCTGTGCTTATAAGCACTGGATGAGGCAAAGCTTGCTTGGAAGAATCCATCCTTACTGCAGCGAGTGACACACTCACGGAGGTAGAAACCTGTTGTAACATCCTGGCTGCTACTGAATGCACTCACCAAGCAGAAACTAAAGATCCTTAAGCAGTCTGAGCAACAAGCTGCTTTAGGCAGAGGGCTCTTTCCAGATTGCAGGAAAAAACATCGTTCACCCTGGGGACTTAATTGTATAGTAGATCCCTCCTGCTGGTCCTCCCATCCCTCTTGTGAGAAAGGCTGAATAGAAGGCATCTGAGCACTGCAAGTGTCCTGTTTGCCTCCTCTCTGTCCTTGCTTTTTTCCACTTCTTTAGAAAAGCAGAAGGAAAGAAGTGCTGTAAGCCAGAGCCATGGCAATAACCATGCAGATGTGTGTGCCTGGTGCACCCAAGTGAGGGAGGGGACTGTGCCTCTGTTTTGCTCACATGAAACCCCATCTGTAGTACTTCATCCAGGCCTGGGGTCCCCAGCACGAGAAGGATGTGGAACTGTTGGAGCGGCTCCAGAGGAAGTCATGAAGATGATCAAAGGGCTGGTGTACCACTCCTGTGAAGAAAAGCTGAGGGAGCTGGGTTTATTCAGCCTGGAGAAGAAAAAACTCCAAGGAGACTTCATTGTGACCTTCCAGTACCTAAAGAGGGTCTTGAAAACTGGAGAGGGACCTATTACATGATCTGATAGTGATGGACCAAGTGGAAATGACTTTAAACTAAAAGAGGGGAGATTTAGATTAAACATCGTAAGGGAGAAATTTTTTACTAAGTGGCTGGTGAGGCGCTGGCACAGCTGCCCAGAGAAGCTGTGGTGCCCCATCCCTGGAGGCGCTCAAGGCCAGGTTGGATGGGGTCCTGGGCAGCCTGAGCTGGTGGGGGGCAGCCCTGCCCATGGCAGGGGTTGGGGCTGGGTGGGCTTTGAGGCCCCTTCCAACCCAATCCAAGCTATTGTATGATTCTGTGATCTCACAGAATCCAGTCTAAGCACAGTAAAATGTTTCCATCTCTTAACATTTAAATGAATGCAAATGATTGCACAGCAACTCTACCCCATGTATGGTTTACTATGAGTCCCCTCCTGGCACTGCAGCTGCATGGGGATATGACGTTTCACTCCCTCCCTTATCCAGCCACTTGGATCTCTCTGGGCTGGGAGATCAGTGTCTTGGGGCTGGAGAACAACACAGCAGCCAGTCCGAAGTGCCTGAGTCAACAGCTGCTCATGCACCTCTTCCTGCAGCCCTTGCTGGCAGGTAGCTGCTGGCAGAGGGGTAGCTGCTGTGGGCGTGTGAGGGTGGCTGATCAGAGGCTTTGAGGCCATTCAGCTCAAGAGGATTAGTCGCGGTCCAGCAGTGACAGGGACCAACTCAATTGAACAGAATTCATATGGTATCATGAGTCTATTAACCGAAATATGTCTTCCTGGTAAAACTCCACACATGGTTGCTCTCTGCATCAGACTGTCCCAGCCCCTGGATGTCTGTAAAAAAGACATTTTGTTATCAGCTTGGCAGCCCCCTCACTGTAGAGTGTCCCACTGCCCTAATGGGTACATCGCCTCCACAGCACCCACAGGGCAGGTGGCACCCAGACCCAGGACTGCCTGCTCAGAGGGGAAAAGTAAGGCTGGGGAAGTAAATGTATAGATAGCACCCAAAGGATGTGTCAATTTCCCACTATTTTCTCATGCTTATATTACTACATTTAGTTCTGTGATATTTGTGAGGCTTGGCAACAGTAATGCTTACTGTGTTGTATGACTGTATCACAGGGAAGCCTGAGGCCTGTCAGAGTACAGCTTGTCTTTCTGGTTAAAATATTCAAGTACCGTTTCTACTAAACTGTCAGGAATCCATCCACATGCCCTTCCGTTTGTACTAAAGGCTGAGAGCTGCCTATGCCTCTGTGATCTATGCTCAGACCCTTGGACATGGCTGCACGTCACCAATGGTGAAATGCTCGCTTGCTGCTTTTTCACACCTTACCCCCATCTCATTTAGTGGGAGGTTGGTCTGCCTGAGCAGAGCAGGGCTTGAGCCATGTGGGAGACAGGCAACATGTGCTCTGCCTCACTTCAACCTGAGCTTTCCTCATTTTCTGGCTTCCTGACATGAGGTTTAGTGCTAGCTGAGGTGTGTCTGTACCAGTGTTATGGCTTATCCCAAACTAGGGGTAATCCTATGATGCAAACAGAGGCCTTTTGCATCTTTACTCATTTTTATTTCCCTTACCTGTGAAATGATATAATAATCTTGAGTAAAAGCTATTTCATACTGACAAGCTTTAAACTGTTTAAACCAGAATGGGGAAATCTGTGCAATTCCTGGAGCTGTCTCTGTGTTGGCAGTTAACTTCCCATCACAGTTTAATGATGCAAAAGCTGGAAGATATACCAAAGCACACTAAAACCATGCCATTTCATGTATTTTCCTCCTCTCCTTTCTCCTGTTTGCCTTATTCAGTAAAATGAAAACAAGGGAATGAGGAAAAAATATTAGTAGTGCCAAAGTAGCAAAATAAAGCCCCAAAAGTGGGCACATGCAAATAGCTGGGATTCTCCAACAGAACGGGTTGGCCATGCTACATTAAAAACTGCCGTTTTTGTTGCTAGAATACCCAGATTTCCTGAGAGCACACAATTTCCTGCAGTCAGAGCAGGCAGTGGCAGCGACACCGTGAGTGGCAGTGATGGTACCAGCTGGCTGCAATGTAACTCACGTTGCTCCTGTTGGCCACAGGTGATCTGCAGAGGATCCTTGTTGGTCTCGGGGCTGTATTCTGCCGTCCTGTGCATGCATTTTGTTGCTGCCCTGAACTTGACATTTCCTTTCTTTATTTGCTGTGGCAATTTCTGCAGTGCTCATATGTGAGGGACAAATATTAATGCCCTTCCCAGCAGCGACCAGAACAGTCCGGCCGATCTACTGTTTAGCAATGGCTTGCAATTAGCAGGCGCCTCTTTATCAGGCCAGCTGCAGGAGAAATTAATTAAATTTAATGGATGCTGGTTTTGATTTGAAACCTCCTTTTTAAAAAAACTTCAGGAGGAAGCAATTAATCGTAATGTATGTGATGGGTGAAAAAATATATGAAAATCATGTAGGAAAATGTGATCCACACTGATCTGCAAACTCAACATAAATCTGCATTTTACTTTAATAGGAGGGAAATACTTTCTTATTGTCTAATCATTCTGATTCCCATTTTGCCTATGGGGATCCCATATGCCATTGCACCATAGGTAAAGTCCTGCTTGTCTGACATGTTCTGATTCTTACAAGAAAGCAACCAAAGAACTTGCACAAGTTTGTGTTTTGTATTTACAGAGCAGCAACACAAAGCCACCAAGTTCAGACAGCAATAGATGTGTTAGAGTTCACCCAAACCTCAGGAATTCCTATAAATTTAAATGATTTTCCTATTCTGAACAAGAACAGAAACTTAAAAGCCTGAGAACTTTTATAAAGCCAAGTCCAAACAAATACCAGCTCAAATCACCACAATGTGTTTCAAATTTATATTGAGGGTGAGATGTTTTGTGTGTTGGTGTATGACAATAAACGAACTTGATATGGAATGTTTTGGACCATATTGCTTTACCTGGTCCTAGGCTCCAGCACATGAAACAGCCTGGCAATATGCATTAAAAGACCCAGTACGAGGAAGCAATTGCCTGCAAACAAGCAGAGCTCCCACTATTTGGTTCAGCTGGGAGCAAACAAATAAGTTACACAGTCTCTGTCCTAAAAACTGATATTCGGAGTGGCTCTCCTCCTCTATTTGGATGGTTCCTTAGGAAGAATAACAGATTGTAATTTTACTGAAAGTAAATGTGTAAAAAGAAGGAAAATGTTATTATTCATAATTCATAAGTCACTTCTCATCCTAACAGTCAGTTATCAGAAAGCAGGGTAGAAGCCTCCTCTCTTATGTGTTAGCATTTCTGCTTGGCTTTATTGGTGATTAAGAGCCTGACCCAGCACCTGGTGAAGCCTGTGGGGATCTCTCCTTTAACTTGAGCTGCTGTCCCTCAGGCTATAGATCTTTCTACATAGACTTAGAGAGAGACAGACCGGTTTGAGTTGGAAGGGACCCTTAACGCTCACCTAGTCCGACCTCCATGCAATGAACAGGGACATCCACAGCTCCATCAGGTGCTCAGAGCCCCATCTAGCCTGATCTTGAGTGTCTCCAGGGACAGAGCATCCACCAACTCTCTGGGCAACCTGTTCCAGTCCCTTGCATCCTTATTGTAAAAACCTTTTCCTTATATCCAGTTTAAATCTCCCCTCTTGCATGAGGGAAGCTGAGGGTTCTTGTGTGACAGCCCAGTAATTTATTTTGAATTCATTGCTGGGTTCACCTTCAGCCTCACAACAGAGCCCTGGCTGTGTCCCTTCCTCCATCCCAGCAGCTGGGCAGTGCTGGCATCTCCATACCACCCGCTTGTCCCCCAGGAGGAGCATGCACAGTCTGACCCCTACATCGTGATTAACTTCCACCTTGCTCCACTGAGTACAGAGAAAGGAAACACAAGGGTTTGCCTTCAGCCCAGGGGGAGAAATCATCCACCCCGGCCTTTTTTTTCCAGCCAGTGATGCAGAGAGGGAGGAGGAAAAGGGTCTTTTGGAGGCTCCCTTTTTCATCCAAGAGTGAGTCAACAATTAAAGCTGACTCGCTTATTCATTAGATCACATTAAAAAAAAACCCACGCAGAGCAAGTGGTGGGGGAACTCTAAATAAATTTGGTGCACTCTTTCCTCATTCATCAATAGTTATGACTAGTCAATGTGCTCAATTTGTAAGCTAACTGCTTCTGAAGTAGAACCATATGGTTGCATTAAAACATCTTTTTCGTGCTTAATTTGAGGCAATGATGCACCCTAATCAGCTGTGTGCGGATGAGACCCGTAATTGATGAATAATAAATCACGTGCTCTTGCTCTGATTGCAGCATCACCAAATTAATCCTTTTAATCACTTGAAATTGAATTGTTTTGCAGGACGAGGTTTGCTTTAATGGCCAGATCGTGGCACTGCAGGTGGATGGGATGCATTGAGAGACACCGTGCTCAGCAAGTGCCTCTCCTCTGCAAATTCTTTAGGGCACAGAAAACATCCAGAAGTCCTGTCACAGCCTGCAGGATAAAACTATAGCCATAAGGGCTGAGAACACTCGGTGGCAAGATGATGTTTCATTTTCTGCCAGTGTCACTACATCAGTGTTGTCACCACTGGACATCTTTTGACTTTAAAATGAATTTTGATATTCTGGGGCTTCGTGGAATACTTAATTATGAGGAGAGGTGAGCTGATTGCCCCCATCAAAACAGGACACGACTGGGGAAACCTGATAGCAGCCTTCCGGTATCTAAAGGGGGAGTAAAAGACTCTCTAGCTGGATCTGTTGGGTAGGACAAGGGAAAATGTTTTCAAACTATAAAAGGGGAGATTTAGACTGGATATTAGGAATGAGGTTTTTACGGTAAGATTGATGAGGCAGTGGAACAGGTTGCCTAGAGAGGCAGTGGATGCCCCATCCCTTGAGACATTCAAGGTCAGGCTGGATGGGGCTCTGAACAGTGATGGAGCTGTAGGTGTTCATTGCAGGGGAGTTGGACCAGATGGCCTTTATGCATCCCTTCCAAATCAAACAAGTCCACGATTATATGATTTTATGATCATTGATGGTCATTCTCCTTGCAGCTACCTGTGCACCAAAACAGCAACGAGAAGACTTCACCACTGCATGTATAAATTAACATCCTTCCTTGGATCGGGACAGAGACTGAACTTACAACAATATTCTAAAGTTACATTTAATCAAAGAAGATACTTGTGTGCCAGCACTTCAAGTAAGTTGAAAAAAAAAATCAATAATGATTTGTCTGGTGTTCATTATAACACTGAAACATTAGCGCTGTGTTATTTTTCCATTGCTACCTCCAAGCCTTTCATACAGAAGCTGAATTGATTATTCCTATCTGTCAGAAGCATCCAGCTCTGGCATTATTGACCTCATACAGTTAATTGCACAATTATCTTTCAACTCTGCAATAAAGTGCTGCTTATTCTTATGTTTTGAATTTTAAAAATCTTACTGTTGAACTCCTGTGCATGGACCTTTAGCTGATGCTGAATTAAAAAAAAAAATAAAAATCATATTTCCCCTTCTTCCTCACACTAATAAAAGCATAAAATAGTGATACCAGGCTGTATTGCCTTTCCATTTCTAATGGCAACACAGTTCACAAATGTTTTAAAAGCACAGTGCACAAACACTGTACATATGCTGCTAGTGATGCCTACTGATTCTGGGAAACCTACAAATAAGACGTTAATTTACATCAAGAGGATGTGAATGCTTTAGATTAAATGATGAAAGACTCAACGACACTGGCATGGAAAACAGTTACAAAACGTTGCTGTGACTCAGTGTTACCAGGGTGTTTTGGTGCACTGTCCGTCCTCATACACAAAAACCCCTCAGTCTTCTCTCATTAATGTGATACCAGGCAAAAAAATCTACACAATGCTGTTTGTGCTTCAGTGTCTCTACAAAAGCCGGGATACATTTAACTTTTAGCCTCCACAGCGTTTTAAAGGATGACCAGGTGTCCCAGGGCTATAGACTTTCAGCTGGTAAGTCTCAGCCCTGTGTTTTCTGAAGGGTCTGCACACTGGAGAAGGGAGGTTCATTGTTGGGGCAGACAATTTTAGACACTGTGCTTTGATTTTCAGAAATTCTGGGTATCTGCAGTCTAAAAAGTGGGGGGAAGGCACTTGTTGATACGGCTTCAATAAAGTGCATTCCTCCTCATTTTCCAGTAGACTGTCAGTTCTCAATAACACTATCATTTTCTTAAGATACTTTCATCTAAACTGTACTACAGTGCCATTAGAGCTGTCATTCCGCTACCAGATCTCCATAAGGACACAGCCTTCAGTCCTAGGGTAGCTCCTTTGCTACCCTATTGCAAGCTCCAGCAATCCTACATAATTCCATTTTTTTTGCCAACAGTCAGCAGTTTCCTAGTATTTTCTTTTTGCGCTATTCAGTTCATTCACTCCCATCCTCAGCTCCATTCCCTTCCCACCTTGGTCCCTGTACTTCACGTAGAGTCATTAATGTTGGAAAAGACCTCTAAGATCATCCAGTCCAACCATCAGCTCGTCACCACCATGCCCACTAACTATGTCCCTCCTGCCTGATCCACCCTGGGAGGCATCTTGCACTGTTGTGCGCACAGATCTTTGCCATTCTTCCTCTTGTTTTGGTGCTGAGTGGAAGTTGGGTGCTTTCTCCATTACGTGGGGGTCAGATCCAGATGTATTAATCTCTATCGTGTGTCTGAGCTGCAGCAGCACAGCTGTAACCCAGATCTTTGTGGCCATCTCAGGGTACATCATTTTATGGGCCCTTGCTCACCTCTATTCCTCCGCCTGAGCGGAGACAGTGGGTTTTGAAAACAGTTACTTGTCATTGAAACGCCTGTCGGACGAGGCTCGCAAGTTATTTCAGACACGTCCTGAGATTATCCTTGTTTGTTACTTTAGGAACATATTTGGCTGGCTATTTTGGGGCTTTGTGGAATGACGGTCATTATGTGATATTGCAGGCAGCTATTATTCCTGCTCCAGCTTTAATAAATGCATGGCAGATTTAATAAAACCAAGCCAGATTTAAAGTGTCCCTCTGGCGATAAATCACCTGGTAAAAATTTTCCACAGTGCACTCTCACTCTGGGATTTCTTCTTAGTTCAATTCATTAGTCAAAATAAGTCACCCTACCCTATGAAAATCAAACTGTTCTCACCCAGCTCAACCATCATTTCTGAACAAAGGAGTTCATAAATCTAAATAGCGATAGTTAATGATCACTGCAATTAAAAACTTACAAAATATTGCAAACGGTTTCAATCAGCAGGCATCAGAGAGAATTTAAATGCGTTCTGCAAACCCACAAATGTGGGAATTAATTGAATTGGACTTTCTGCTGCTTTGAAAAGAAGCAGCTTGGGGTGCTGGCAAAGCCAGGTTGCCCTTTGCCTAGTGTCGGAGCGGGCGCTTCTCCGTCCACCTTTTCTTTTTTCTTTCTCTTTTTCTTTCTTTTTCTGCATTGGGGAGGGGAGGAAACACTCCTAAAACAAACTAATTTTTGGTCATTTCATTCCTTTCGCAAACAGTTTGAACACTGGGCAATTTGTACTGACAAATCTGAGCCATTAAGAGATGGGAGACCCTAAATCCACATGCACACAAGCAGTAACTGTTTGTATGCCAAGCTGTTTGTAAGCCTGATTTGACAGCGCTGGCTATTCATTCCTTTGTCCCTCGCCGGTCTCACAGCGCTAACCTGCATGGGTCTTGGGGTATGGGAGCGCTAAACCTTCCTTCCACCCCCGTATAATGAACAGCCCGTTTCATTAGGAGGACAATTCCCCTGGCCAACCCAGCCCAAACAACTTATTTCACGATCTGTGAGTAGAATTAAGCTTGGGGGGAGCGGGGCGGGGGCGGGAGAAGGTGAGAGGCGCACAATGTGCAGCGGGGGATGGAGGGGGCCCCGGCCCATCCAGCGGCTGCTGCGGGCCAGCCTGCCAGGCTCCCGCATGCAGATCAGCGGATTAGGGGGTCCCCGGCACAGGGTCAAGTGTCTGGAGGGGAGCTGATAAACACCCCAAACCTGGCAGCAGATTTTCCTTTCTTCCTGCTCCACTTGTGAAGTGTCGGAGCAAATCTCCTGAATGGCGGCGGAGTTTACTTAGGGGCCTTTTCTTCCAGAAGACACTCCATCCATTTTCTGAAGCCTGTTCCAGGCAGTCTCCGGCATAAATTTACTACGCATCCTGCACAAAAACCTCCCCCCGCCCCCTCCCAGCCTCAGTCCTGGCCTTTGTCTCAAGGTGTGTGAGTGGGGAGAATCCGTCGCGCGAAAAGCAGCACCAGGCCCTACGGATTAAGTGAAGTGCTTTGAAGGTTGTCTGAACAACTGACTTTTCATCTTAAAGAAAGTTATTTCTTTTTTCCTTGCAGACAGCTCTACTTTCCAAAATATATATATATATATATATATATTAAGAAAAATTGCTGAGCTGGGAATCAGCCAGTTGTATACGCAGCACTGGTGAGGCTGCATCTTGAGTGCTATGTTCAGTTTTGGGCCACTCACTACAAAAAGACATCAAGACCCTGGAACATCTCCAGAGAAGGGCAGCTATGAAGGATCTGGAGCACAAGTCTGATGGGGAGTGGCTGACAGAACTGGGATTGTTCAACCTGGACAAGAGGAGGCTCAGGAGGTACCTCATCAATCTCTACAACCACCTGAGATGAGGTTGTGGTGAGGTGGGGGTCTGTCTCTTCTCTCAGGTAACAGTGATAGGATGAGAAGTAATGGCCTCAAGTTGCGCTAGGAGAAGTTCAGGTTGGGTGTTAGGAAACATTTCTTCTCAGAAAGAGCAGTGAGGCATAGGCTGACCAAGGAGGTGATGGAATCCCTGGAGGTGTTCAGGAGCTGTGTGGATGTGGCACTGAGGGACATGGTCAGTGGGTGTGGTGGGGGTGGGCTGACAGTTGGACTGAACGATCTTAGAGGTCTTTTCCAATCTTAATGATTCTATGATTCCATAAATCTGTCTGGGGAGCAGCTGTACCAATATGGGCCATTTTGTCCCTCTTTCTGCAGAGACTGCTGAAAGAGAGCAACCTATTTGTCACTGTCACCTAGCACACACAGCTCCCACTAAGGAAAAGGGAACTTCACCAAGAAGCATTAAATATGCTGAAAATACTGAAAAAAGCAGGCCAAGGCTTGCTCCTGCACTACATGCTAGAAGGCTGCCTCGTCAGTCTCATGAAGAAGGTCACACAAGCATGGGATGATCCCAATTTCTGGATGTACATGACAGGCTGTTCTCCATTCTATATGGGAGTCTCAAGGTAAACTTTTTTCCAAAATCAAAAAGAAAGATTGGTGGAGGGGAAAGTGCCTGACTCTGTGCCACCCTTGTGGCTTCCAGCACCACCCTGCCCTACTTCATGGTGCTTGGGGTGCTCCTTACATCTACCTTCACCCTCCTCACATCTGTATATGACAACTCTCTGTTGCTCCATTTCTCCCCTTCCCTTGGCCCAGGTCCTTGCTGTAGGTGCTGGTGCCTACAAAGAGACCCCAAAGAAGTGCATAGAGACCTGAGATTGCAGGAAGTCTGGATGACTTCCACTCTTCACAGATGACTACAACTGCAGAGGAGGCCAAACCACCTGACATCACTCTGTCAGTCAAGAGGCACCACAAGAATGACCACATTTTTATTTTTACCCTTTTTTTATTTGTTTGTTTGAAAGACCATCTCCCCTGCAATCTACAGCAGAAAGCCATAGAACGAACTACCCCTCAGTGAATACACCATGCTGTTGTTGCATGTCTGCTGAGGTGAAACTTTCCACAGCAGCTGTGGGACTTCCTCAGCACCTGGGAATGTATCAGGAAGCTTGTGTTACCAACTGCAGTGTTTACAAGCTGAGTAGTAACCATTCCTTCTGCACCCATCTGTGGCTGCGCCCAGGCCACCGTGCCTTAGGACCACATCATTACTCCACTGAATGGATCAACTGGTCTGAATTTACGCATGCTGTTCTCCTAGATCACAGAATCATTAAGATCAAAAACCATTGAGTTTAGTCATTTAGTCCCCGCATTTAGTCAACCTGGTGACATCTGCAAACTTACAGAGTGTGTATTCAATTTCCTTTTCCAGATCACTGATAACAATATTAATAGGATGGGACACAATACTGATCCCTGGGGAGCACCACTTATGACATGTCACCAGCTGGATTTAACTCCTTTCACCATGTTGTTCAACCTCTCAGGTACCTCCAGAACTATGAGCATGCAGTTTTCCTTGGCTTCCAAAGCATTTTTGTTTCACGTGGCCACAAATGGGAATGCCACCCTGTCCTTGGATGGGGGATGAGGATGGCCTTTACTCCAGTGCTCTGGACAGAAAGGCAGTGCATTGCCTAAAGGATAGCCCAGCTGCTTGCGAGGTGAAGAGACCTCCTCCAAAACCAGTCCCAGAAAGGGGTAGAGGAAGAGCTTCTGTGTCAGAGGCAGGTTTTGTGCAGCTAAGTGGGCTAAGCATGCCGGCTACATAGAAGGAAAACCATTAGAAGAAAACAGCTTTGATGGCAAGTGTGAGATGCATACAGGTCAGAGCACATAATGAGATAAACTTTAACTTGAAACTAATTCTTGAGCCTATTATACTGAAATGGCTTTGGAAAAATCACTTCACATGGACATATTACAGTCTCTAAGGTAGCACTTCTAACTACCACTAAGCCAAAGAGGTTATTTTCCTCTCTAATGCTTTCATGGATTAGAAAAACGTGTTCCAGTTAAGTCGTGCTACCTATGTGGAGGTTATATGTAATTAAATTCTATCGCTGAGATTACCAATTATTAGATTATATATCTATTTTTTTAAAAAGCAAGCATGTTTTTGCTTGTGTGACAAGGGGCGGCATGAAGAAAAACAGCAGTATGTGCAAAGAATCGCTAAATAACTGATAAATAGGCTTAAGTTATTTAAACTGGCATCACAAGTAGCTTAAGCAGTATGTTTTGTATCATCTAAATTTCTAAATACCTGTAGTATATTTGTAAACATGGCAATCTAACATTTTGCTGAACAGCACATTCACATTCAAATTACCATAAATGAGGATTTAACAGCTGATTGCACAGTGTGAATGATAGTAACTAATTGTTAGAGAGGGAGAGTTGTAAAATGATGGTTCTAATGTGACCATGGAGAAGTGAGGTGCCTTACAGCAAGAACAGGGGAATTTTTTGAGGCTGTGGTCTCCGTCAGGGGAGACAAATGCCACCGAGGGTGATGGCAATGTGGGCAGAGTGGAACATCAGAGGAATGAGACTTGAAGAGCGGGAGTGAGTGCAAGGGCCGGCGTGAAGCCTTTTTCCAGCAGGCCCCCACCTCCTTTATAGCAGGGATCAATGGGATCTCTGGCTATTGAATGCTACTCCTCCTGGAGGATGCAATTGTTGGGAGGCGTGGCTCATTTCAGGCATTTAATCTCTGCTGAATAGAGGCTGTGTTACCCCTTTTGCTTGTGGGCCAGGGAGCGCAGGCAGCTGGTCAGTGGGAGGCAACAATGACAGTGAGTGGGAGCAAGGGCTGAGCTGCGTGTGTCTGCATCCCCCCTGCTGGATGTTCAACCCTGTACCCTGCCCTTGGCTTCCTTGTGGGTCTTGTCCTCATCTGGTAGTAGGGACCTGATAGACACGTGTCACCTCCAGGCACTGATTTCAATCTCCATAAGGTACTATCAACACCTTTGTCTCCAGTGTGGGCACCCAAGAGGAAGATCACTTGAAGGGACCTGTGTTCACCTGAGAGCTCTGAATAACTCCTTGAAGAATCCCTCTTCTCTCTGCGCCTTCCTCAGTACTCCCCACAAACAGGGATTCTCATCACCAGGGTGAGAATTTAGCAGTAGGGCAATGTCAAAATTCCTGTCTGGGAGAAAGTTTCTCAGTTATACTTGGGTTAAATTTATCCAAATAGAATCACAGAGTCATAGAATCATAGAACCATCTAAGTTGGAAGGGACCCTTAAAGGCCATCTGTTCCAACCCCGCCAGCAATGAAACCTACAGATCCATCAGATGCTCAGAGCCCTGTCCACACTGATCTCGAGCATCTCTACAGATGGAGCATCCACCACCACCTCTTTGGGTAACCTGTTCCAGTGCCTCACCAGCCCTATGTAAAAATGTCTTCCTTATATCCAACTTAAATCTCCCTTCTTTTAGTCCTCGCTCAGGGCCACCATGCATGAGGGCTACTGCAAAAACTATGCCTCCTATTTTATCATGTCAGCTCACAGCATCAAGGTGAATGGTGGTGATATGGCAGTAGAAGCTGAACCGCCCTGCCAGTATTCCATTACATGTTGTTGCTGTGTGGCAGATAGCAGCAGGGCAGACAAAATCACATCTGACATGGATGTGTGTATAAAGAAAAGGTGTGGAACTGAGTTCCTCCATGCAGAAAAAATGGTACCCATTGACATTCATCAACGCTTGATGAATGTTCATGGAAACCAAGCAGTGAATGTGAGCACAGTGAGGGGTGGGTGATGTGTTTCAGCAATGGTGACAGCAATATGGAAGACAAGCCACATTCCAGATGGCTATGCACAGCTGTCACCACAAAATGAAGAAAGTCTCAATCACCTCATCTGTGCAAATCTACCACCAAAGAACTGTGTACAGAACTGAACATGTACTTCAGTGCATTGGAAATGTTACTGGAAACATTACAGTATCACAGAGTTTCTTCCAGGTGGGTCCCGTGATTGCTCATACAGGAACAGAAAGAACATTTTATGCAAGTTTGTCAGGATTTTTGTACCAATACCATGTGATCCAGGAAACTGTCACTTTAGACCTCATTACTGGTGACAAGATGTGGTGTCACCGCTACAAACTGAGGTCAAAACTGCAGTCCATGGAATGGCGTTGTGTGAACTCCCCATTGAAGAAAAAGTTCAAGATGCAGTCCTCAGCTAGTTACGTGATGTGCGCTGTCTTTTGAAATAGGAAAGGCGAGATCCTTCTGGATTTCCTGGAACCTGGACAAACCATCAGCTTCAACAGCTACATCACGACAGTGACTAAGCTGAAGGCTCAAACTTCCAGAGTCAGGCCAGAGAAGAAGACTACCTTTCTCTTGCAACATGATAACACCAGGTACCATACCAATTTGAAGACCATGGAACACATTGCTGATCATGATTGGGGCGTCCTATCACACCCACCATATAGTCCACCTTTGGTGTCTTCTGACTTTTGTCTCTTTGGGCCAATGAAGGACAGACTGCATGGGCAACATTCTCCTATCAACCACGTTATCATAGCAGCTGTGATAAAGTTGGCCACCTCCACTGCTGCAGATTTTTATGAGCGTAGCATGCAGGCTCTTGGTCTTTGTGGACAAAAATGCACAGGTAATGGTGGTGACTATGTTGTAAAAGGGCGTTTTGTAGCTGCGAATCTGCTCTACCAAACAGTGTTATTTTGCTCTTTGTATCTGTTGTAGTTTCCATGGAAATAGATATGAGACACTACATTCAGTGTGACCTACATGTAACCAGGGAAGGAAGTCTTGACCCTGACTATTTACCATTACTTGGTGAATATTTATTCGGCTTACTGTTCCAAACATTACTCTTGGATTCTGGATAGTCCACAGAGAAACCCTGATTTGCTTTCTCCCTCACCAACTCCAGCAAAAACTAGTGAACAATGCTCCAAAGCGAAGCTCAGCTGCACAGTGCAAGGGAAAAGCATTCAGCCACTGGGAACACCTTTGGTTCTCTGTTTCCTTGAGCAACTCCTAATTTCTCTCAGATCTGCAAAGGAGGCAAACAATTTCCCAAAGTCAAAATCCTGGATGGCTGGAAACTGAAGAACTGATTGTGTCTGTGTTCCCCTTGGTGTCTCTGCCTTGGATGGTTTTATGTGGTGTTGTAGCTCAGCACCCCATCATAAGAGCCACTTGCCAGGCTGTCTCAGCAAGGGATAAAATTACTGAATATAATGTAGGTTTCTTTTTTTTCTATCAAGAACTCCTTATAGCATAACCCTATGAGTAGCAGCATTAACCAACCCAGCTACTGCAAAGGTGATTTTTGCTGGAAATATTGACTTTGGAAGATCTGCTGGGCAAAAATAAAATAAATACCGGGATCCAAAGCTTTAAGGAGAGCTCCATTTTCCAATAAGGACATTTTAACACACCCAAGATTTGGGCAAATGGGCAAAATGTTTTCCACAAAGTCGAATCATTGAGACAGGCGTTGGATTTGATGATCCTTGTGAGTCTCTTCCAACTTGGGATATTTTATGATTCTATGAAACATCTAAACCAAAGAAGCATCAGAGTTACTTACGGAATTATTTATGGTATAAAAAAGAGAAGGGAGCTTTAAAGAAGCCCTTGATGCTTCTTCGCCCAATACTGGTGTGTTAAACAGCCAGAAAACCACAGTAAGATCATTCTATTGCCACGAGTGAAGGAGAATGTCACTGGGGTTAAGTAGCCACCCCATACCTCTTCATGGCAGCATGCGGGATGATCGGCCCTCAGCGGCTCACAAGACAGCTTGCTGCTGGTTGCCATCTGCAGCTGGCCTGGCTTCATGTGGAGCGCTAGGGCCATGAGGTGCAGCTGACACCGCGCCGGTGGCCCTCGGTGGCAACAATGGCAGCACTCCAAAGTGAGGAGGGCAGCCCTGGCGTGTTTAGCACTGCAGCCTCCTTGAAAATAATGAGAGCTGAGTTTTTTTGTGGCCCCAGGGCTAAATGGGTGTAGTAAATCTTGTCACCTTTAACTTCTGTGTCCTGGGAGCCTGATGCTCTTCGCTCATTTGTCAGACCCTCAGCATCTTGTTCAGAGAAGGGTATGGTAGTACCTTATCACAGCCCTGTGCTAAATCACTTTGTGCACACTGTTATTTGGTATCCTCCTAATCTCCTCCCTGTATGTCTATAATGTTTAGCCTTATTAAGGGCTTATGGCCTTATCTTAATTTTCCCGCAAACCAGATGCATTTAATGATATTCATTTCTATTATTTTCCCAGCTGTACATTCTTTTGCTGGTTAATCTTTGCTATCATGTAGTTTGACAAGGGCTATGTGGATGCATGTAGACTTCTTTCTAGCTCTTAAAGGAAAAAGAAGGCTGTGTTTTATAATTCCAGACTTCTGCAGAAGCACCACAGCTAGCTGGCATCTCTGCTAGCTGGGTACAACCTCGATGAGAAACTCAGTTCTGCCCCAGAGGAGCCACTCCACCTGCAGCACAGGCCATAGGGGAACATAGGTGGATAAAAATATGTAGATCACAAAGAGGTTCATAGGATAAAATCACAGAATTGTTTGAGTCCAAAGGGACCTTTAGAGGTACTCTGGTCCAACTCATCCACAATGAACAGAGATACCTATAGCTAGATCAGGTATCCAGAGCCCCGTCCAGCCTGTGTTAAGTCAAGCAAAGCCTAAATCAGTGCTTCAGTGATGATGTAGCAAACAGCAACAGGTGAAGCAGACTCCTGATGAGTGAGAAACAGCATTTTCTGATCTTTGAGGTTTCTATTTTGAGGTCATGTGACTCCCAGTGGGGATTTCTGCAAGATGTGTCCTCCTTTCTGCTAGTGTTGCCCACAGTCAGTTTCAGAATGACCCAAGTTCAACCTGCTGCAGACTGAAGCCTAACAGGTCTGGTTAAGCATGTGTAAGCTAATGTTTATTGAGGGGTTGTGCTTTGATCAATGGAGTGTGTTTTCACATTAATGAAAAAGCCTAAACAGTTGCTAGATTTGTGATATGCTGCCTCAAAATAATGAAATTTTATAGCTTTTTAGAAAACAAACAAACAAAAACACTAATGTATATTTTATCTCATTTTATTTTTTTAGGTAGAATCAAACAATTGTGTTTTCTTCTGTCCTAATTTTCAGAAACTGTTCTGACAGAATATAAATTGTGAAGAAGAAATGTTTTTTTGTGATCTTTTAAATTCGCAACTAAAAATGAGACTGGATAAGAAAATACCTCAAGGTGTGTTTCTAACTGGAGGTGCCTCCTTTCTTCTTTCCTCTCCAGGTAGAATGAGGAAAGAACAGTCATTTGCTTACCTATCCCAACATATTCAATGTGCTTTGGAAAAAAAACTTTGTCTTCCATATGTTACAATGACGTTAAGCGTATTTCAATTCCTGAGCTTCACAGAATGCTACTGCTACTACTGCTACATCCCTCCTTCAGATTCAGACCCAAGTATAGTGAAGTTTGTCTATTCTTTCTTCCCATGTACAGGAATTGAAAGGATAATTATCAACTATATCATTTGATTTGTGGCAAAAAAGAGGGACTGAAAACACACTTGAACAAGAGTCCATATACTTTGTGACCCCCAACTGGTGGCAGGACAGGGCTCAAGGCCATCTGCCCCAGCTTCTCCCGACATCTGCTGCCCTAACTGGCCGACCTGAGGATCCAAGCAAGTTACTATTAATTATTGAAGGCAGCATTTTCAGTACTGGCTTCTTTAGTGAGGGTCGGCGCAATGTCCATTCAGTTGCAGACACGCTGCAAACTAAATGCATGACCCCAGTCAAAGTTCATTGTAGAGACACAGATCTGGGCCATGACCTCAGAAATAGCTCAGCCTGTTTTGCAAGGGCGACAGGGCATAGAATTACTGACGAGAATAAAGTTACTTTCTTCAAAATGGGTGTCCATATAGATCAGCAACTGTTACCGTTAAGAAGCGGAAAGATTCCCGAGGGTGACCGACATCATCTCCCTAGCATATAGATATTCTTGAGCGAGCCTTTCACCTGCAGTGAGCACTGGGTCATCTTCCTTTCAGTATCTAAAGGGAATCTATAGGAAAGAAGCGGACAGACTCCTTAGAAGGGTCTCTTGGGACAGAACAAGGGGAAATGGTTTCAAAATAAAAGAGGAGACATTTAGATTGGATATAAGAAATGAGTTGATAAGGGTGGTGAGGCAGTGGAACAGGTTGCCCAGAGAGGCAAGGTAGGATGCAGACTCTCAAGTTCAGTCTGGACGGGGCTCTGAAAACCTGATGGAGCTGTAGCTGTCCCTGCTCATTGCAGGAAAGCTGTACCAGATGGCCTTTAAGGGTGCTTTCCAAATCAAACAAGTCTTTGATGCTATGATCTCATGTGCCAACCATGGGACAGCAGCATCCCGCGTCCCCAGGGGGGCAGCAAGACACTGGGGAGAGCCACAGTGCTGACATCGCTGCCCCTGAGGTAGAACAGAGGCTGCCTGTGGTTTTTCTTAAATCATTTCCCAGCTCAGGTAAGCAAACTGCAGACTTGTGCCTGGACACGGAGTGTCAGAAGGCACAGAAAAGGGCAGCAGGAGCACTGCCATCTTCGCGCACTTTTTGCTGCTGGGTGCAGCACGCTACCAAGAACAAAACCAGGCACTGAAGCAAAGACAAACTGACATTTCCACATGCTCACTGCAGCATTACTCTTAGAAAACCCTTAGGATCAGGAAAACTGGAAACACCCCTCTGAGAGTGCAGTGCTTCTTGTTCCTCCCTTGGGATGGTAATTTTGGCTTTAACTAAGTCTACCAAAAACTGTGTTTTCTAAAAGTGTTTAAATCTACTTTTTGTTGTTGCTGTTTTGTTTTGCCTTTTTTTTTTTTTTTTTTTTTTAAATTTTGGTGAGTGTTACAGAAGGGGCGTGCAGGCTCACTACGAGTGTGTGATATGGTTCAACAATAACAGAGACCTCAAGGGTCACCTGGGAAAAAAGTTTCCCCTTGGGCTCCATGGAAATTCTGCACACTGAGTGCAAAGAAACATGAGCACCGATCCTTTAGGATGCACAGCAGCCCATAAACCTGTTGAGCCTCAGGAACAGAAGTACACAGGGGAGTGCCCAATGGAAAAAGAGTAGGGTGATCATTATATCCATGGCAACAAGGACATTTAATTAATGAAAAGACAAGCCAAAAGACTGGCTGTGCCTCCTGGGACAAAAAGAGACAGCAGAGCACAGATAGCAGCTGGGCTGGGAAAGCCCTGACCATCTCATTCTCCCACCGAAGGGGACTGGGGCAGCATGGGGCAGAGGGCACAAAGGTGGAATCTCCAAGAAGTGACCTGAGGCTGCAGCATGGTGGGTGCAGTGCTGCCAACAGCAGGGGAAGCCAGGTGAGAAGATGTACTGAAATGATGCAGGGGAAGTTTCTACCCCCAGTGGAAACCTTCCTAGCCTGGAAAATTAGCCTATGATCAATAATTACTCTTTTTTAATTTTAAGAAATCGTGATTATTTTGAAAAATCAAGTTTCTTTTTCTGTTTTAGGCTTTTGGTGCTTTCAAATTTCTGACTTTTGTCTATAAGAAAACTACACAGACACTTCTTTCATTGCTGTTATTTTTCCCACCTACGTCTCAAACTGACAGGATGACATCAACAATTTTTATGGATTCCTGCTTGGTAAATGCCAAGAATAAAAATAGTGCATAGCCTAGGAAAGAAACAGAAGCTAGCAGACAAATCTACACAATCCGCATGCCCCCTTTAATAATAAACCCTGCTGCAAAGCACATCAAATGACAGTGCAGCCCCTGCTGTCTGTACAATTGGTTGAGGAACCTGCACAAAAAAGAAGGATCCAGTTGGCTTCTGTCAGTTTTGGATTTGCATCAGACTGGTATAACAAGTGGTTGTAAGTGCACAGTATGCATGTACATGCAAGCTATAGGCCCTTATAAGATATATCTTGGTCTTTGGTCTTACAAGAGATTGTGATTTTGCAACCTAAAGTTCTTGTTAACAACCTGAATCATGTATCTGGTATGATAATATATCTAAATTGACAAATACCTGTAGTGACAAAATCAATCAAGTTGATTTTGCTGCTGTTTTTCTTCTAGAGGACGAATCCCAGTAATGCTGTATTTGGCCCTTTGGAAACTTTAATGGGCAAGGTGGTGATGAGTTGATGGTTAGACTAGATGATCTTAGTGGTCTTTTTCAACCTTAACAAGTCTATGATTCTAAACATACCACTCATTTCTTGTCAGATTCTGGACTGTCACTGCTGTTTGTATCAAAATGCTTTGATTTTGAGTTACAGCAAATATTGTACCACAAATATAGGCAGATCAACAGGAAACAATATGGAACACCTTGACCAATCCAACATTTCATTTCTGAATTTTAATGATTTTTTATTTTCATTTTTTAAGATGCATCAAAATCAACACTTTTCCAGATTTTTCCACTTAGAATCACAGAATCGTTATGGTTGGAAAAGATGTTTAAGATGACCTAGTCCAGCTGTCAGTCTATCCTCACCATGCCCAGCGCCCAGGTCCCTCAGTGCCACATCCACACAGCTCTTGAACACCTCTACCACCTCCCTGAGAGAAACACCGTTTTCCTTACAAAAATAATACAACCTGTGGGTGACATATGAGCCTCCTCTGAAACATCCAGGATAGATGGGGCAAGACTCAAGACACAAAGCAGTGGTTGGAGTCTAAGGCCCACTCCCCACCTCACCACACCACATGGTTTGTATCACTCTGACATCCTGTGGAACCCCAGAGCCTATATGTCTGTGAAGTTACTTAGACAACCCATGTTGTTAAACTTTGAAGAAGTATGGGCTGAGCACCAGCTCCAAGGGTGGTGAGGATACAAAAGCAGAAGCAAATACAGCTTTCAGCAGGAGGTTGGACTTGATGATTTCCGGTAGTCCCTTTCAGGCCCTATGATTCTATGATTCACCTGCTCTTTATTCCCACAGCTTATCATACATGGATTTTGTTCGTTTTCTAAAGTATGGCATGAACTTCACTGTGTGATTTTTTTATGTATAAAATATTCATTTGAAATTTCATTTCTATTCAAACATTGGCAAATAATTTCATCCAGTGCAACTCTCTTTATCAGAATATAAAATACTTGATGAAAACTCTGTTTCTCCAATCACCAATGCCATGATCTTCCTACTTTATGAAACTTACCACCTGCAATACCTGCAACAACCTATCTGCTCTTTTCTGTGTCCCTAGGTAGGAAAGAAGAATCATGTCACCATCTCCTGTTAGCTCTGGAGCATTTGATTTTTGAAAGCAACCAGGATTTTTACTCCTCTGACCATGACTCACATGAAGTTAATTCTGACTATGTGACTTGCCTCCTGCCTTATCATAGAAACTTAGAATCACAGTGTCATAGTCATAGAGGGGTTTGGGTTGGAAGGGGCCTCAAAGTCCATCCACCCCCAACTGGTGGGCAAGGCTGCCCCCCACCAGCTCAGGCTGCCCAGGGCCCCCATCCAACCTGGCCTAGAGTGTCTCTGGGGATGGGGCACCACAGCTTCTCTGGGCAGCTGGGCCAGCGCCTCACTGGCCTTGTGAAGGGATACTTAGGCACTTGTTCTCTTTGTGAGACCTGAGTCTGGAGTTTTGCAAGGTCCTCTCCATCATGTTGAATATTTATGCACACCAGTGTCAGGGAGGAAAAGCCAGAATCTGGTGGAAAACAGAAGAGTGTGGGACAGCATAAAACTCAAGCTCAGGTTTGCAAGCTGCTAAAACAGCTCTCCCCTAGCAACCACGCCTGCTAGTGGCTAGAATAGTAGATTGGCTTTATGATGGGAGTTCTGAGGAAGTCCTCACACCTCTGCTGCTTCTAGCTGACAGCTCCATCTTATTCCAAGCTGCAGATGCCCAGCAGTTTATATATGCCTTTTTTTTTACTTTCTTTCTTTCTTTTTTCTGATAAACCAGGACTGGAACTGTTTTCCTCCCTGATTAATTTATTCCCCTCACTCCCCTTAAATTTTCCACCATCATCTTTTCATTTATGCTCTTCCACAGGGGTACAGGTCTGTGATTTCATCCTATAGAACATCCCACCAAGATCTCTGTCCTTGAACTGTGCTTGGCCTGTCAAAGTGCACTTGTAGTAAGCTGCCACGGTTTTGGGGCACAGACTTTGGTTTCCCTCTTATTCAAGTGCAAATTGGAGAGTATGGTAGTGAATTTATAAATGCACTTTTTTATCTTTTCATAAATAGCATTTTACATGCATATTTTCAATGATAGTAGAGCTAAATAGTTTTTTAGTCCAATTAAAAATTGAACAGGAATAGATGTAAAACATTTTGTACCTTCTCCCTCGCTTCAGTGCTCAACCCTAAATTTTGAAGAACAAAAAGATACATCTCTGCAGCCTTGTCCTACACTTATCTGAGCCAATTTGCCATCATTACTCATGCTGCCACAAAGTTTGCGTTCCTTGCTTACTCAATTTCTTTTAATGAGGAATGTATGCTTTGACAAACAAACAACATTCATCAGAAATGTTGGCCAGTTTAAAATGACATTCTTGTGTGGTTTTTAAGTTTAAAAATTCAGAAAAAAATAAAATCAGTTCAATTAGAAATCCTTGGAAAAGAGAGGAGGGGACCAACCAGTAAAGGAAAAACTCAGTGGTTCCATTACAACTAAATCAGCAAGTGGAAGAGGTAGAGCAAAGACCTGCAACACAACCACTTGGGCTTCAGTCCTTGGCCTGGGTCCATTTGGCTTCTTGGTCACAAAAATCACAGAATCACAGAATGGACAGGGTTGGAAGGAACCTCAAGGACCACGAATCTCCAACTTAAAGCTTCCCTCCCTTGACTAAAAAGCATTTCCCCTTGTCCTTCAAAATGTCCTGTTGCTTTCCCAAGAGAGGCATGAGCTTGGCCTTTAGCTGCAGACTTGTGTCATCTCTTACAGAAGCTATGCAGGCCTCAACAGGACTGGTGAAACCCATGCTAGAGAAGTCAGTGTTGGTGGGATAACCCAACCCTTCTTTTTCAGAGCTAAGTTTTTTCCAATGTCAGAAAAATGCCTCTGATAGCTAGCTCGTATATGGTTTATCAAGTAAAAACCAAACCATTACATAACATTACAGTCAAAAATTCTACACCTCTGGTCATAGAGGGCCATGCTCCTCTACTCCTCCCCCCCCCCCAAAAAAAAAAAAAAAAAAGAAATGTGCCTTCCTAACTCAATAACACACCATAGTCCTAGGTTATCATAAACTCCATCTAAGCGAGGAGAACAAAGATACTTGGTGATATTCATGTTCCCTCTGGTCTCACACAAAACCAAAGCAAGTTTTTCTGGCTCCTAGAAAACAACTCTGATATTTTCTAAAGGAACTATGCCAACAAGCTGGTGTGCCACAAAGGTACACACCCAAAATAATGAATGCAGTAGAAGCCTTTTAAGTCCAGTGTGATCTGGCTTCTTCTCACAGAGTGCTGTGGCATGAACTCAAAGCCAAGGGAGTACCCACATGACACATCAGTGATTCACCTTCTGCAGCTTGTCTCCTCTGTGGCACCATGAAGAGACAGGTGGTTCTACAAGGACAAAGACACAGAAGAAAGATCACAGGCCACTTCAAGCTCTGAGAAACCAAAGTACTCTCCAAGTTAAAACTGATGATCAGAGCACAACCAGACCCAAAACACAGATGGATGTGTTTCTGGAGACAAGCAAGCCTCTGTGCTGTATACTTTGTTTTCTGTACCGATTTTGCAGGAAGCCACATGCAAAATCTGATGTGGCCATGGCAAAAAGCACAAACCACATTAGCAGCATTCACACGTGAACAGACAGAGAACAGCTCTCTTTGCCAAAGGCAGATGGAAAATGGCTGGTCTGGTTGATGCTGTTGATTTAAGTGACCTGGGATTCTGATCAACTTCCAAAAAGCAAACTTTGTCAGAAGTGACCAAAATGACTTTCTCTTCACAAGATGAGAAATATCATTGCCATCAGCTGCTCTCCTACACCACTTTCAGGCAGTTTCATTGAAGTTGAACACTCACCAGTTCCCTCTTGTGCACATTCCCTGCATCTCCCTCAAACAATGAGGAACTCTCAGAGATGCTTGCCTTGGCTCAGCTAGAAGTTACAGCTCACAGCAGAAGCTGATGGATGAAACTGCACCAACATCTGCTTTCAGGGGACCATGCCATGTAATTACAATGGTCCCTTAATCTTACAGTCTCTAATGTTCCATAGTTTGGGTAATTGGAACTCTAGCCACACATCGATCCATTAAAACTGGAGAAATTTGGGTAGCTGGTTTTCAATTGGATACACAAAACAAAGTCAGCCAAAAACTTAAAAAGAATGGTGAGGCACTGCCCAGGGAGGTGGTGCAGTCACCGTCCCTGGAGGTGTTCAGGAGCCGTGTGGATGTGGCACTGAGGGACGTGGGCAGGGGCGTGGTGGTGGTGGGCTGGTGGTTGTACTTGGTGATCTCAGAGGTCTTTTCCAACCTTACTGATCCTACGATTCTGTGATTCTCTCAAGCCTCATCCCACCTAGCTCTACTGTATTGCTGGGTGTGTGGCTATTTTGTCCTATTAAGCTCACACAGAACTAGCTGGTACACTTGGCACTACTGTGGTGGTGTCAAAGTGGTTCACAGCAAACAGGCTGACTAGTGTGCCACTCAGCACTGGTGGTGAGGTGTCCCTCATCCCGTACAGTCTGTCTTCCTCTTCTCCGTATTCTGACTCATTCACAGGTGCCAGTGAGCATAGTGCTTGGCACTGTGGGATTAAACCCCATGGTTTGCAAATGTTTTTTTTTTTCTGGGGCTGGATTTCAAGGCTCCTTGGGCTGCTGGCAAATATTGGTTGGACCTGTGCAAGGGTCTGATAAGACCATCCTGGCTCCAGCCTGTTCTGCGTGGAAGAAAAAGAAAGCAACCCAAAAACACAGCCCAACGTCTGGTTGTGCAGTATGCATATGAGGTGGATTTACTGCGGTGCTGGACTTAAAGCCGCCCCATCTGGATCTGTTATCTGCTCCGTAACCCGAGTTTTCTTGTGACAGAAGGTCTGCTTCTCCTCTGCTGGAGACAAACACAACCAACAACAACAACAAAAAACAACAAAATCAAAACAAGTGGTTTTATTAAGCTTGCATGTACTTAAGCCATTTCTTTGAACCTTTACAATTCAGCACAGTGTTCACTGGCTATGAATGTCTTCATCTGGATTTAAAAGGTGGGAACAATGTCATGCACTTAAATCCCTTAACTGGAAATTTCTTGCCTTTCATTTGTTTAGCCACAGTAGAGAAAAGACTAGTCACAAAACTTTCCTCTGTGCTTAAGAAGATTTCTCCTTTGAAGCAGCACCAACAATAATACTGTAATAGAAGTAAAGCCTGCTCTTCTTACACCAAGCATATTTTCTTCTGAAGAAACGTGCTGCAATTGCAGTGACAAAGTAAGGCTGGCTAAGCAGGGCCGCTTCCCCCTGCTACTTTGTGTTGAACTTTTACAAGCAAGCCATAAATACATAGATACCAAAGAGTTAATTTGCGTTTTTAAACCTCCTTCCCAATATCCTCTCTCATTCCTGCATAAAATCCCCATGTCCAGACATCAAATCAGTAAACCCTGTTGCCTGTCAGAGAATACAATGTCAGGCCATTAGTATGTTAATAAGTCCGGAGGGTGACAGGTGGCCTAGTAGACAGCTCAATTAAGCTGCTCATTAAACACACGCTAACGAACAGCCAAGGCAGGGCCTGAACAGCACCATTCTGTAATGACATGATGTCAGAGCGAACAAATGAGGAAAAATAACAAAAACATTACAGCAGTGACAGACGCCACTAATAGGGACCCCTTGCACTACATCAGCCCTCAAATCAATGAGCAACAGGGATCAAAAAACTCGACCCAACATTCTCAGGGGACTGAATGCAGCAAGATTTTTTTGGTCAGTTTTTTTCTCTCTGTTTGGTTTGTTGTTGTTGTCTTGTTGTTTTTGTGATTTTTTTCCCCTCGACTAAAATTATCGCAGAATATCGCAAATTCATAATGGGGGGGGGGGGGGGGGGGAGGGAATAAAGGGACAGAATTTGTATCTCATAAGACATAACCGCAAAATGTGAAAACTGTGGAAGGCAAGGTCTGAATGAAATCATTATTTAATGGGATCATCATTTAAATTTGATTGGCGGTTTTTCTTTATCTTGATTTCCCCCCTCCTTTTTCTGAAGTCCACAGGTTCCAATGATGTCTATACCTGCTCTGCCTTCTCACTCGGCATAGGTCACCCTCCCGGTTAGAGAGCACAAGACAACTTTTAAAGTGTAGATTTGCAGCTATTATTTTTAAAAAGGGGCCTTCTGGCAGAAAAATCCCATCATTTTCAAGAAAGGACCTTTCCGGATAATAAACTCAAGCATCCAACTGGTGCTGGAGCGACATTCGAGTCCCGCACTGCTAAACTAATAGGCTGGTGGGCCATTATAAGGTCATGACCTTGGCTCTTATCCTCGCTGCAGAGCTGTGTTAAGTTAACAACTGATACCTTCAAGACCTAACTCCAGAGTTGTGCTAATAACTGCCATAATCAAGTCGAACTGCGCAGTGAACCTGCAGCGGTGACTTTGGGGAAAAAGATCTGATCGCTCAGCAGCTAGCGGTAGGCAGGTGTGAAGGCAGCTGCAGCAGCGAGCAGGCTTGCAATCACAGAGTCATAGAATCAAAGAATCAGAGAATCAGAGAATCACAGAAGGGCTTGGGTTGGAAGGGGCCTCAAAGTCCACCCAGCTCCAACTCACTGCAGTGGGCAGGGCTGCCCCCCACCAGCTCAGGCTGCCCAGGGCCCCATCCAACATTCTGTCATGTTTGGGGAACCCCTTTATCCACGAGGTAGACCAAATCCAGTCAAAGGCAAAGTAACAGAAAATGGGGTAATGCTGTGCCACCTGTGCCTTGCAAAGCACCATTTACCTGCCAGTGCAAAACCGGGCTGTCTTACTGTACCATACCACAGTTGATTTTTCCAGCCCCTTTTTGGCCTCCTGCAGATAAGGTGCCAAGTGATAGAAAATGAGAAGTGAAGGATGTGAGACCAGTGGGTGTTTCTGGGCTGAATCCAGCTGTGCCACATTGAGTGATGGGAGGCAGACATCAGATGTCAGATTAGCGCTGAGTAACAATGCAGCCTGACTTGCCCCAATATGGTTACAAAAAATGAACATAGCGGAGGGCTGGCTCACGCTCAGTGTTTGTGCTGCTTTTCCAAGGTTTACACATCTCCTGTTGGGATGTCCTCTGAGGCTGGATCATTTTAACTGCTCCAATTCTAATCTGGCAGTGTTAAATTGGGATGAAAACCACGTGTGTATTGTTTCTATCAGATCTGTGGCTGGCTTCCTCACTGGATTAAATGTACACAGCTCCAGCTCCACCAGCACAGGCAGAGAAGTGATAGCAAGTGCTAGATGAGCAGTTTTCTTCTGCATCTCACAAAACATCAGGTTCCCCAGGTGTTAAGAGGAATGCCCTTCTGGCTGCATCCCTTCTTCCCCTAGAGGAGCACTTCAGCACTTGTTACTACTTCTAGGAAAAATCTGCCCATTTCACACTGCTTGTCACATCTATTTTGCATTCACAAAGTTTTGGCTAAATAAGTGCAAGTTGTGTTACTTCACCACTGAAGTGCAAAGATACTTTTATTTGCCATCTGCTGGTGTCACTGACTCCATTCTGTTTGTATGTGTCTCCTCTCAATTTTCTATTAGTTGTATCTAAGTTCAGGATGGGGCAAGAAGCATTGTTTTGAAGAAGGCAACTGAAGTTTGTGTTGCCACCAATCTGGGAGTACAAAAATCTGTTTGGTGTCAAAACATGAGCATTTCTTGCATTTAGAAGGCTTCACAAAGTTGCCAATTGAGGTGTATTAAACCTCATGAACTTTAATGAAAGTGCGGAAGCATATGGTGAGCACCGCAGCCATGCTTGGAAAGTAGGGAACTGGAGGACTGCCAGCCCTCAGTGATGATGCATGATTAACTTGTGCAAGGTTGGTGTCCACCAACCCTCTTGTGAGTCTTATAGGAATAAGACTGGAAGGAGTGACCTTGTGGGTGCAGGGAAGGAGGCAGTACATAAAGCAACTGGGATTAAAATCTAAATAAAGATGACAGGATGAAAGATAATGACCTTAAGTTGCACCACAGGAGGTTCATGTTGGGTGTTAAGAACACTTTCTTAGAAAGAGTGTTGAGGCAGTGGCACAGGCTGCCCAGGGAGGTGGTGCAGTCATCGTTCCTGGAGGTGTTCAAGAGCCGTGTGGATGTGGTCAGTGGGCTGATGGTTCAATTAGGCGATCCTAGTGGTCTTCTTCAATCTTAATGATTCTGTGCTTCTTTGATGACATGATTGAGATTCACCATGGCTGCTTTACGGAAAACAGCAGAACAGCAGGATGCAAGCTATTGAATGACTCACAAACTTTGGAGGATCTGAACTCTCTGAACTCTCTGCTCGACAAGCATTGCTCCCGTGGGCTCCACTGTTTTGGATACTGTCCCCATACTGATCCTACACTATTTCATTTAAGACAGAGAACAATTGGATGTCAAGTGAAAGAAAGAATTGCCTCTGCATTGTGCAGTTTACCATACACTGTTGGACCGGCCATTTGCTAAACGATGATTTTTAGAGATATTTCTAGAAAGGCTTGTAACAGCCAGGAGCAGAAGGGCCTGAAAGGAGCCTGAAAAAGGCTCACTGAGCCATGCACTGAGAAAGGAAAGGAGAACGGGAAGCCCCTCACAACAGCAGTGCTAAGGACCAAGGAAGGCTAAACAGCAGAGAGAGATCTGGGGATGTGCTTATGTTTCTCCCCAGCAGATCCACTCCAACAAACTGTACAGCAGTCCCGCTCCACCTGAAGATGAAAAAGCACCACACGCATTGCAAACTGTTCCTGTGAGGCAGGGTGATGTCAGCATGGAAAGAAACATAAAGCTGAATCCACAGTATGTTTAGGCTTCACACATGCCCAAGAGCCTTTGTACTCAACATCAATTTCACTGTCTCTGGGAGCAACTTTGGGTGCCTAGTTTCTTATCACAGTTTGGTGGATATTTTATTTAGTGAATACTATTTATTTAGTGAATACTCACTCTGCAAATAATTATTTGTGTCCTCATGGACTTTTCCATGAGCACAGAAATATCAGAGAGCCCTACAAGTACTTGTCTCCACCACTTCTGTGTGAAGGAGGAGAAAAAGTACTCCTGGGCCGAACTGAGACACAGGATCACAACCACAATTAGTAACTAACCTGAAGCCTTTGTCATTTTGTAGTATTCCAGAATTGCCCTGTACTTCATTAGACAAAAGCATCCCCCCTGCTGAGACCAACAACAGCTGAGACACACTTCATCTCTGCATCTCTGAACATCATCACACTTCTTGTTGAGGCAAGGCCTGTCCCTCCCACCTACCCTTTCTCCACACCCAGCCTCTTCCATACCCCTGCCTTCCTGTCCTAATTTTGGCCCCACCACTGTGTCCTGTCTTAATCTATGGCCAGTGTTCCATTCCTGGTTACACTGCAGAAGGCTCCCTGACCTGGACCCAAGGTCTCCCATCTCTGACTCCAAGACCAATTTTTCTCCTCCTGCTTTACTTATTTCCAAATCCCCACCCCAACTGCCTTGTCCAGTTATTCTCTTCCTCACTTCAAGGTGGGCTAATTCTCTCCCCCACTGCATTTAAACCAGGCAGATCTTTTTGCGTCAGTCATTGGTAATCGAGGAGAAAATGTTCAAATGCAGTTTGAACCCATGTCAGAGACTCCCCTATCAGCCACAGAAGACTGTAACTGGAGATTTTTCTCTGCAAATGTACTAAAAATTGTATTTGGCTCTGGAGTGTACCCAAAACCAACACTGTTTGCAGGGAATTAAGTTGCTAAAACTGACAAGAGCTCTGCTAAGCACGTATAAAACTCTCATTATTACAATTTTATGATAATTTCTCCAGATTTGGATGCATTTTCAAAAAGGCAGTAAAGCACAAATCCCCAGCAAATAGCCATATTGCCAAATTCAGATCATTCTGATTTTCTGCTGAAAAGCGTTCCATCTCTGTATTTAGGAAATGTCAAAAAGAAATGTTTGCACACAAAAATTTCTAGTTTATTTTGCTTCTCCATGAGTTATGTTTCTGTAAATGTCCCAACCATTTGGTCTGGTGTTTTCCAAACATCCAACTTGAACAGAAGTTGGTGCAAAAAGTACCTGCTCAAACATTTTGAGATCAAGGTGATAGATCATAAACCATACGTTTTAGTTTGGGTTGTGTTCTCAAGGTATCAGTGCATCATTTCCACTGAAAGTACAATTTTTTCACTTTTGTTTACATCTATGTATGAGTTTGAATTCAAGCCAATTGAATACTATATATTTTCACAAATCTTGCTTTTGGAGCAAGACATTCTTTGTCTTGTAAGAGTTGAGTTTTGTTAGCCCAGACATAACAGAAGCCTTTCTGGAACGCGTGGAGGGGGGGCTTGTCCCCATGGAGGACCATCATGTCAGGCTGTATGGTAAGACCTGACAATTTTAAGGGGTCAGTCTGACTGGTCATAGATAATTCATGTCCTGAGTCACAGATTTGTCACAGTTCTCACCCTAGTGTAGAGATTGCCCTCAGTCTTGGGGCTACTGCCATTGGAGGTGGGTGGCCGTTTCCTGCTGTGTGTGTGACTCTGGGTTAGGAAAAACACCAAATTCCTCACTCCATCACACACCTCCTGGCTGCAGTACCTCGAAGATCATGAAGGCCAGGAGGGGAGAGCCTGAGCATTGTGAGGAGAGGTAATGGCTGCCTTCTCTCACAGACAGCAACTTTCTACAACACAGGCATGATGTAAAAAAAAATATACGAGTGCATCATAATATCTCAAACAGGACACAAAATCTACCTAAAGCTGCACATTTGAAGTTGGCTTTTGGAATGTATTTAAGATATGTGGGGACAGAGAGGTGCTACCCTGAAGGGAAGACCCATAGAAGCACACACACACACACGCCCCCGCTGCTTCATCCTTTTAATATAATTTCCGTTAACAATTCCTGCACCACAGTGACTCTTTGGTAGGTAAAGCCAGTCTGTATGGGTCAAGCTCACTCTCTCAGACATAATACTGAAAATGGGCACGGAATAAGATTATATATTTTTGCCCAAACCTTTTCTTTTTGCTCAGACGAGGTCCTAGATGTGAGGTCATGTCTCCCACGCCCAAAGGTTCACCCCACGCCTCCAGGCTCAAAGTAGCCCAGCACCAATGCTTGGCTCCTCCTCTCCTTACAAATGGTACCCATGGGACCCCCCATGCCCTAACCTGGCATGAACTCAGCTCATCCTGTCCCAAATGAAAAAGAAACATTTTTCACTTGTCACCAACAACCACGCAGGGGGGAAAGTCCCTGACCCCCATAGAGGAAGAGGATTATTTGGCTGACACAGAGGTCCTTGCTTTCTGCCAACTAGAAGCATTATACTCAGTATAAATGGTGTCCTCTTTTTGCTTTGTGTTTTAGGAAAATGCTACTGAGTAATAAATACAGTAAAACTGGGTTCAGGTGTAGCACTGGGACTTTTGATTGCTTAGACTGGTTCTGTGAGCCTATCTTTGCTTGTCCCAGGGAGTGTTCATCTGTCAGACAGAGGCACTAACACAGATGTAACAGCTCCATTTTGGGGTACTTTGTGTAGGCTCGAAAGATGACACACGTCAAGTTTTTGAGACCTGCTGGGAATTGTCTGCCTGCTAAAATTTAATAAGCAAGCCAAGGTTTTAAATCCTACTGCTGCATAATGCCTAAATTTCTTCTTTTCACTAAAGCCTGGAACGTCAATATAATCTTGAATGTCTCCACCTCACTGAGAATAACAGTAAGTTTGGGATCATAGAAGGTCTGAGAAACAGAATAATAGAATCACAGAATCATTAATGTTGGAACAGACCTCTAAGACCATCTAGTCCAATCATCCACCTACCAACGATATTGCCCACTAGATTGTGTCCCTAAAATTCTCTGATAAAGTGAAATACACACCTCGCACTTTAAGCTGAGCTTTGAAATTGATTCTCCATGCTTGAAACCACATAAAAATATGATCAGGAAAATGGAATGGTTCTGGAGAGAGAGTGTTAGATCCTGTCTGCTTCCTCATTTTTCCTGAGCCTGCTGTCCAGAGGCCAGCCGTGGGGGGACCATGGCCTGTTACAGAGAGGTAGTTGTCTTCACCTGTGTCCTGCCTGAACTGAGGAAGTGGTGAGTATATGGGAAAAGTGGCCAGCAGTCTGTGTCTCTTCTGCTGGACTCTGTGTCTTCCTGGACGGACACCAATAGACATTATGTGATATTGAGATGCACCAGATTTCCCAAATACACCTGCAAGACTTTGAAAATTAATTCTGGAATCAGAAGGAACACAATTTAAACACTAGCAGGAGCCCAGTCTGGATGTCCTGCACTTTGGCTGGAAAGCCAGAGGGCTCCAGGAGCGACCCGGTGCCCCACTTACCCCGACAGGGCATCATTTCAGGGCTGTTCAGCCGTTCCCTTGGAAGAGGAAGAGGACCAGAAGTAAGTGTGGGATAATAGCCCACAGGCATGCAGCCCTCCCCTCTGAGGTCCAAGTTATTGCGCCTCTGCATGTGAGTTTGTTTTTTGATTTTCCACGGTCCAGCCCTGTATTTAGCAGAGAAAGACACTGCCGAAGTTCTGACACCGATAACAGCCCTAAATACACACGTGCACAAAGCCCAGGGCACGTCTGTTTTGTCCCCTCACACAAATTATGATCCGCGCATTGTCCTCGCACTGTTTTTTTGTTTGATTGGTGGTGAAGCTGTGATTTCTTCTGGGGTGGTGGCATGCCACTAAATCAATCCCCCTTCTTCCAAATAATAATAAAAAAATGCATTAAAAAAAAGAGAGCAGAATTTAAACAAGATTTAAACATTTGCAAAACGCAATGCAGCTCTTCTTAGCGGAGGAAAGCAGGGCTGTAAAATCAGCTCAGCATGGACAGCACAGGATGGGTCTCACCAAGATGCTTGCACTGGTTTGAGGAGAGAAACTTCAGTAGAATGTTGAAATTTCAGTTTAAATAAGAGCCCTGCGGACTTTTGACTGAGCACCACCAATCCTCCCCTGGCAGCAGTGGAAGTTGCAGACGGGTAATACAAGATACATTTTGCACTCAGAAAGCCGTGCGTTCTTGTTTTCTAGCACTGAACTGCTTTGGGAATTAGGATTAAAAGTTACATTTACGTCCATTTTAACAGAGGAGAATTTCTTCAAAGGAGTATATCTCTGTTTTCTACTCAATAACTAGAAGGTTATTATTCAGCTTCTTAGAGGGATTAATCCTTAAAATCCTTGCGTAAGGAGAAGGGATATTTTTAAAACCACTACTGGGACTTCTCAATTAAAAGGTACTGAATAAGTGCAGGAGGAGCTCTTGTTTCCTTATTTTTCAGGACCCTGTGTACAAAGTGTGCCAGAATGTGCCCAGTGCTGGCCAGGAGGAACAATCATTTGCTGCGCCTTCTGGTTGGTTGAGTTTTTGGGGTTTTGGTGTTTTTTTTTCAAGTTGGTTTGAGGGTTTTTTTTAGAGTTTGTCCATCTTCTTATTTTTATTTTTCAAATGGAGGAAGCTTCTTGTCAGAAGAAGAAACGTGCATAAATCTCAATCGGCACCTTTCAAGTATGGAGCGTTCTCTTGGTGATTCTCACAGCACTACTGGGACGGAGAGGATGTTAAGTCACCAAAGGAAACAGCCGTGTGCATTTTTGCCCTGAGCAGCCAACAGAATTGCTCACTGATGTTCTGAATTAGCAAATATCTCTTTCCCGGGGCCATTATGAGAGGATGTACTAGAAACCAAGTAACACAGCTGACCAAGAAGTCTCTGAAGTTGCAGTCCTTTGTGTTTATACTTTTGAAATATCTCCATTGTGATGCAAATGCTGATTTTCAATCAAAAATATCTCTTTCTCCCTGTGAAAACTGTTGTAGGAAGTAAGCTTAACTCCAAATGTTCCTATTGAAGGTTCGGATTTCTTTTCGCCCTTGTTTTCTGCAAAACAGTGAAAATGGTCGGTATGGAATGAGCTGCTTTTCTGTTTATTCAAGCCCTAAGATTTCCCAGCTTCTATCATTTACACTCCAACTGCCCAGATTTTTCAAGTATCTTTAATTCGTCATCACGAGCATTTTAGGGCAGTACGTGTGGGTGGGGAGGGCAGTGGAAGCCAAGCATTTGTTACTTTTATTCTCTTTTTACAATTGAAGTCCTCTCTCGCAGTTTCATCGAAAGATTTGCTTGTGAGAGGATAGCCATGTAAATTATATCTCCAAAGGCAGAATAACTGAATGAAACGCATCCGCGCAGGGGTGATGTGCCATGCATTCGTTAAACTCTGGGCTTTTTAATAAATGTGTATATATTTTTAATGAGGGTTAGGGTCTTCAATATCAGCCCCCAAAATTTTCCAAAAAAGGGTTTTAGCAGAGGCAGCCGATACCTCTCCCGAGGATTTTGATGCCTTTCATCTGTATCGGGTTAGAAGTGTTTTTACTGTATCCCTCTCCATGCAGTTCTGAAGAAACATTTCTCCTGCCAAAATACACACACAGCCCGGGATTAAAAGGGCTGAAACCTACCACCAAGTTCTTAACGCCCTCCCACAATCATTAGACTAAATCCGCCGTCATTCCAGATTCATTTTTCCCTTATTCATCTGTCCAACTAATTCCTGCTGCATTCACTGGGCTTACATCTTAATCTTTTCTGTTACATAGAGAATACATAATGAAAAGCTGCATTTTCTGGGTACATGCACACATTTGGAGCGGATGAACCATATGTGAAGTGACATACAATACTGAATGGAGGCTGAATGGTGTCCAGTGCTAAAAACAGTGCAAGTCCAGGAACAAAAAGCAGGAGAACAAGAGCCCTGCGCTGGGCTCGCCTCGCCTGAACACCAGGGGATTCGCCGCTAAAACATGGGTATAATTTCACTGTTTTCACTCACACAAGCTGTGGGAAAGGAGTCACCATCTGATGTTTGATTGTGCTGGATATGTTTTTGGCAGTGGCCTTGTATTCCACAGCGGAAAAAAAGGAGGGGAAGAGAAAGGGGCCGCATTCGTCGCCTTGAATCCGGCGTCTGGCGGGGAGGAGTCCCTGACTGCTGGCCACCTGAAGGCAGGACAAGGCCTGCTACCCTGCCCTTTCCCCTCTTTGCACCTCTACCACACCCTGGGAGAAGGAAACTGGCCCTATGGCCATGGCTTGTGCTGTCAGGCCCTGCTTAAGTGGAGTGTGCTGAGGGGAAAGCGGCCATGAGGGAGTTCTGCTTGGGAGACACCAGGCCTGGCCACGCAGTGCACAGTGTGCAGGTAAGCCCCTAGGCCCTGAGCACCACACGCTGGAGGGGAGTCAGTGACCAGCAAGGGGAATCTTCCATCTGAAACCTCTCTTCCCATTGTAATTTGTAATTTAAAAGCAAAATGTAAAAGTGCACCCATGAGGAGAATGTGTCCATCTAGGAACAGTCACCACTGTCAGTCTTTCCTTGATTTCCACAAGTCAGCCCTGTGCCACCAAGAAGAGCCAACGTGGGCAGGATTTCCATGGGTACGCTGAGCTTCTCACTCCAGCTCAAATTCTGCTTGGCTTGAGGCTGGAATCAGCCCCTGGCCCAGTGTCACCCAGTGCCCCTTCTGCCAGCCCTCTTAGGGGAATGGGAACCTGCTGAAGAGGGATATTAGAATGGAGATGCCTGGTGCCCAGCTTAGAATCACAGAATCACAGAAAAACCCAAGTTGGAAGGGACCCACAAGGATCACTGAGTTCAGCTTCTGCCTCCACACGGGACCACCCAAAATCAGACCATATGTTTGAGAATATTGTCCAAATGCTCCTTGAACTCCAGCACTGGGGGCCATGCCCACAGCCCCATGCAGCCCATTCCACGCCCACTACTCTCTGGTGCAGCCCCTTTCCCTCACCCCCAGCTGCCCTCCCCTGACACAGGTCCATGCCGTTCCCTCTGGTTCTTATATTAAAGAGAACTTAATAAAGTTGGGATATCTTCCAAAACTCTTGTAAGTGGCAAGAAGGAAAATACATCCCCAAATTCACAAATGGTGTCCGACCATCTCTCAGCACACGTAGTGGAGTGTCCAAAAGCAGCCATGAATGGCAATCACTAACCTCTGCAAATAAAAATGTCTGCAGGTGTTACAGGGCTGTACACCTCTCCTGGTGCTTTCTTCCTGGCCTGGAGGCAGATCTGCTGAGAAAAAGGGGGAGGAGGAGGAAAGGAGACTTTGTGCAGTTTTGGTGTGGAGGAGTTGGGTGTTTTTCAGAAGGCAGAGGCCGGCTCCATTCTGCATGCTGGGGTTTCTCCAGCAGGTGGAGATATCAAAACAGTCTTGTGCATCCAACCTGAACACTTTCAAAACAAAGCAAAATCTGAACATTTCTGGCAATTCCAATAATAGAAACTTTCAAAAAGGTGGCTAGGAAAAAATCAAGCACAGAGCCTGCAATTTTTCTAGCAGCTACCCACGTATCCCCTTCACGAGCAAGAGATTCCATACCTTTCACTGGTAGAGAGATACATTGTGTGGAGGAATGAATCTTTTTTTTTTTTTTACATAGGGTGTAGTAGGCTAATGGAAGCATATAATTACTGTGTTAGTATTAGGGAGCAATATAGTTGCAATAAATTAAGACTGCTTTGCAATTAGAATGATGAACACAGCTGTGGAGACAAATGGCATATGTGCTAATTAAATAATTTGTCACTTGACTGTTAAGCAAACAATACAGCCTCTTTACATTACAAACTACCATCTCTAGAATGGCATGATGGCCTATTAACAAAATGGAAGGAACAGATTGCATTGCCATGTTTGTCTGATAGCAACTGCGAATGCAGGGCAAAGGTGGTGTATTGAAGAAACTAACATTAGTTTTTTAAAATATCTCAGACTTTAATGTGAGGGAATGGCAGAGTTCCTTAGAAATAACCCTGTTAATGCACATATAGCTACAGTACCTAATGATTCATTACCAGCAAGCAGTGGCCTTTTGTTTCACATTATATGAACTGGGCATTTGCCATCCAGCGACTGTCAGCGAACAGTAGAAAGTAATGACAGGATGTGGTTGTACAAGCCCCTTTCATCCCAGCAGCTCTCAAAAGCCATTTGCAAATGTTTATAAGGGCAGCTTTTCTGCACGAACCAGCCCTCCAAGTGGGTGAGCAGCATCCTACCCTGAGAAGTGCCTGGCAAAACCTAGGCAGCTTCATGGGGAGATTTCCAGGAGCCTGCTGCAGCACACAGCAACCCTGATTTGTGAGGTTGGTGTCACATTTGTATAAAATATCAAGGCAGGGTTTGAGGGTGCAGTGGCTGAAGTCGCAGCTGGGTTTTGGGACCGATATGCTGCTTTGCTCACAGGGCTCTCCTCGCAGGAGGAGGAGAAGCAAACAGCCTGCACATAACAGATGTTTCCCATGTCCCCAAAAGCTGTACTCGAAAGCGCTTAGTTACTATGGTGCTGGAGGCGGCATTAGACTTTACACAGACCAAAAGAGCGGTTCGGGAAAGAGGGCAACTTCATCTGTCACTGAAAACCCTGCAGTAGCTGGCCATCCTCAAGTCCCTCCCTTCAACATTAAACGCTTCTGCTGTAGAGACTGGGGGTTTGTGCAGTGATAGATCACTTTATGAACACGCTGCTGCTGTAGAAAGCAAGCTGGGCTCAATCGCCATCCTCTACGGAGGCTGACCCAAAATATAGAGAAAAATAATAGAGACACCAAAGCTGTGAGAGTGTGAAATATGCAAAGAAGGGGAAACTGGTTTAAAATGCTTCATCATGAACAAAATATATAGAATTATTATGGAATTATAATAATAGAAATCATTCTATTAAAGGACATGCTGGCTGCTGAAATGACACCTGCCTTGTTTCTCCTTGCTAGCCTGGCTTCAAGTTGCTTGTAAACTGCACTTATTCTGTGGTCTGGGAAGCAGAGGGATGAAGTCAGAAGCAAAACCACAGCAATGCCTTATTCCAAGTGGGGAAGGTGAGGAATCTGGGAGCTGTTCTCTAATGACAGAAACACAGAGACTGGACACAACTAAGCTGCAACAGTGCTTCTTAAAGTGTGGACAAAGAGATGTGATGGTTTTCCTCTGTCCTGCAAGGAGATCTGGCAATGTCAGTATTTTCATAACAAAAGATCAGTGAGATGTGTTTGCTTATTCTGTTGCACTATTGCATACTCATACAACTGTAACAATTTTAAGATCAGCCTGCAGGAATTTTATTATCCCAGCAAAGATCCATTGCTAAGTCTCCTAGGCATGCATCATCCCAAGTTCACTATGTTTCTCTTGCCTTTTTTTATTTGTTTGATCTTAAGAAAACTGCAGCAAATGAGTGCACTCTTGCATTCCCTTCCATGTTTTTGAAAATTGTAATCAATAAAAAGTATATTTATTACTGAGTGTGATAGAAGCACAATTAGCAGCAATAATAATGTTTACTTGAAAGTCCCCTGTGGCATCTAGGTGCCTCTGTTTGAGATTTTGCTACAGTTCTGAAAGCTGGGATGCTGGGCTCAGCAGGCTCAGGGGACAGGTGCAAAAACCACACCAGCTGATTTCTACAGGTTTGGTAGTGAAACAGATTTGCAGCCCTGCCATCAATAGTCTGCCATACTTCTTCATCTGGGCTACATATACAGAGTTTGCTCCAACCTCAGGTAAGCTCAGGAACACAAGGTATGACCTGTCTTCACCACTTTTCACCATGCTCTGGATCTGCAAGATCCAGACTGTCCTCGCTTGTTCCCTTCTGCTGATGACACAGGAACACATTCTCTAGGTCTTCCCTCATCCTTCCAAGGAAGGAAGTGGACAACAAGCAAAACAATCAACCTTGTCCATTGCAGAGGGGTTGGAACTAGATGATCTTTAAGGTCCCTTCCAAGCAAAGACATTCTATGATTCTCCAATTCTATGATTCTAAGGGAAACCCCACTTTGCTCATGGAAGATTTAAACAATCATCTTGCAACACAAGGATTGGAGCTGCACATTACTATAAGGCAAGAGACCAAGGGGGAGATGTGAGTCAGTGTCATTCCTCACTATCAAGTTTTGCCGAAGAGGATGCCTGGTCCCTCTGCTGCCAAAATTACCAGGTGCTGAGAGTTTCATCTTTCAAAAAGCCTTGGCCAGCCCTATTGTCCTGGAGGGGGAATGGGTGGCTCTGGATACTGCTGTGAGCAAGGGCAGCACTCTTAAGCACTGGGAGCTAATATTGAGTGGTGGGAAAACACCCATCCAACCCCAAGATGGCAGCAGAAACAGCAAGACACAGTTTGAGCTGGTTACATACAGATGTTAAGCTGCTCTAGTTGCACTGAAACAACTCAAAATTCTCCCTGGCCCAGTATTCAATATTTTCTGCATTGCTAAGCACAGCTGTCCATTTTTCTAGTGTCTTTAATAACCAGTTTTCTTCTTTCTAACCACCAGGAGCATGTGTGTTTCACCTCCTGTGTCTTCCACAGCCATCTCAGACTCATGTGCCAAGCAATGAAAAGTGCCACACAAACCCAATGGGAACCCTCATGGGCTGAAGGCACTCAAGTGAGACGCTGGAGAAAGTCAGCATTTCTCCCTCCCTTATTTAAGAGGGAATTATTACAAGAATAATACAGCATGCACATAAAATGCCCTCTACTTACTGTATATATCTACTCTTCCACAAGCTATTACATAGTGTCAAAGTAAGGAATAGAGTGAAAGCCTCACTGTTTGGGAATCAGTGGTAAAATTCCCACTGGTTTGTATTAAAGCATTTCACACACTGTTTCCACTGGGAATCAAACTGCCTATTCAGAGAGCAGCCAGAGAAAACAGCAGTATCTGGACCATCTGGGGACAGAAAATGAGGCCTGCTCTGCCTAGCCGTGTGGCTCTGCTGGCCACCATCACACAGGAGCAAGAGGAGAGAAGACTGAGGACAGCACGGTGCTAAAGCCACGCAGGCAGAGGGGGAAAGTACTCCTTATAAAGACATTTTCTGATGATTATTTTGGGAAACCTTCTGGTAATCCCCAGTCAATCTGCATGCTAATAGAGGTCATTTACCAAAGCAGAATACTGGGAAAAGCTTTGCATAATAAGAACGTTAGTTTGATTTGATACTAAAACTTTTCTACTGCTCAATCAAAGACTGTGCTGAATTTCTGGAGAAAAAAAAAATAGTATTGAACGCAGAAGTGAAAGTGGACACAGTTTAAGTGAGTTCTTTTTGATCAATTAGACCTTCCCGTGATGTCATCTTTATTACTCATTCTAATGAGATGGGTGTTGTAAAAAGGATTGGGGAGTGAAATCCATTGATAATCTCCTTAGCGCTGTGGATAATATACAAGGTTTCTCCCCCACATTGAGAGCTCTAAGCTGTTCTAATATACTTTAAGACTTCTCAGTATCTCCCTATTCTTAAAGGAAGATGATTTTCCTTTTTATGATGGGATGTAGATTTGTTCACTCTCTCTGAATAATTCTGTCAGAGATTTACAGCTGCCCTCAGTCGTTTTTATTCACTGCTGTACTTTTTGTGCACAAAAGCCATGGTTTAACCCCAGATAAATGCTATCTGCTGCGGGGCTTTTTGAGTGTGCTAAAGATGTAGGAGAAAGTGCAGCTGCAAGCTTCCTTCTCAAGCCTCGGAGCTACATTAAACTAATTTAAGTACCTAGGCAAATATGCTGAAACTCTTCTGCTGAGGAATGTTCAGGAGGAGAATGGAATTTCTGATTGAGTATTTGCACAGCACTTCCTCTGTCTGAAACGAGCGATCAAGATTATAATCAGGCTGTGTTAGCCACCACTTAGACCCCTCTCTATTTTAACAGATGCATAATAAAGTGATAAAAGCTTTAAAATAAGCAAATTATTGACTCTTAGATTGGGGTGTCCCTTCAGGCTGACATCAGACCTTCCCATGAGTCAATAAGAAAAAGAAATCTAGCAAGTTTTCAAAGCTATCTAGAAAAATATAAAGTAAAATAAAACAAGCTTATATGAAGCAAAGAGATGTGACTTTCCAAACTACTGAGGGAAAATTAAATGGATTACTTGGAGACATGTAAGAAAGAAAGGGAAAAAGAGCAAGTGAGAGTGCAAGGCTCAGTGTCTGCATGGAGATCAGTGACAAGTGGTGTCCCCCAGGGGTCAGAGCTGGTACCAATACTCTTTAAGATCTCCATCAATGACATTGACAGTGGGGTCAAATCCACCCTCAGCAAGTTTGCTGATGACACCAACCTGTGGGGTGCAGTCAGCACATCAGAGGGATGGGATCCAGAGGGACCTAGACAGGCTTGAGCAGTGGGCCAAAGTGAACCTCATGAGGTTCAAGAAATCCAAATGCAAGATCTTGCACCTGGGTTGAGGTAACCCTCACTACCAATACAAACTGGAGGATGAAAGGATTGATCATAGTCCTGCTGAAAAATACCTGTGGGTTGTGAGAAGAGCTACCATGGAAGCAGTGCAGCACTGTGAAAATGAGGTAAATGCAGTGAGAGTATTTCCAGACTCCTGAGGTTTTCCCCAGATTACACCCAGTGACCATGTAGCTGTGCATCAGGCCCACCTAGCTCTGGAACACCTGTCCTATATGGAGCCCTAGAGAGGCTTTCTCTGTGCATGGAAACCACCCAGAACATCAAGGGCATCCTCACGGGTAGCCAAACAATGATGAACAAAGCCCACAGGAGAGAAAAAAGAAACCCAAATGTTATGTCTAGAGGATACAAACAGTATGTTCATTTCTTAAAGTGCATGAATGAAAGCCAAGCCTGCAAAAAGGCAGCAGGTGATGCCAGCCAAATCAGGAGTTGCACAACATTTTTGTGGTGAGAGGTCTTTAAGGGCTGAAGGAAAATATTTGCATTTTCACATTTCTAAGGCAGTATCATAAAGCTATTCCCACACATAACTAACTCATTGCAAACTGGACAGCTGGGAAAGTCTTGATTGTATCTCTACAATATGTAGCTGCTAACACAGGTTGGGCAGGGAGGTGAGTCTGACTGTCCCCTCCCAGCATGTGTCTTTGCACCCTGGGAGGAAATGGATGAGAAGATCAAGCCCTTGATGGCTCATCACTGCTATCATGGCATGACAGGTATCATATCTTCTCCCAGACATCACCTCAGTCCCCGCCTTGAGGAGCCTAGTCCTACACTGTTGCTGCAAGAGTGGCAGCAGCATGGTCCAGCATGGCAGGGGCTCTCCCTCACCGTGGCAGCCCCAGCTCCCCTTGGAGAGCTCAGACACTGAGCCAGGTGGGCTCTCCCATGGGCCCCCCCACCGTCTTGCAGCTCTCATTTGCATCTTGGCAGAGCAGCAGAGCAGCAGAGCAGCACACAGCACACCAGGATGACTCGATGTCCTGACCCTGTCTTACACAAATGTCAAGCTGTCCCCATCTGTACCCCCTGCGGCTTGACAGCACTTGCTTTTCTTCTCCAGTGAGACACAGTGCAGTCTTCATGCCTAGAGACATCTAACAGGGAGAAATGCAGCTTCTTGGCCAGCCACATACAGCCATAACCAGGCTGATTTCTTTCTCTGTTCAGGTCCCTGGGGGCAATTTTCATCTGCCCTCACTCACTAGTTGTTAAGGTCAGGAGGAGGTGAAGGCTTTGGAGACCTCAGCCCTGGGAGTCTCCCGTCCCCACGCCTCCCCATCAGACCCCTTTCCCTTGTTGTTGAGTGGGGCCCTGTGCACCAGTTTTCTGCTCGGTCACATGAAGAGGTCTTTTTGGATCATTGCATGCAGACGCAGCTCAGTGTTTAGCTCCTCAGAATGTTTCAAAAGCATCTCCCAGTAGATTTCCATCGCTGTACTGGAGTCAAAGCCATCTTTCCTCTAATGAGCCAAGGATGCTCCTCCAATAGCACCAATGGTGGACATGTCTCTGGTGGTCCTCACCACCATATCCCTGCAGTAGACACCTGTGGCGTTCATCCCTGTCTGTCCTGTGGTGGGGGCCCAGGCAAGTCCCCTCAAGTCACTCCTCACCACACAAGGAGCTCCAGGAAAGGCTGCGAAACCATGCCCATCTCAGGGTTGTTGAAGGCTGACAGGGCTCACGGGCCCAGATGGTGACCCAACTGTCACCACTGTGGACAGTAAGACAAGGCAAGAGCTTTCCATCAGTTTAGAGGCTAAAAAGCAACAGACAACCACTTATTTTTACCATTGACCAATAACTATGGTATTGTCTGCTGGGTATAAATGCCACACTGTTCCATGACAGGCTTTGCCTTGTCCTCTTTCCAGATAATTTCTATCAAATGAAGAAGATAAATCCGATAGTGCGCATTTCTGGTAAAAGGTTTGCAAAGTGCATGAGGCAACCCTAGAAGCAGAAACTGTGAGACCTCCTCAGGTGGTGTCCCCGTGACATCAACCTCCAGTCATGCACAGCTTTCCAAAGAGCCTGAAGTCTGCGTGGTAAAACAGCAACATCCCCTGTGTGTTCACTAAGCTGACTTAGAGGGGATGAAACGCTGTTAGTAGGAATTAGCTGCCATACCTGTAAAACCTCCCAGCTGCAGGATACCCTCAAAAACAGGTCCAGCCTTTCTGTGAGGAGCAGCCCTATACCAGGGCAGTGGGCTTCAGGAGTGTCCTGCCCACCCCAGGGCTGTCCCAGTCCCACCAGGCCCATCAGGTGGTGGAAACCCCATCCAGGCCTGGTGCTTAAGGCCTGCTTGCCAGAGGATCCCAGGAAATGCCGCTCCTTTGGGGGACAACCAGAAATGAAGGCTCTTTTCTGTGGAAAACGCCAGTATCTTGCATCTGCCAGACCGAACACGTTTCCTCCACCTCTCCCAAGCAACCCTCCCCACGGCCACGGACTCTTGTGGCTTTTTCAATAGTTGTTTTCTTTCTGCTTAAAACAGGGCTGCTTCTCTGCACGCAGAAAGGCTCTGTTTGTGGGGTGCAGCTGCATTTCAAAGGTACATTGTTGGTGAGTTATGAATTTGCATGCCTTTACTAATGTGTGGAAACAGGAGAATTCTTTTGCTTTTTAATCGAAATTGATGTTATTCCTCTGCCAGTGGTACCCGAGGAACCGTTTTGTTCCATTTCCTCTCCTTTCATGCAGCCCTATTTATGTTTGGATCTGGTTTGCTGCCACTAAGCATCATTGTCATTACCACCAGTGTCTAAGGCCTGGCCAAGTCCAGCAGCTGTGTGTTTAATGCCTACCCTGGCTAAGGTTTATTTCCTTGACAACATGTTCTTGTGCGAAGCAACTTTCCTGCCTCCGAGAAGAAAGAGAGGAAGAAAGAAAAACTCCCCTTCTAGCCTTTCTTTTCCTCTTTCTTCCTTTTTTTTTCTTCTTTTTTTTTTTTTTTTTTTTCCTGGGGGATGGCAGTGGGCACTGGGGCATGAATGAGGGGGCTACCCCCGTTATGGCTTGGCAGTCTCCCCTCCCTACCCCCAGGCCCAATTTCTCGCCCCACTCTTCACTCGCCTTTAGCATTTAAAAGGGAACACCTAGGTGGCCGAGTGGGACCCGCTGACCTCTATATCCTGTTCCTTTCTCCGAGCTTTGCTGCCAGCTTCCTCGATAAAAGGAGAGAGTGAGAGATAATTAACAAAAAACATGGCCCCTGGACAATGAAACAACTGGCCTTGGCCAGCCAGAAATTTATCCTGGTTTTCTAGGTGAACTTTCTCCCATCAATCTTTCCTTTAACCTCCATGTTAGTGGAAGCAATAGGAACACCCCCTCCCCTCCCCCGAGCAAATGCTTTCTTTTGAGGGGGAACAAAACCCGGGATCGGAGAGCACCGAGGTAAAATCTGGGTGGTATCGTGCCGCTGCACAATGCCCCCACTGTTCCCGGGTGAGCGCTGGTGTTTTACAACAGGGGAGGGGAGAGCATGAATGGCCCGATGATGTGAAACAATCCTCCCGATTCAGGGTGACAAACCCATCCTCTGTTCTGCCGGGAGGGGAACAAAAAAGGGAAGGCATCGACACAAAACGGGCTCGGCAAAAAACCTCTCGGATCCTGGAAACGCATCCTGGGACGGAGCTGGAGCACTGCTGCTGGGGCTTTGGGTGGCTGATGGAGCTCTCCAGGCGTGCGGAGAAAGGCTGAGGATGCTTTGTCTGGAGGTGGAGTACAATGGTCAGTAAGTGCTGGGATCTTGCGGGCTGCCCTGCTCCTGCTCTCTTGCGGGTGCTGAAAACCCCAGCAGTGGCAAAAAATGATTGGTGGCATGATTGGGAGTGCATGTGACAATGCAGGTCCACTTCAGGTCCCCTCGAGAGGGTATTATAGTTAGGGAAAATATTTGTGCTCTGAAGATGACACTCTCCATTTTGTTAATGGCTCTCATCCGGTGCTGATAATCACACCCACCACGCTCCTGTCAGTTGTATGCTGTTTTCCAATTAATGGGGCATGCTCAGAGAAAGCATCCTTTTCTCTGAAACCAAGACAATTACATTGTGTTCACCTACTTGAGAGGAGGGGAAGGTGAATATGAGGGCATTCAGCATTGTAAATTACCAATAAAACAAAACCTGAAAGAGTACCCCTCCAATAAATTAGGAGCCTTTACTCCCATTGGGTCACGCGTTGGGAAAGGCACATTCAGGCTTGCAGCAGAAGGATTTTATGCAGATCAGTGGCTGGATCACTTTATTGCCCAACCCTATTATTACTTGCAAGAAAAACAGTCTCTCCTTTTAAAAATGTTGTGTCCGTTCTATGTCGTGTGCACTGACAATATGGTGCAATAGTCCAAACAGATGCATTAATACAAGTAGCTGACAACAACAGAAAGGTGATGCCATCATTTATTAAATACTAAAGGCAGTTAGCAATGTCTTTAAAAGAAGTACACTGTCAATCCATGTTTTGTTATGCAAGGAATAGTAAAAGGTTTGGTAGGAAGTTCTGCATCCCTGAAGAAGGCGTTGCACAGTTACTGACTTCCATTCTTTCCCAAAGAGAAAAGTAAAGTAAACCAAACAGCAACAACAAAAAACCTTTCTTTGCAGAGGAACATCAGCATAGGTATTAAAGGTTGAACATCTTTGATGAAAAGCCATGTTGACAAATTCACAAGCACACAGACATGCCAAAAGAGAGATCTTAGATCAAAAACACTTAAGTAAAGCTTTAAAAATTAAAGCGTCTCAACTCTGGACGTGAAAAATTCAAGATGTTGTTTTAGAGATATCATGTTCTGCTTGAGATTGATAAATGTCTGATAGATATCAGGTAAATATAATCCTGAATGCTTTTCTGAAAGTTGCTCATATGTCATCATCATTACTATAAAGAATAAAATTGCTCTGTTGACTTCACTGGACTTAGACCAAATTCCAGCTCCAGAGCAGTAATGATAGCATCATGACAATTATATACTTTGGCTGCTGTAGGCACATAACAATCGTGGTTTATGAGAAATACCAAAAGTTTCCTCAGTGCACTAACCGTTAACATTGCTGGTACAATTCTTTTGGCTTCCCTTTTTGCCCCATGCTTGCCAAGCCCAAAGAAGTGTTGGACTGCTTCTCCAGTAATGCTCCAAGAAGGAAAAAAAAAGCTCTTTCAGGCCCTCTCCAGCACTGGCTCTTCCTTGAAGCAAGCTCTGGTTGGTTCCCATTTTAGTGCTGGTCATTACCAATACATGGTCATCTGGGAGGAGGGACGGGTGCACCACCAAGTTCATCTGACTCAGAGGTGTGTAGTCTGACGCATAGACATATTGTCTGTTGCAAACTATAGGGAAGGAGTAGGCCCTCCTTGGACTGGTGGCAATTACTGAGAAAGAATCCAAACCTGAGGCCACCATTTTGGCAAATTTTTGGCAAGGCTGTGCCTTGAGGTGCTCCATCTTAAGCTATAACTTATGGGAGAAAGCCCAAAGAAGATGATGGCAAGGCTACAGTATTGGCTGGAGGTAGAGTCCAGAGATGGAAATTGTTTAGATGGTTACACTGGCTGCTCTTATAAACTCATGGTAACTTGGTATTTATGCCCTATGGCCAACATCACACCAACTTGAGAGTGGGCACAATGCCATCTTAACAGATGGGTGTGAGCGATTTCAGCTAAGAGACTGTGTATGTCCATCAAATATGTTTACTCAGGGAACTGTTCCCAGCCTGGAGACACAGGGTCTATAATGTGATGTCCAGGGAGACAACACTATCAGTTTTGGATCGCATCTGCACAGCATGAAGAACAGACCGCTCTCCTCTTCATTCCAACTGCTCTGCAGAAGCGATGCTATGCCCACACAGTCTTAGAAAAATGCCCACAGGCAGTGGCTGTGTATTCCCCACATCTGAAGATATGTAGCTGAATTGCACGGCATTCCTGGGAACAATGCCAACATCAACATCCAGAAAAGGGGAACCCCTTCCAACTTCATCCATGCCTCTCAAAATCCACCTGCTGAAATGGTCTGAACTGCTCTGGATCTTTGCCAGAACAGCTCATCTTTAGCAACACCAAGAGGCAGTTTGCAGGCTGCCTTGGTGACCAATCCCTAGGGAAGCCACTTGTCTCAACACCAAGGCTCACACAAGATGTGGTTGTGGACTGCTCTGTCAAATAGCTCAGGTGCACTTTAATGCAGCCAGCTAACATCTTCTAGAGAGTTTCTGCTGTGAAGAGCCAGGATGGGCTAAAGCCCCCAGATCACAGCTACACACAGGTCTCCAACTTGCACCTCTGTGCTGGTGCAGGCACCACCAGCCTGAAAGCAATGAATTGCCTCATAGTTGTAGGACCTGGGACTGCTGAGCGTGGAAATGACAGGATGAGCACAAAATGACACTGCCAAATTTGCTCCTCCGCATGATGCAAATAGATATTACTACACTTTAAATTTTTCCTCTTTTTATTATTATTTTGCTGTTGTTGTTACTTATTGCAATAGTGGTAAGGTTTTAGCAGGCACGCAGTTCTGCAGCCTCTAATCACCATCACTGGTGAGAAGCTGTAGCGTGGGAAGGGTTGAGTCCGTTCTTGATGTGCCTTCTGGCCATGCTCTCTTGGTGCTGCAGCTCTGGCTGACTCTGGAGCATTGTATGCCACTGTATGTCAGCCCTGAGACAGATGCTGCCTCTCTCAAGCTGGCATGTCGCAGTCTGTGTGGAAATGCCCCCAGCTACAGGCTCAAAGGAAAGTGCTGTTTTCTCCTTCCACGCCCAGATTCAGTTTTAGCAGGGCACACTGGCTCCAGCAAGGAAGAGCAATGTGTAAAGGAATATGCTGTCCTGTTCTTTATCACCCAGCGGAGCAGGCAGACTACATGGCGCTATCAAGTGCAATCTGGCTTCATGTTTTACTCCTAGAAAATGATTTCTTCATGTCAACAATACCATTTTTCCTCTGAGCAAGTAAATGCAGGTTTTGCACTAGAACATACCACCATCCTTTCTGAACTTCACATTGCATTTTTATTCCTTTTTTCACTGCCCTTTTGCTCAGTTTTTTTGACCATTCCCTACATCCTCAAGATGGAATGAGCTCTGCCAATGCAGGAGCATCCTGAATGCCAACCTTGGGAAATCAGTTGAGGGAACACTGGGGAAGCAAATGCAGCCTGGCTCCACTCTAGGAGAAAGACAGGGAGAAGGGGAAGAAGCATATGAATGTAGAAGACTGACTCCCAGCTTGCACTATGCTGCATGCTAGGCAGGGCCACACATCATCTCCCCTTCACCTGAATCAATGGCTGCCACTCCGAGACAGGAACTAGGAGATAGAGAAGTGGGGATGAGAACCTGTGAGGAGATACCCTCTCAACCGAGCCTTAGTATAAACATCCCATGCTGGATGGTGCAGACAAGGGGAGTGGACTGCCAGAGACAGAAGTCAGGTCTTACAACTACAAAGATCAGCAGTTGTGGTCCCAGCACCAGTGTCCCCTTAAAGGACAAGGGTGAGTTTTAGTAGGGCCAGCCATGGCATAGAAGGTCTTAGCGTGGAGTCTGTCCCCATGCAGCCCTACAGGCAGGAAAGTTGTCCCACACTAATGCCAACCCTATGCAGAAGCAAGTCTTGACCACTCCAGGTGTTCTTGATTGTTACTCCTGAGGAACAAAGGTCTCAGCTGAACATCTTATGGCTGCTATGGTTTCCAGAGTTAGGCTGCAAAAAAGCATGGACTTGCCTAAAGAATGCCAGCCTACACCGAAGGCGGTCTACAGAAGGCATCAGCCCTTGCAGGAACAACACCGAGGTCTCAACCAGAAAGGACCTTGGTTCTTCTGATCACTGCCATCAACAAGGTAACAGTTGGAAATGTCAAGCCTGTCTAGACTGGAAGTACATGCAGTCTGAAGGATACCATGAACATGAACTTCAAGGGTGGGTTGCTCACCTCCCTGCTGCTGGGCCCAGAAGCCAGACCAGAGTGGGTTGACTGTTGTGTGGGTCCCAAGGCTGCCCAATAAACTGGTAGATCCACAGCTAGAAGACTTTCCCTCCTCCCTGCTGAAAATATATTCACACAGATTTCTGCTCTCACTTTTTCTCCATACCCAAATGGCATTCATGCAAGGAGGTTGAAAACAGCATCAATTAAACATCTACTTCTCTGTGAGGAGCACTTCATGTGACAGAGGCAGCCACCTCACCACCCAGCCCTGACAGTCGCAACACTGGGGTGGTGACAGGGAGAGATTGCAAGAGCAGAGGTTCTCTTAGGTGTGACAAACTTGCCATGCCCTTCTCGACAAGTATGCAGAAAATCAGCATGAGCTAAGGCACACAGAACAGTTTCTTTCCCTTCTTTTTTTTTTTTTTTTTTTTTTTTTTTTTCCTGAGCAACACATATCTGCAAAGGATGGTCTTAGCTTAACGAAGCCACTAACTTCGCTCTATAGAGCTAAGTGTTTTCTTTTAATTTTTCCTTTGCTCCTGGAAGATCACTTATGCTCAGCACTGCACATGTGCAAACATGTAGAGCCAAACATTTTCCTTTCTCTCCTCCCCCGCACCAGCATCTTCTGCCCATATGGGACAGATAATCCCTTTTCATATCAGCTCATCTTCTTCTTTCAACACAATTTCCTTGACATCCCAAATTACAACCAAATGGAGGAACGGAGGAATGAGCCTGAAATCAATTTCAGATCACTCAAAAGAAATAGATTTATAGCAAAGATAAATCAACAAAACCTTTGAGGGAAGATCCCTGAATTCTTGCTGCAGTCCCTGACATATTTAGTACCTGTTGATAGAGGCTAAGACAGCACCTAGTCACTGAGGCGAGGGGCTGGGACACAGGCAGAGGTCACCTTCCCCTTGGGTGGTGGTGGGATGAGCATCCTTTGCAATGGAAGGGCATGGGTCAAGTATGTCTGTAGGAGCATCCCCACTGAGGCATGGAGCATCATCTTGTGTGTCCCACATGGGGCAGGTGGGATGAGGGAGGTCCAGAACTTGCTGTTTTTAAATGTGGGTAAAGGACGCCCTGAGCATCCCAGCTGGATTTTTAGCCCCACATAATTAGAAAGAGCTTATTAAGAGTTATCAAGGAGATAATCCAGAAATTCCCAAACTGTGAGAAATTTTAAGAAACAATGCAGTGGCATCCTGGGGTGCATTAAAAATATTATACTCAGCATATTTGAGGGAGACAGTCCTTCTCTTCCACTGTGCTTTCATAAGGCTACATCTGGAGTACCGTGTCCAGTTCTGGGCTCCTCAGTTCAAGAAAGAGCAGGAACTTCTAGAGAGAGTCCAGTGAAGGGCCACAAAGATGATAAGCCCAGAGCATCTCCCTTATGTGGAAAGGCTGAGAGGCCTGGGACTATTCAGCTTGGAGAAGACTGCTTAAAAATACCTAATGGGTAGGTGACAAGTGGATGGGATCAGGCTCTTTTTGGTGGTGCCAGTAGCAAAACAAGGGGCAGTGAGCACAAACTGGAACATAGAAAGTTCCACTTGAACATGAGGAAAAACTTCTTTACTGTGTGGGGGGCAGAGCACTGGAATAGGCTGTCCAGAGAGGTTGTGGAGTTGCCTTCTCTGGAGATATTCATGCACTTTCCTGTGCAACCTGCTGAAGAGAACCTGCTTTAGCAGGGGTTGGACTCCAGAGGTCCCTTCCAACCTCTATGATTTTGTGATTCTGTGAAATGAGCCACCAAACTGATCTCAAGGAGGCACACACAGAAGCCGAATCAATGCCCATGCTAACGCTGCAGCACAGATAGAAGAGTAATGGCTTTGCAGAGTCAGACTTTCTGAGATTGACATGGGAAGTCAAGGCCAGAGGTTGCTAGAAAGTCAGACACTGCCCCAGCAGTACAGCCAGTGGGCCAGGAAGTACACTGCTAGTTTGGCCATTAACTCAAATGCACACCTGGACAAGGGGAAAACAATGTGTTTGATGGTGAGAGGGGCTTGATGGCATCTGCCAAAGCTACCAGCAAAATGCCCACTCACTCCAGGAAGAGCAGATATGTTTCCAGATCCCATGAAGGGAAATGCTGACATTAAGCCTAAATTTTCCACTTCTTTCTTTTTTCTTTCTAGACATATTTGAATCTTTTCACTTGATTAACACTGAAATTTCAATATTTCATGAAGTCAATGCCCAAGGAAAAAACAAGTCTTAAACTAGTATTTACTTACATCAAAGATCACAACATCAGTTAATTCTATGGAGGGAGGTAGGAGGGGAAAAAAGAAAGAAACCACAGCCCTGAGTATTGCATCATGTTGCAAGTTCTGTTCATCTCTCTTTCTGGAGATTTTGCTTGGCTTGGACATCAACAGGACTACTTCAGGAATGAGGCACTTTTTAGCATGGGGAAGGGTAATAAAACTCAGTCTTTTGTTTTTAATTTAACTGCCTGGTACAATTTGTCTCCATGCTGAAATGTGCTCAGCGGGTCCTTTAAAGGATAGCAAAAGTGCACGAGAACAGATCTCCCCTCCCTCTGCAAGTGAGCACCTTCCTTATGGAGATGCTGTGCCCCCAATTCAGTTTGAGAGCAATGCACGGGGCAGAGCAGAGGTTCTAGTATAGGTACACACTGAAAACATTTCCCAGGTTTGAAAGTGTGTTTGAGTCATCCCTGTGCTGCATACTTCTTATCTGGGGATAAGAAATCTTATCCCTATTAGAGGACCTTGATGTCCCAAGCACTTGTTTCCCATGCTTGTTTCCCAAGCACTGCAGTCCCTTTGCCATGCCCTGCTGGCTGCAAGCACCTGGGTGTAGCACGCATGCCAGGACCAGGCAGGTAGGGAAGAGGTTTCCTCCTGCTTCCTAGCTCAGCCTTTGTAAGGCCCTTCAGTTGCTGGCTGGAACCAAGAATAAACCCATTTGTCACAATACTGCTGAACAAGCGCTTTGCCAAGAGCTGCCTCTGCAAAGGCCCAGTGCAACAGAGTTGGGGCATTGCTGAGTAGATTGAAGACTCACAGCGCAATCCTTCATCTCTGCACTGGCAGAGGCATGGAGATTTAACTCTCAATATTAATTTCCCAGTTCCTATATGTTTTCATTCACATCTGGCTGCAATCTATATTACAGAGGCCCAGGTCCGGTCTCTTCTCTGAATAACTCTGGGACAGCTCCAGCGCCTGTGCCAGGCCTAGGCTGCTGGAGATGTGTGGTGCATCCAATGGCATGCGGGTACCTTCGGGTCACTTGCATCACTAAATGATGGCCTGACACTGGCCTGTCACATCTCTATGATGCATCTCATTCCCCCCTTCAAAGCTCTTGCAGAACCCCAAGTGCCAGTGTGAAGCTTAAGCCATCCCAAGAAGATCACCACCAATGAGAGCAATGGAGAATGATATAATGTCCTGAGCTGGAAGGGACCCACAAGGATCAAATCCAACTGTGGGCTCCAAACAGCACCACTCAAAAATCCAAATCCTGTATCTGACAGTGTGATCCAAACGCTCCTTAACTCCAGCACTGGGGCCGTGCCCACAGCCCTGTGCAGCCCGTCCCACGCCCACCGCCCTGTGGTGCAGCCCCTGTCCCTCACCCCACTGCCCTCCCCTGACACAGCTCCATGCCGTTCCCTGTCGCTGTCACACAGAGCAGAGCTCAGCGCTGCCCCTCCGCTCCCTGTGAGGAGCTGCAGCCGCCATCAGGCCTCCCCTCAGCTCCTCTGCTCTGCGCTGAGCACAGCGAGGGACCAGTTTGATCAGCCTCCCCTCGTACACCCTCCAGACCCTTCACCATCTTTGTAGACCTCCTTTAGATGCTCTCTAATAGTTTTATGTCGTTTTTGTGCAGTCAAAACTGCACACAGTACTCCAGGTGAGGCTGCAGCAGTGCAGCGTACAGCAGTTGAGATCCATCGGTCGCAGCTCTCCTGCCCAGTGCTGGAGGATGGCTGGTGGAAATCTTCAAATACTTCGGCTGCCACCAGCTCCTGGTCTCACAGAGACAGTGTTTAAGGCAGGAGAAGAGAGGTGCAAAGGAGGGAAGTGACTGACGCCTACATCTGAGAAGAGCTTAAAAATAGCGAGTCGCATCTATTCAGCTCCTCCAACCCGTTTCAAAGGACTTGCAAGGCTCCCGTCTCCATTGTGTGCCTGGTAATTCTGTGTCACAACTAATTACTGCCTAATAGCCGTTGTGGGGACAAAGTCCCCAGTTTAAAAGAGAAGTCTATTTCATCTCGCATTCAGGCCTAATCTGACCCTGAATAGTGGAGATTACATGAGGTAATACAGCAGTTATTTCTACCTGCTGTAGTTCATAAGCTCCATCTCCAGCTGAGGCAAAAAACCCCTCCCCCTTTACAAAGATTATTTGTCATTAAAATGCTCAGTAGCTTTTTTTTTTTTTTTTTTTTTTTTTAAATCTGGATGTTGCCTACACTTTCAGAAAGGTTTTTGAAGGAAGATTAGCAGGATTAGGAAAGGTTCACATATGTTCGGCTTCACTATTGGTATTCAAGACATCACAACTCCACCACCACCCAGGAAGCCCAAGAAAACGAGAGTGGAGGCGGAAAAAAAAAGAGGCCTCCTGTCCAGGGAGAGCCAAGGGAACTCCAATAAGGGGAGCAGCCAGACAGGCCCAGGGCTGTCACACAGCAGAGACCCCTGCCTTTCACCCAGCACCTTATACTGGCGTGTGTCACTAGTCGTTGAGGCAGAGCAGATCTGCTCCCTTGCAAGGCTCCCTCGCAGGCAGCCAAAGAGAAACACGTCCAACCACCTCCTGAAAAAGCTCAGCTGGCAGTTAATATAGCAAGAGGAAGGGGGAGGTAGAGCATGCCCCAACCCCGACCACCCAGTGACCTCAGGGGCTGCGTATGCCAGGGACCAAATCACCGACGTGTGCCCCTCCAGTGAATAATGGGGCAACCAGAATCACTCAAGCCCCTGCTGGTAGACCTTAGGATCAGATTCTTACATCTTTCTTCGTTCAAGGAAGTGAGACTTTGCTGGATGCAAGTCTACTGGTACAGGTCAGCACCTGCCCTGCCTAGATGGCCCCTTGCACCTTTGCATGCAGATGGGATGATGCCATCACTAGAGGCTGCCCCAAAAGGGCAGGAAGCATTTGGAGTTTGGCAAGGAGATCTCTCAGCACCTTCTGCAAGAGCTTTGTCCTGTGTGGTTCAGCTGAGGCGCACTAGGCTCCAGCTGACAGGGTTGGTGGCTCAGCGGAAGGAGGCTTCACGCAGGAGGAATAGCACAAAGAGTCCAAGGTAATAACTTCAGCATGCTGTGCAGAAGATCAAAACCTTTGCCAGAATGTTACCAAAGGCAAGGAATCTCTGCTCTTTATTTTTTCTGTCTGAAAACATATAAAACCCCTGCTAAGTGAGGAATATCTTTCTGTATCTCAGTGGCTTGTGGAAGGGCTGTCTGTGGAGCATCGTGATGGAAAATACACAGAATCAGAGCCACATTTCCAAAAAGATGTGGCAAACACCAAAAGCAAACCAGGAGGGCTCATCTCCTGGGCACAGAGGGGCTCCTGAAGCACTGAACGGAGCCAAAGGGCAGTGGATCTTACAAAATTGGCTGCCCAGGGAGGTGGTGCAGTCACCGTCTCTGCAGGTGTTCAAGAGCCATGTGGATGTGGCACTGAGGAACGTGGGCAATGGGCATGGGGGGAATAGGCTGACGGTTGGGTGATCGTTGAAATCTTTTCCAACCTTCATGATTCTATGATTCTATGAAAATGTTTCTACGCATCACCCTGCAGAGGGATTTCCTCAGGGCTTCAAGGGAGTGGTTTGGAACGAAGTGGCCTCACCTTCGCATAAGTTTCTGTGAAGAGTAAATCCCTTCTGGATGGTTTGCATTTTAGCAGAGGGAGAGCAAAAGACCTCAAAAACTTCAGATTCAGAGCATAAATACTTGTACTTTAGATAACCCACATGAATTCTCTGCACTTGAATTAACATTAAAAACACTAGGTTCTCCAACAGCTACACAGAGTTTAACTTTGGGGCTGATGCTGAAGGCATGAGAGCAGCCCATTCCCAGCTCACACTGTTCTTCTATTTCAGCATCTTTTTGGCCAACATCTGGGAGGGTACTTCTCAAATGGATGCAAGAGTCGCACAATAATGCCAACGGTGGGAAATCCAATATGACTGCATTCACTTTTTGCATTCAGTTTTCCTGCTTCTTCTTAAAAGGGAAAAACACAAAAGCAAAAAGGGTAAAAAAAGACACTTTGAATAACTTTGCTGCTCAAGTGTTTTACATCGGCAGTGGCACGGGGCCAGGCCCTGCACCCACCACTCCCAAGAGGGCAGAGTTCTGTGCATATTCATGAGTAGGAGGTGGCCTTTATATGATGTCGTATTAAACTGACAGGCAGACTTGCATGCAAAGAGCAGCAATTTTCTGTTCTTCGCAATGTTATCAGCACCCCACCCTTGCAGCAGAAGGGAATCCCCTCAGAGAAGGCCCAGGGTCCCCCTACCCCATCTATGTGCCTCAGCGCTCGACTTCACCCATAAATACAAAGTTAGAAATCATAGAACCACTAAGGTTGGAAAAGACCTTTAAGATTGTAGAGCCTATCTGTCCACCCGGCAGCCGTGAGTGCAGCAAAGTTGGAGAGAATCTATGAGAGACATATGGCCGCTGTACTCCCTAAAAAACCCTAATTGCTATCTTCAGGTGGCCGCGTGCCCTATCCCTGTAATGAGTAAGATATTGAAAGTCCTGAACTGTTTATGTGACATTTCAATAAATAATGCGGAGATTTCACAGCATTTCCATATTCCTCCTTTAATGTCTCAATGTCTCTGACTTAATCCGAGTTCCTTGGCATTTATTGCTGTTTGTTACACTAACAAGTGAGATTATGAGAATTCTAATGAAGGCTTCCAGTGAAAAACTCTGTGATTAAAATGCCATAATAACAGTTGCATGCATTTATGTGCCTGATTACCATAATCTATTTAGCACAAGTAAACATACAAACAGAAGGAGAAAAGCAAGCACACTGACACTTCAGCTAAAGGAGAATCTAAAATGAGGGAGAAACAATGTAAATATGTAAATGGCTTTGTGTATTCTTTTTATCTTTTTTTCTCATCCTCGCTTTCTCTTCCCCCCCCCACCCCCCCACCCCGATTGCTAATGAGACATCTATGGCTCCGTGCTGCCGTCCCTCTCTGCCTGGACCAGGGGCGCTTTCGGGCCATCTGCTGGGGCCGCCCTCTCGCACAAAGCCACCGGGCACCCGGGGAGGTGCTCACAGCAACCTTTGACACCACGGCTGCCAGGGACGGTGCAGGACGGGCCCAGGGCTTTGATGCGTTCCTCCGAATGCAGAGTTCAGCTGTTTCTCCCTCAGAGTGAGTCCCAGCAAGAAGAGAGAGGGATGCGGCCTCCCAAAATCATGACAAACAGAGGAAGAATCTTGCCAAGTTTCTGGTGCAGATTTTCCAGGCTGGCAGATGTTGTCACCAAGCAAAAGTTTGCTGAGTATCAAAATGGTCGTTCTGCAGAATGTGAACGCCTTGGGACGGGGTTCTCTTCCATTGCCAGATCCCACTGACAGAAGTCTGGGGTTTGGTGATACAGAGGCATTCCTCTGCTGGCACCGTCCCAGCTGGGATTTCTGAAAGATCTTTCTTCTGCACGTGGCATGAGGATGGGGCAAAGGAACAACACAGGGGCATTTTTTGTTGCAGTAAGAGATCACATAGGAAGCCATACCCAAGGTTTCATAGAATCATAGAATCAATCATAGAATAGAATAGAATCGGAATTATAAAATCACAGAATCACAGAAGGGTTTGGTTTGGGCCTCCAAACCCACGCTGCCCCAATCCCTGCTGTGGGCAGGGCTGCCCCCCACCAGCTCAGGCTGCCCAGGGCCCCAACCAACCTGGCCTTGAGTACCTCCAGGGATGGGGCATTGTGTTCTTCTGATCACTAAAGCTCAACCAGGATGTCTTCATTTTTCAGGAGCTCTACATCAAAACAAAGATGTGGAAAATGGAAAAGAAATGAAGGATAGCATTGGAGTGCCACATACAGATAAATATGAAATGGAGGAAAAAAAGAAAAAGAAAAAAAAAAAAGGAAAGAAACCTACAGGAATGCTGCTCAGGAAACTCAAAATTAGAACAAAACATCCGCACTGTGTCATGCTGGAATTTCATGGAAAAAAGAATAAAGGAGTAAAACATAATTTTCTATACTAAATCCAGTCCAGACAAGGATGCTTCATTCCTTGCTGAGGAGATGCAAACAGTTGTGCTGATGAAGGAAGGTGAGAACAGAGAGCTGTTTCCTTGGCTCTTGACAGCTTAAGAGACAATTTTAGCTTCAATTTCTTCCTCTCATACACTCATGGGGCCATTTTGCTGCTATGGCAGCCCACTTCTGTAGGTTTTGTGCATGAGGAAGAGCTTCGAGCCCCATAGAACCAAACATTTTCCCTCACATCACATCTCCTCTCTAACAGAGAGAATCATATCATAGAATCATAAAATCACAGAATGGCCTGGGTTGAAAAGGACCACAGTGATCATCCAGTTTCAACCCCCTGCTGTGTGCAGGGTCACCAACCACCAGCCCAGGCTGTCCAGAGCCACATCCAGCCTGGCCTTGAATGCCTCCAGGGATGGGGCACCACAGCCTCCTTGGGCAACCTGTTCCAGTGCTTCACCACCCTCTGCGTGAAAAACTTCCTCCTCATACCTAACCTAAACCTCCCCTCTCAGTTTAAAACCATTTCCCCTTAGATCCTAGGCTAAGCTGGAAAAACTTCCCCAGTCCATAAAAAGGTGCTTCAGAGACACCGCTTTGCTCAGCACCAGCATGAGAAGGTCCTCAGCAGGACCTCAGGCCAAAGCTGGCACCGCTCCTGCCTGGTGCTTCTGCCACCCTTTGGCCGAAAGCAGACAGCATTGCCAATAAGAAGGGAACACGCCGGTAACGCCGAGCAGCTGTTAAAGCAATCAGGTATCACACTGCTTCAAAACCTCCAGGAATCGCCTTTTGTTAAGATGATGGCATGCATCTCAAAATGCATTCTTGAAGTTCTTTCTTCGAGTGATGTACTAAATGAAATCAGATTGGATCTCGTCAAAACAAGTAAGTAAATAAATAAAAAGCAGCATTTCGTATTAAGGACAAAATGCTTACACGTGTTACACCTGCACTGAAGAGCTGATCCTGGACAAGGTTCTTCTGACAGCATGTCAAGGTCAGAAAAAGCCAATCCCCGTTCATGTCAGTGGAGTGGGGCTCGCCCCGTTTGAATGAATAGCAGCGCCTGAGCGGGGCACAGCCGTGCCGGGAGATGAAGGCACACAGAACACAGAACACAGACGGAGCCGTCTGCTTTTGTGCTGTAGGTGACAGCCCGCTCAGAGTGACAAAACTTCATCAATAAAGGTTTGGGGTTTGTTTGTTTGTTTGTTTGTTTCTTTATTTCAGCCAGATGAGAATAGACAACGGCTCTTTCTTGCGTGTTTCTAATCCTGAAAGTGTCACACGCACCAGCTCCGGTATTTCGGAGCTTTCCCTTCTGTGACTCCTGCAAGGATCGGGAGCTTTTCCAGCCGCTGGCTGAATGGGGAGACACGCTGCGTTTTGGCAGAGCACGTGGGGCTGAAACGTGTCCATCGAACGGGTGCGAACAGAAACAAACCCAGAACTGAAAGGAAAAAAAAAAAAAAAGACAAAAGAACCCCAATAGAATAGAGCCAACTATCCCACTCGCTGAGTTTGGGTCCCCTTCTTGGAGACCTCAGGGACTCACAGACATCCCCGGTGATTTCCAGCATGAAAGCAACATGCTGGCTTTTATTAAGCGATCGCTCCATCACGTTCCCTGATTACTTTCATTCAGGCTTTCGTTGTCTACAGCCACGACTTGAAACAAACAAAACAGAACAAGAAAAACACCCCGTATTCACCGGTGATAAAACAGGAATCGAGTGAGCGGCGCAGCGTTCCGTGCGCCGTCCGAGGGCGGAGATCGGCCCCTCCCTGCAGCCCCTACCTCTGTTCGTCCCGAGCAGCCCCGGCCCCACCGCCTTCGGATGCGGCCGCCTCGGGTGGGCCCGGCTTTGCTGGAGAGCAAAATCCGCGCAGACCCAGCGCAAATACCGCGCAAAAACCCCACGAGATCCTGAGAAAGGAATGCGGGAAACATCGGGTCCCGTTTGGGATATGGACCACGACGGGCGGAGGGAGGAGAGATTTAAAGTCTTTGGATGGGTAAGGGTAGCGGGAGTGGGAAGGGGAAGAAAGAAAAGAAGGAGAAAAGGAAAAGAAGGGGGGAAAATAATAGAAGAGGGAAGAATAAGAAGGAAAAAAATGAGGAGAGGAGAGGAGAGGAGAGGAGAGGAGAGGAGAGG
>JAPSGF010000036.1:7029029-7040436 GCA_035772895.1 Perdix hodgsoniae | reverse complement strand
AAAAAAAGGAAAAAAAAAAAGGAAAATAAAAAGAAAAAGGGAAAAGGAAAAAAAATAAAAGGAAATAAAATTAAAAAAAAAAAGATGGAAAAAGAAAAGGAAAAAAAAAAGGAAAGAGGAAGGGAAAAAGAAAGGGGAAAGGAAAAGAGGAAAAGAAGATAAAAGGGGGGGGGAGGGGGGGGGGAAGAGGAAAAGAGGAAGCTGCTCCCCTCCACCGCTCCCCGGGCAGCCTGAGAGCGGCCCCAAAGGGCCCGGCCGCCGGGCTCGGGTTTTCCCGGCCGTGAGCCGGCGCTGAGAGCCGCCGGACGCCGCAGATCCGACGGAGAGGACGGGCCAGGGCCGGAGGCAAACGGGAGTTGCCGGGCTGAGCTGGGGGCCGCCGGCTTCTCGCTCTCCCGCCGCCCACCTCCACGTGCCCCCGTCCCCGCGGACAGGTGCGGGTGCTCCGCCCGGGGCGCGTCCCGGAGCGGCGGCACACGCCGAAGGGCGGCGGGGGGGCGGCCCGGCTGTCGGCGGGCGGATTTCCCTAATTGACGCGTTACGGATCAGCCCCGCAACCGTTGGGAAACACATTTCCACGCTTCACTTCTTAACGTTTTAAAGACATCTTTAACGGATGGATGGGGCCGGCCGGGCCAGCTGGGAAACACGCGGGTGTCAAAATAATGCAACAAAGGGCCGGGGGGCGAGGGGGGGCGGCCCCGGCGGGAGGAAGCGGCCCCGGGGCGTGCGGCTGCGGGTGCGGGGCCGGGGCTGCGGGGAGGGCGTCCTGCGGGCCCCGATCCCGGCTCCGGGACAGAGCGACGTGAGCGGTGTGAGGAGGGGTGAGGGTGAGTTGTCGTCGTCCCCCCCCCCCCCAACAGCTGTTCCCAGAGCTGTCATTGTTACACGTTACGATGGATCTGACAAAAGTCCCTTCCCAGCCCGCCCCCCCCCCCCCCCCCCCCCGCGGGGCCCCCCCCCGCCCGCCCCCCCCATCGAGCCGGAGCGGCCCCGGTGACATCAGCCGCCCCCCCCGCCGCCGCCGATTGGCGCAGGCCCCCTCCCGCCCGGTGACATTGTTCCTCCCCGGCGCGGCTATAAAGGCGCCGCCGGAGAGCCGCAAGGTGCGCGCTGCTCGCCCGACACGGCGCGCCGCTGCCCACGGCCGCCCCGAGCACGGTGAGAGCCCGGAGGGACGCAGCGGAGGGAAGCGCGGGGCGCGTGGAACGGACGGGGAGGACGGCGAGGGGACCAGACGGGCTGGGAGGCAAAGGGGCGGGACGGGACGGGACCGGACGGGACGGGGCGGGAGGAGACAAGAGGGGACGGGCCGTGGCGAACTTTCCGCGGACGCTGGCTGACTGGGGCCGCCCCCGGCTCTCTCCCGCCGCAGGCAGCCCGCCCGCCGGGCCATGGACTCGGACGCCAGCCTGGTCTCCAGCCGCCCGTCCTCCCCGGAGCCCGATGAGCTCTTCCTCGCGGGCCGGAATAAAGGCGGCGGCGGCGGCGGAGGAGGAGGCGGCGGGAGCTTCACGGGCGGCACCGTGTCCAGCTCGACGCAGAGCGATTCGCCGCCGGAGCTGAGCGCCGAGCTGCGCAGCGCCATGAGCGCCGCGGGGGTGGTGGTGGTGGACAAGCTGGGCTTCAAGTCCTCGTCGTCGTCGTCGTCGTCGGCCTCGTCCGCCTCCTCCAAGAAGGACAAGAAGCAGATGACGGAGCCGGAGCTGCAGCAGCTGCGCCTGAAGATCAACAGCCGCGAGCGCAAGCGGATGCACGACCTCAACATCGCCATGGACGGGCTGCGGGAGGTGATGCCCTACGCGCACGGCCCGTCGGTGCGCAAGCTCTCCAAGATCGCCACGCTGCTGCTGGCCAGAAACTACATCCTGATGCTCACCAACTCGCTGGAGGAGATGAAGCGCCTGGTCAGCGAGATCTACGGCGGCCACCACGCCGCTTTCCACCCCGCCGCCTGCCCCGCCGGCATGGGCGCGCACTCGGCGCCGCTGCCCGCCCACCCGGGCCACCCCGCCTCGCACCCCGCGCACCACCCCATCCTGCCCCCCGCCGCCGTCTCCAGCGCCTCCCTGCCCGGCTCCGGCCTCTCGGCCGTCGGCTCCATCCGCCCTCCGCACGGCCTCCTCAAGTCGCCCTCGGCCGCCGCCGCCGCTCCGGGGCTGGGAGGCGGCTTTCAGCACTGGGGGGGTATGCCGTGCCCCTGCAGCATGTGCCAGGTGGCGGCCCCCCCTCACCACCACGTCTCGGCCATGGGCGGCGCCGCGCTGCCCCGCTTGGCCTCCGACGCCAAGTGAGCCCGTCCCGCAGGGCCGCCCCAGCACCTACGGAGCGCCCCGACGGCGGGGCCGGCCGGGAGGAGCCGCCCGCAGCCCGCGGCCGCCCGCGCGTCTCTCGGCGGCGTCGCCGCCGTCCCTCCCTTCGCTCGGGCCGAGGGGTGAACGCGGCCGGCGGGCTGGAGGAACCCGACGCCGAGGACTTTGGCAGTCCGTCTGCCCGGCCGTCTGTCCGTCCGCGGCCACGGGGGACCGTCCCCACCCCCACCCGCACCCTCCCCGCTCCCGCTCCGATCTCCCTCCGTCGGTTTTGTGTCTTTCGGGCTTTGTACATAGACCCCTCGTTGAGCCCCGTCCGAGCGCTGCGCTGTGTCACAGCCCCGCGGCCGCCGCGCTCCCCCCGGTCCGGTCCGATGGGGTTCGGTGGGGGTCGGTTTTTTGATTTCTCCTCTTTTTTAAAGCGTATAACACAATTCGCGTCCCCGCCGCCTCTAACCACGTTGGAAGTCCGTAATGCTCTCTGTGTCCGTGTCGCAGACCCGAGCCCCGAGCTCGGCCCCGCAGTAACACTTTTCTTATCGCCGCCCCCTGCAGAGATTTTATCGTCCGTTTATTTTTGTAAAAAAGAAAAAGGAAAAAAAAAAAAACGAAAAAAGTTGCTAAATAATATTTATTACTTGTTTGGTTGCGAAAGGAAAAGCGATCCGCTGTTGAGATTTTAAATAAAAAAAAAGGGAAAAAAAAAAAAGGAAAAAAAAAGCATTTTACGTCAATGGCGCTTGGCATTCGTTACGGTCGGGGCGCGCGGGGGGACGGGAGGGATCGTTCCGTGGCCGAAATCGTTTTTCCTCACTCGTTCCTAGCGGAACGCGGGTGGGGAAGGAGAAGCAAATGCCCCCCGGGCACCGAATCGGGGTGTTGTTCCCACAGGGTCCGGCCCTCGGCGGGACCTCGAAAGGCTTCGGGGGAAGGAAACGCGAAACTCCGCCACTCGTCCGCCGTTCTCCAGCTGCGTCCAAACGAAGGCCAGCCCCGCGGAGGGCACGCGGCCGCCTCCCGGAGCCCTCAGGGACGGGGTCCCACCCGGGCCGCTCCCCCGGGGCTGCGCGGCCGCTACCTGCGGCGTTCGGCCCAATTAGCGGCGTGCAGGGGGAGCAGGTGAGCGTCGGAGGGAGCATCGTTAGGAGCAGCTCTTTATCTCCTCTGAAAGCCATAATGAGCGCCCCGGCAGATGCAACAGTCGGCAGCGGCCGGTAGCTGCTAAATCGTCCGCTCTCCCCTCTGCCGTCCGCCCCCCCGACGGCTCTGTCCCAGCCCGGAGTCCCAACACCAACAGGTGGTCCCTCCCGGGGCTACCTGCAAATAGAATTAGCGGTGCTGCCGGGCTCCCGGCGCGGCCCCCCGCTCTCTTCCCCATATGCTGCCCCGCACGGGGAAGGGCCCCGCAGGGTACGGCCGGGTAGGGTTACAGGGGGAGGGAGGAAGGCTGGGCACGGCCCATATGTTCTGCGAACAGCGGCGGAGGCACCGCACCCCTGCACCTCGGTTCCCCGAGGTGAGGGAGAAACGCCTCACACCTCATCCTTGCAGTCTCCCCACGTTCGAGCCAGGAGCCGGGCACGGCACGAGTGCTGGGACACGGCAGGGACAAGAGCTGCAGCCCCGACGTGCCGTGTCCTTACTGCCCGGGAGTCGGGGCTGCTTTTTGCGCTTCCATAGGGATGGACGGATGTCCCGTGTGCCCCGATGGCCTGCAACCCGACAGCAGCAGTGCGGGGCTCTGCCCCTCTCCCGCAGGCAGCGGTACGGAAGGGGCCGACAACTTCTAGCGGTACCACGGAGCTGAGATGCTGCAAGAGCACAGCGCTCAACCCCGGAGCCTTTTGCCCTAAAAGATGGATGTAAATGCAAAATAGCGTTTCCCTTCTTGCATTCATCCCTATTCTTCGGATTGTCTTTAGAAGTTTAGTTCCCCCATTTATCTTCACTTGTTGGAGATGTCTTGACAAACTCCTGAGAATCAATTTCCCATCAGCTTTTCGCCTCCACTCCTTGAACTGGCAGGTCAGATCTCACCATATGCATTAGAAGAGGTTATCGGGACGGGCCACCCCGCTCCTTTGTCCCCGCTGATGCGTGTCCCCGTCCCAGTGTCATGCACACGCAGGGAGCTGAGCTCCTCTCGGGGCAGCCCTCAGCTCCCTGCCCGTCATCAATCACCGCACCCCGCTGCCAAAACCAACACAATCGGCCCGGGCCCGATACGCGGGGTGTTTCCTGCGAGTCAGAAGCGTGCCTTTTACTTTAATGTATTCCCAATGTTGATCCTATTAGCAGGAAAAATCAATCAATCACTGTCACCAACCATCAGCAGACTGCAGATTGATCGCGGCGTCGGGGTTGTTGGAGAATCCCGCAGATGCTGCAGGCATTTGTTAAATGCTATTTTCAGGAAGACGTATACATATATGTATAAGACACATATTTATGCACATCTTTGTCTGCTTAAAAAAAAAAAAGAAGAAAAGAAACACTGTTCCTTTTTTTGTGCTGCTGTGTTTTTTTGTTGTTTGTTTTTCGTTTTTGCTTTTTTTTTCTTTTCCTTCAACAAAACCTGGCACAATTTTGCGTTTAAAAAATCCCTTGTACTGGGAAATTAGTGGGGTTCTGGGAGGGGGCTTTTTGTTCCAAGTCCCTAAGAGCGGCTTGGGGCTGTTCCCAATCTGAAGTTTCTCTCCGCGTGCCCTCTGCCCCTTTCAAAAGGAAGGACCCAGCTCTGCTGCATGGCTCAGGTGAGCTGAGGGTTCAAAGGGGACACCTCTGGGTCTGTCACGCGTAATGATACAGTGGGAAGGAAGGAAGCATTGCCCATCTGATGGGAAAACCCGCATAGGGACAGTGCTTACAGCCCCAGTGTTATTCAGATCCTTCCATGCCATCACCTGGCAATGGTTGGAAACAGCCTCTGCAGCCGTCCTACCATCCCGAGGTGGGGGGGGGGGGCTCACTCGCATGCGAAAATGCCAAATGCTGCTGAAGAACAGGTGAGACAAGGAAAGCAAAGGGGAGAAGGGGAAAGGCAAACACCTACTCATGGCACGTGTGTCCGGTAGAAGGGAGAACCCTGTGGAGGTGGGCTCTGGGAAGCGAGGTTTGCGTGGAACATCACAGTAAGCACAGCGCTAAGGTTTAATTTCTACTTTCAAGTCCATGGGGGAAGAACACTTAGCAGCTTGGTTAACAAACTGCCCCTAATCCAGACCGTGCAAAATGGTCCTTCGGAAAAATGAAAGGATGCTCGCAGAAATCCTCTCGGTCACACCGAGTCTGTTAGTAAATGAACTTCTAATGCGTTGAAAACATATTCATTATAATGTATAAAGAGGCAATTTTCATTTTGTTTGTGTTCTTAAGAGTGTGACAGCGTCTTGTTTGCAACTGCCCCTGGGTATAAGCTATCATTGTGTGACTTAATTAGATATTCTACATGCTAGTGTGAGGGACATATGTCTATTCACTGTAACAAACATCGAGAGTCTGCCACATGCTTTAATGTTTCTGCTATGTTGAAATAAAGGCAGAGCAAGTGCAAGCTCTCCCAAGGACCTGTGGCCCCAAACAGCTTGAACACAACCCGCCGGCATTCACTGATTGGTTACAGTTTATTAACAGCCCATAAACTTCTCATCTGCTCCTGGGCGCTTGGTAGGGTTGTCACCTGCAACTGCCAAGAGCGGCACAATTGCTGCAGACGTGCGGCCGCGCTGCTCGGAGCCCAGATTTGATGGCTCTCTCCTCCCAGCTCCGGTGGCACTGACTTTGCACGGGACACGAGGTTGTGTGAAGGAGACCCAACATTTATAAAAAATAATAATAATAAATAAATAAATAAATTAGAAAGCTGGGTAAGGAAAGCTGGGAGAGAGCAGGTTTTCCACCATCAGGAGATCCGCAGGTGCCAGTGCTGCGGGAAAATTAGCCCTTGCCTTCACAAAGAGCTGACAGACAGCAGATCTACACAGGAGCTCCCCGGCAGTGCCATGGGGCTGCCCAGCACTGTGTCTGCCTCCGAGTGCCTCTGCAGATCCACTTGCTGTGGCTCCGTTTTGTTCCCACCCTCCTAAGCAGGACAGGTGCCAGCAATGGGGAGGTGAGGGCAGGCATGCCACCTCCCCACCCCCCCTCGGCACACCAGTAACTGAACGTGGGGAAACCAGGCATGGTAATGGTGGGATTTCATGACCTGTTTACCCATGCACAGTCCAGATGCAACACATACAATAGGGAGAAACAAGCCCCACATGTGCGGCTTTCTTGGAAATGTGTGTTCATGTCATCTCAGGACTGACGGGCAGTGAAATGGGGAGAAAACTCTGCTGGCAGCAACCATCCTGAAAACACCACATTTGTTCAGAGGAGTCTGGGGAAGGACTTGGAGTTTTACCGTTACATCTAGCTCCTCGCATCTCTGAGTTATTTTGAAGAGGTGAAAGCACTCTGAATATTTTTTGATGAAACGTAGGTCTCCCTACATACACACCTGATCTTTCCCTAGCAAGGGGTGCAGAAGCTTCCAAGGTCCCAGCTGAGGACAGATATTTTATCATAGAATTGTTTGAGTTGGAAGAGATCCTTTTAAGGCCATCTGGTCCACTCCCCCTGCAATAAACAGGGACACTCACAGCTCCATCAGGTGCTCAGAACCCCATCCAGCCTGACCTTGAGTGTCTGCAGGGATGAGGCATCCACCGCCTCTCTGGGCAACCTGTTCCACTCATCACCTTTATTGTAAAAACTTCTTCCTTATATCCAACCTAAATCTCCCTTTTTTGCTTTGAAACTATTTCCTCCTATCACAATAGACCCTGCTAAAGAGTCTGTCCCCTTCTTTCTCATCTTTTCTCTCTTTTGTGGAGGCAGGATCCATGGGCACTTCCACACTGGGACAGGCACTGCTGCAATGCCTGGAGGACACAGGGTTTCATCATCCAGGCTTTGCCATTCATGTTCTCCCTCTTGCCTCTGGTGGGTGGAATGGTCTGGTGGCAAGAAACTCCCTGGCCTCCTCAGCCTGGCCAGTCGCAAAGCTTTTCTCCTCGTCCTTCATCACAAGTTTCCAGTGGTGACCCTGGGGCTGAACTGCTGCAAATAGCCACCCTTGGGTGCACGTGTGGCAGCGCGAAAAGGCAGCTGATGAAAAGTTGGAGGCTTTTCATTTGTAGTTTTGTTCTCTGCTCACACACACACACTCTCACACACACACACACACACATGCGCACACCCGGAATGCCTAATTCTCCAGACACCTCCATCAAAAGGCCCAAACACACTTCTTCCAGGTTTGCTGCCGAAGAAAACAAAACCGGTCTGTTTGTCCTCACAAAGGCCTGCGTGAGCTAATCCCCGCCGCCTCCTGTCCCGGGACTGTCCCGCTGGCTGAGCATCCCCTGAGCAACAGGGCTGCAATTCATCCCGACCAGAGGGCCGCAGCCCTGCACAGGGTGGCCCGCCACTGCTCTGTATGCAGGGGGAGGCCTCTGCCAGGCCGTCCCGCTATTGTTTGCCATGCGCCTCAACCATCTGGAATAAGAGAGCGGCCAACGCGCCCGTGTTGCTCCAACCAGCGCTCGGCTGAGGTTTTGCTACCTATTTTCTCAGGCTCAGGGGCCCGGCCCGCTCCCTCACGCCGCTGCCCCACGGCAGCCATGGAGGGCCTATGCATCAAATGACTGTGGATGGCCCCATGCGGCACCTCAGCAACTCAGAAAGCCAAATCCTCGCTAACAAAGTGCCTCCCAGCTACGCCTGCCTTCAGGCAGCCAACTCTGTGATGAAAATGCTGCCAAGGCTGGCTGCTGCAGGACGAGTCCCAGGAGGGTCCATGGGCCTGGCAGCACAGCAAGGGGGCTCGGGCCCCCTGCCCACAGACACCAGCCCATGGCAGTATGGCTTGTGATGGTCCCTCTGGGTTAAGGGCAAAGGCTGTGAGACACAGAGTGTCAAGGATTCAGCTGTGCCAAAGCATGGCCAGGCCCTCACTCATCCCAACTGAGGTCCAGTAGGCCCTTTTTGCACTTTCTTGCATTCAGAAGCACCTTGGATTTCCAAGGACACCCAAGGGAGCCCAGCACTGGCCTCCATTAACCTGTGGATCCCTACATGAAATCCTACCACCAATGCCTGTGAGTCAGACAGAGCCGACATCCCCTTCCACTGGCACCTTCTGGTCTGGGGATTGGATCCCTCACCCCTCCCTTTCCTTTCCCTCCATCCTGCGGATTTTGCTTCCTACACAAAGGCACAGAAAGGCAGCCAGGTGAGGCAGGAACAGTGCCCTTCTGTGCGGCCCAAAGTGGCTTTGTCCCCAACTTGTGCAGGTGCTCGCACTGCTGGGCACCAGCCCGCCGCCTCCGTCACCCTCTGGCCTCCTATAATTAACCATTCATCCCTTTCTCAGCCTGGAGAATGGCAGCCTGGCGAGGGCCACCCCGTCCCAGCCGGTTTGTTCTCTCCCAGCCCCTCTCTTCCGGCCGCTTTCTGCACCTTCAATGGGGAAGGAGCACAACCGGATGGCTGGATCCAGCGCAGGGAAATGACTTCAGAGCCACTTTTGTTTCTCCCCTCGTTTCTGTGCCCGCTCTTGGCCGTGTGTCACCGTGAAAGGATTCGGGACATCCAACAGGCGGAGCAGCCCCAGCCAGAAATGCTCACCGCTTTTGGGGCCAGCACAGACACAGTGCGGGACTGCCAACTTTCTACGACAAAGCTGACCATGACATCGGGCATTGTGCAGTAAATTAGCCACAGACTTCCAAGCAAATTGTCCTTTTTTAGAGCAGCAGTGTAAGCCTCTATAGCGCTTGGCTTCGGCTGCTGACTCAAGAGAGGCTCCAGGAATATCTCCCTTGAGAGGGAGCCAAGGCTTTGGGTGGGTTTCACACAGCAGCACGTGTGATTTCACAGCTCGCTGCAAGCGCTCAGTTCTGTGAAAGAGCAGATATTATTTTGCATGCATCTTCTGGCATGTAATGCAAGGAGCATTACAGCGAGCATTCGATTGCTTACAAAGGAGAAAAAGCTCTCATTTTTGTTTTCTCCTTTTTTGTCAGGGACACAGAGCTGTGAGTAGCTGTGCATTTAGCACTGAGGCACCTTGTGTTAACAGAGCATAGCCACGGCTGGGTGACATGCCCAGGCTTCTGTGGTGATGCAGTGGCAGGGGCTGCCCAGGGAGGTGGTGCAGTCACCGTCCCTGGAGGTGTTCAGGAGCCGTGTGGATGTGGCACTGAGGGACGTGGGCAGGGGGCGTGGGGGGGTGGGCTGGTGGTTGGACTGGGTCATCTTAGGGGTCTTTTCCAATCTTAGTGATTCTGTGATTGTATGATTCCATTCAGTCCTTTTCTCACATTTTTCACTGCTCTCCCCTTCCCCCCCTCCCCCCCTCTCCATTCCCGGAGGCACAGGAGCGGGAGCACTGTCAGAGCAGCAAGGATTCTCTGCCCCTTCCCTCCCGCCTCGCAGGGTGGCCCATTCAGCCACCCACCAAAACGCCTCTTCTGGCTGTCACCAAGAAGGTGACTCCAAAACAATGGCCCGGGCCGGCCTGCAGCGGGCCTGCCAAGGCTGTTCCGAGAGCAGGGGCTGCGTGCCATGCCTGTCAGCGCGCCAGCAGGCGTGAGGGCCCGAGCGGGGACCCGCCGGTGGCTCCCAGCCTGCCGTGCCCCTCAGCGGCGCGCTTCCCGCAGCCACGCCGGCCGCTCCCGAAGCGCCGCAGCCAATAGGAGCTCGCTCCCCGCCGCGCCTGCGCTCCCATTGGTCAGCGCTGGAGCAAAGCGGGCGCGCCGGGTTTAAAGGGCCCGCAGCTCGCATCTGTCTGGCGTGAGGTCGCGGGTTGCGCGGGGGGAAGTCGCAAACCCCCACACCTCTCCACAGCCTCACTGGGGGGGGTGGGGGGGTGAACAGAGTGATGAGGTCTCCCCCGAGTCAGAGGAAACTAGCAAAAGAGGAACCTAAAGAGCGTCTGGGCAATGTTTTGGATGCGCTGATTTGGAGGGAGGAATTGGAAATCACTGGGAAGTTTCACTGGGAAGAAATTGTCCTGCCTCACAGCACGTGTGTGATCCCATTTAAACGTGGGAGGCATTTTCTGCAGAAAACTGCCGGCAGAGTCTCCTCTGCATGTACCTATTATTTTTTTTTTGGATGGGCACGGCTGCAGGCAGTCTAAGAAGTGTGTCTTTTCCTTGGCTGAGGCAAAGCTTAGCACGGCAGAGAATTGACTGCACGGTTTCAGCCTGTACTTGGAGACAGCTCTGCTGCCTGCATAGCGGAGCTGCCTCTAAATCGTGACATAAGGAACCATCGTGTGCAGACTTTGTGCTGACCGCTGCGGTAAACAGCAATCTTTCTGATATCCTCTGATGGGCTATTGTGAAGACATAGGGCAAGACTTTGTGCTCAATGCAACAGATTCAGAGAAGCCAAGTGAGCTGTCAGTCACCATGGTGCCCAGTTGATGTACTACAGGCTCATGTGGGCCAGCCCATAGTATGGAAGGATGGATGGGATACGCACTGGGTCAGAACAAGTTCTTGTAGTCAGCCCATCGTACAGAGTGTGCCTTGCATGTGGGTTAGGAGATGTGCCCCAAAAATACCACTGCTACTACACTGCAAATTTTCTCGTTGCTCACGTGAAGGCAGCCATGACTTTCTTCTTTCACCCTCTGTCTCACTTTCGTCTTAGATCTGCTCTACGGCTCAGATCAACACCTCAAAAACTCTAGGGCAAGTTAAGAGGATATAAATTGAAACAGTCAATACAATAAAAACCGACAACAGTGAGGATGTGTTGTAAACTACTGCAATGTTTCAAAATGTGAGGAACTTGTGGCAGGCACTCAATCCAATAATGTGTATTTACAGCCCTTGCTCAGTGCCCAAGGAAGGTATTATAATATTGCAAACAGCAGAGATAACTAAAACACTGTTTATGTGTGGTTTTCACTATATTGGTCTATTTCTTCCATGGTAGAAAAGCATAAGGGCCTGTTTAAAAGAGGAAAATGAAAGGGAAGGGGGAAAGGGGAGGGAAGGGAAGGGAAGGGAAGGGAAGGGAAGGGAAGGGAAGGGAAG
>JAPSGF010000036.1:6971645-7029019 GCA_035772895.1 Perdix hodgsoniae | reverse complement strand
GGAAGGGAAGGGAAGGGAAGGGAAGGGAAGGGAAGGGAAGGGAAGGGGAAATAAATAGAGTCTTAACACATTTTAAAACCACTGATATTTGTCTTTAGGAAGCTGGAAGTCTCTTTCAATTGCTGCCCCCACAGGAATCCATGCAGTTTTTTACATTTCTGGCAAAATAGTGACAGTCTGAGGCTTCTTGAGCCTAATTCAGTGATTACAAATTAGGGCCATCTTCTGGGAAGGAAAAAGAACCAGCTCTCTGAATTAAGTGTACTTAAAATACTTATATATCCATGCAGGCTTCCTGCTTCAAGCAAACTGAAGACATGTCCCAGATACTTGGTCTTTTTCCAGAGAAAAACTGACATTTGTAAGATCAGTGAAACAATACTGTGGTAATAACACAACTGATCCTGCTGTAGTAATGAAATTGTAAGTAGAAAGACAGCAGGCAGAAGATCTCCAGCCTTCACTTGAAACAAAATATTCAGCCTTATTTAGCCCGTTTTTTCATGTCAGGTTTTTGAGAGGAAAAGTAGCTCCACTTGTCAATCAGCTAACTTGCAGCACTAATAGATTCTGGTGTTTAGGGGGTCAGCACAGAATTTAATTTAACAACTTACAATACGCCCACATGCCCAGAAAATGTGGACAGCTTGATAGGGTTCACTGAGCCAAAGAAGTAAGACCAAAACAGTGCATTAATGTATAGGGGAAGAATAGTTGCAATCAGTTCCCTTGTGAATTGGACAGAGAACTTGGAGATGAAGCAATTATCAGCCATCGGGGATTAATAGTAAAGTGTGAATGCCAAGCTGTATATGTTAGGGGCAGAATATGTTGCCTATAGAAAACAACAAAGAACGTTTCTTACTATTAAGTGAGATTAAACGTAATGGCCTGATTTAATCACAAAGGCAGAATTAAATTCAGATGGCAACTTCAAAGTGGACACATGCACAGAGCCTACTGCATACATTTACATATAGCTGGCATAGCTTGGCTTGCATCACAATGGGATAAAGTTTCTTTGGCCACTTAAACAATTTTCTATTCTTTCTTTTTGTTAACATTCACTGTATTTATCCCTAAATTGCTTTTGGTTAATAAGATGGAGCTAAGAGTTATATTTATTCATGGAAGCTCTACTTTTTAATTCTTTCAAGTTTAAAAAAAAAAAAAAGACAACAACAACAACAACAAAAAACCCACTGCAAAGGGTCAACAAGAACAGAAAGGCTGCAACCAGACAGCAACAGAAAGCAGCCATCCGGACCTACCAGTTTGTGCCTGTCCACAGAGGTGTCACTCATGGCAGGTCCAAGAGTGACACCTGATGCTGCACTCACTGCCCCTTCCTCCCTGTGAGCCCATCCCAACAGTACAGAGTCCAGCTCTGTCCCGAAACCAGTCAGAGAGCTCACAGTGCTGTGCTCACTTGCTACCTATGCTTGGAGCGTCCTCTCTTGAAGACACACCATAGAATTATAGAATCATTTGAGTTGGAAGGGACCTTTAAAGCTCATCTGGTCCAACTCTCCAACAATGAATGTTAAGAATGTAATGGAAAAAACCTCTCTCATCAGTACACACTTTCACTTCATACCTCAGTCCGGTCCCAGCTGGATTCTAAGTTCATATCGGGCAAAGCAGAGCTGCTTCAGACCCCAGTAGTACTAGTGACATGGATGGGCAAAACCCCATTAGTCCTGCTCAAGCCCAGCTTTGCCCCCTAGCTTATCGGGAGGGCTACAGCAGGGAAGCCTGAGGCAAGCATCAGATGGCCTGAGAAGCTACAGCTCACTTGGTGCCTGATCTCTGCTAGGATCAGATTTGCCATGTGTTCATGCAGGAGATCAAGGCACAGGCTGTCTCCTCTACAGGCACCCACAGCCCAGCACAGCTGCCAGCCTCAATGCTGCCGGGATGGGAACCTCTGTTCCAAAGGAGGTGAGATGTTTCAGACTGCTTGTTGCTTACAGAGAAACAGCTTTCCCTCCTTGCTCCCTTAACCTTGGCAGGCTGATGGCTTTAATGACGCAGCCCAAATCCTCTCACATCAAACAGAGGAAGGCCAATTTCCCAGAACAAAAGCGTGAAGTACTCGTGTGACAGGTCACTAAACATGAGCATCTCCTGCTCCGGTTGAGAGCACTGAAGAGGGATCCTGCTAAGCAGTACAGAATACGGGACAAGGTCTTAACCTCCGCCTGCGCCTTCGGACACTGGGATCGGCACATAAAGCATCTCAAGTGCCGGAGGGGGATGCTGAAAGCAAGAGGTGTCGGTGAGGGGCTTGGGCACGTTTCTCAGGCAACTGCAGGGGGAATGTCACAGCTATAGCAACTGGCTTTCCAGTGGCCTGAAGGGCGGCGGGGCCATTGGCAGCACAGCCATTGTGGCCCCAAGTGAAAGGTCAGGCCATTCCATTTTTCACTGGTCAGCTGTAAATTTCCTGGTAGCCTCAACCGTGATTTATATTTTGTTGTAATTTATACCTACGCCGGTACCTGCCCTCTGACTGATGGCTTGGAAATGCGCAGTTAATTGCACTACCATCATACGGTGCTGGCCCATTGTCGCCTGGTCGGTCCTTCACTGTGCAGCCATCAAGGCTCCTTCCCATACATCATCTTCCTCCAGATGATAGTGAAGGTTGGAGAGTCATCACACTTGCTTTTAACTGTCCAAAAATTGACTGTCTTTTCCCAGGTCTTTCAACCTTTTCCCATAAGGGAGATGCTTCAGGCCCATCATCATCTTTGTGGCTCTCCAATGGACTCTTTCTAGAAGTCCCCTGTTTTTCTTGAACTGGGGAGCCCACAACTGGACACAGTTTTCCAGATGTATCCTCACTAGGACAGAGTAGAGGGAGAGGATCACCTCCCCTCACCTGCTGGCCACGCTCTTTGATGCACACTAAGACACCATTGGCCTTCTTGACCACAAGGGCACAAAACTGACAGGCATCTTCATTTCTCCCCCAGTAATATGAAGAAGATGCTGCTTTGATGAGTCGGAGAGTTCTGGCAAGGGCTGCTACTATCCAACTTCTAGGACACAGAAGACAGGTAGAAAATAGTCTCCAAAACATACTTCAACTGCCAAAATCGAGGTTTTCTCTCTTTTAAACCAAGAACAGATATTCTGCCAGCTCATTAAATATTTCCACTGGTTCAGTGAGCTCTGGATCAAGTTCATAATCATGCAAACTGTAATGGTACTGAAACAGGGGATATTTAATTTTCCCTAGAGGTTCTGCTATATGATGGATGAGTTTTATTTATCACTGTCAAACATGCAAGTATGCCTTTAAATTATCCCAAGAACATGAATATGCAGCAGAGAGAAGGGCTCTGGAATAGGGAATGTATGGATGTGATCAAAGAAGAACAATGGCACTCAGAAGTTTAAAAGGGATATTTTAGATATTTTAGCTTTCATTAAAAAATTGCTTTCAAATTATTTGAAAAACATGATGAATACTCATGAAACTCAAAAGATTGAGAGCATGGTGTTCAAGGGACACTGTACAATATATCTGTGTATCTGTATCAATGATTTCTTCTAATTTTTTGGCCTGCAGTCTCCTCTTTCATGTTCAGAAATTTGGGATTACAAATTTGCTGTTTCAAGGAGGACCAATTATTTTAAAAACAGTGATGCACCGAGTCCCACTTCTATGTTACACTTTATCCCGGAGACAGTGATAGTCAACACAAGTGGAGAGCGATGATAAGGGAAATGAGTGGTGCTCTTTAGGAAGGGATAACAGAAGTGGGGTTTGGTCTGGTGCCTCTCCCGTCTCATTCTCCTCAGTGCTTTCTGTCCTCCCATTTCATCACTGCTAAATCTTACCCCTTCCTTGGAGCCACTTATCTTATTAAACCACAGCCCTCCTGCTTCCAGGACTACACATCTTTCTGAAACTGCCTGGCCAAGAGCCTTCTCTCTGTCCTCCCTCTGCTGGATCTCTGTGACTGCTGGCAGAAAACCAAATCCTTTCTGTAGGCTCTGTGAAGGCACTCCTGGCCCAAGGATTCAGCATCTCCTGATGGCGGGGACCCCGGAGGCACCATCCATGCCCCTCCATTATCCAGGGTGGAGATTTTCCATAAGAAGCAGCAATGGCAGCAATGAGGAATTGGGGAACAGCTCCTCATGCTGCTGCCTAAATGTTTTACCTCTGCCCGTGCGGGAGGATGGGTGATCACCACCTCCTGTCACCGATGGCCCAGCCGTGCCCTCCCATCTGCTCACGGTGACAGGAGGACAACGCCTTTTTCATTATCAAGAAAAGGCAAATACAGTGTCAGATAAATGCAAAACAAAACAGAAAAATCCAACAGAAGAAAAGAAAAAAAAAAAGCACACACAGACACTAGTTTTTAATGACTGCATCATTAAGCAGTGCGAATCTCCATTTCATGCATGTTCATTAATCCGCGGCCGCGCTCACTTCCCCATATGGCTTTGTTTCTGTAAATACAGTCCGAGGGAGGCAGGAGGGGGCCAGGGAGCTGGCAGGGGGGGTCGAGGTCTTGATGATTTCATATCATAATGGGTTATTCCTGGTGCCTCGCCAGAGCCGTCAACCCGAACCATCTGGGTTTGGGGAGGTTCTGCGCTTCCCAGGGCTTGGCTCCATATGCGCGGCACGGCGGGCGTCCCTGCCCTCTCCCGGCCTGCTGTGAATCACGCTGATTGTTATTCAGGTGGGATGGCCCGGTCATGAACTGCACTAATCAAAAAACAAACTGCACCAAAACACTGCGGCTCACACACTGGCTTGGGCCTCCCCCTGACCTCTGCTAACCAGCCGCCTCCCATGGATGTAATGCAGGTTGTTCTTCTGGATTTTTGCACCTTCCACAGTTACCAGACATCTGTGTAAATCCCCACCCCCTCATGTTGGGCATCAGGGTCAGTAATGTTCAACAATTCAACGTGGGAAGTCTTCCTGAGGAAGTACCAGGCCATAAATTTAGCCCAACAAGAGCCACCTATCAAGCCGGGCCTTGTTAAGAAGCTTCCCAGATATTAATCACCATAAAGGCCGCGGGCCCTGTGCCGCTGTGTGGAAAGAATGGAATAGTTGGAGGTGCAGGAAAGGTTTTTCATTCCTTGCCCTGTAATACGTTGTTGTTTTGTGTTCCTAACAGATTTGCGTCTGGACAGCCACTGCCCCTTCACTTCAACCTCACAGAAGTGCAAAAAGCCAGCTCTGCTCACAGGAAAGCTCCCACTTCAATTCACTGTAGTGCAATTAAGTTAAAAAAAAAGTGTCCACTTGCACTCTGAAGTCAGTTTTATTGTCATGGGTTGCCTCAGCACCTAGGGCCTGTGCGATTACGGCCATCCATCTGCAGTGGTGTCTCGCCCTCATGGTTACGGCCTGACCCAGGAAAGCCAATCCCAGCACTTGCTGTATGCGTTCAAATCTCAAAAAAAGTCAAAAAAAGGTAAAAACACCTCCCTCACAAGAGATCTCACTGCCTTAGGAACTTAACTTCCAACAGCTGGCTTCCTTTCTTCTTAAACAAGGGATCAGGACTGGAAGAATCCACGAAAAATATAACAAAGCATTTAAGGGTTTGGGGACTTGATTTGCTTTGACTACTTTTATTATTTAAAAAACTCCTGGCTTGCTTTGAGGACAAGATGGCTGCTCAGAAGCACACGGACTCCTGCTTTCTATCTACCACTGAAGAAAAGAGGTGATTGGAGTAGGAGACCATAAGGCAGCATGCAAGCAAAACACGGTGTTTATCTGAAAAAGAAACAATGCAAGCCTAACTCTCTTCCAAATAAAGTCATGGTCCTTGAAAGGCCCACATGTGTGCACTGTTTGTGCGGGGTGAACAGCCGGCTCATTGATTTCGAAGGCAGTAGGCACGCCGTGCAAAGTCAAATCAGCCTCCGACCTTTGCCAAACTGTAACCTAAAATGAATTTATGCTCTTTTAATGGAGACAAAGACAGAAGGGGAGAACATAACTCAGGGAGACAGTTCTGTTCCTTAGTCCCCCTTCTCAACTAAGAGCAACTTTTTTCCCTTAGAGCCCATAATGAAAACTCAGGCCCCTGAAGCACTTGTGGTGAGAGCCTCATCCCTTTCCTTGGACAGAGAACAGCTGGTTGGGCAGGGTGCATCCTGCCAGCTTAAGAAGAAGATGCTCTGATGCTTGTGGAGCAGATCCAGTCTCTGAAGCAAAAGAAATGTATAGAGCCACAGAACAGCAGAATATGATGAGTTGAAAGGGACCCATAAGGATCACTGAGTCTGATTTTTGCGACTCCCTCAAAATTTTGTTAGGTCGAGGAAGAGAGGCTTCACAGTAGTTGAAGGCTCATGTGCACAGCAGGCTCTCAGCACAGGGGAAAAAGAGGAAGGCCGTGGCAGGAGGACAAGCAGTTTGGCCTGCTGAGCCCACATCCCTCTGAGAGAGAGAAGAAAGGGGTTCCTGTTTCCATGCATTTCCAAAATCTGCTTGGATCCTCAGGCAAGCACCCTGCTGTTCGAGGGGACCACGGCACCTGTGGGATGTGGGGAAGCAGTGCTCTGATCCTGGCAGCCCCAATGGGACATGCCCAACAGCGCCGCGAGGGGCTGCCTTCATTAGCCCACTCAGGAATGCGGGTTAATGCCACATACCCTTTTTACCCCCACAGTTCTGTTTCTGCAGGGTTGGCAGAAACTGACACTTTTTCTTTTGCTTAATTAAGTTGTTCTGAAGAAGGCTGGTCAAACAGTTGCGTCTACGTGGGGAGTCCCAGAGTGAACAGAAAGCAGGGGGCGTTGCCAACATAAAAAGGGGGATTCTGTTATTGTTTGGGTGTAGACGGGTCATTTTTTCAAAGTTACTGCTGCCTGAGTGACCACAACCCTGCAAGCAGCAGCAATGAAAGGATATTAAAGCTGCTAAATGCAGCTACCTTGAGCTCCAAAGTGTATGAAGAAAAAAAGCCAGAAAGCAGGAACACTTATTTTCCCTCTACGTAGAAAGCGCAGGCTAATTTCAATACAGTGTGGTGGGAATGTAGACAGGACCATCTGAGCATCCTGTCCCAAGAAGCCAGCTATAAAACCTGATACCAGGAGAGCTCTGGTGGGTGCTCTGCTCACTGCCCCTGCACCTACCACCAACCAAAGAAAAAGCCCTCGGAAGAGTGACTAACTGCTGGGTTTAAGCAACGCCCGTGAAGTGCAAGCTTGCTGCAGAAACCTGCTGCCTGCATTTCTAAAGCCACTGGTATCACAAATCCGATCTCTGTTCCTTGTATTTTGGCAGTCCAAAGACCCTAGAAGCTGAGTACCACTCCTGACTGTGGTGGCTCTTTGCTGCCTCTTGTTCTGAACTTGCATTTCATTGCACATCAAGTGCAGCACAAGTTGGCTATTTCTAGAGCAAAGGACCAAGCAATACGCAAGTCTTACATCCACCATCCCAGTCAGCAGCCCCAGGAACTCTGATTGAACAATAGCTGTTGTGCAGCATCAGGGTTGTGGTGTACAATGTAACAAATAACTTTGTAGATATGTATTGCATTTGGTGAAGTTAGATACACAGAGGGGGCACAGCACTAGCATTAGATGAATAATTTTTAATTAAGGCCATGGATTGGGCACAATGTCTGTATGTCAGTCTGAAAGAAGCCCCTACAGCAGATGGAGCTGCTTGAGGTTGTGGTTGATGCCCAGCAAAGAGAAATGTGGGCAAAGAGAAATGTGGGAGCTGTAGGCGACTCACCACTAGTACAGATGTTTAGCAACATAAATCTAAAGCTGCCCCACAGCAACTGGCAGCGCTCACCCCTTTCCCTTTAACTGCATGTTGGCATGAGATCTACATCGCTGATCCAGTGTGTTCTCAAAATTCAACAATTTTAACGTCCAGGGCAAAGATTCAGGCCCCCACCCTATCTGCCCAAGGCAGCCAAGACTCAAATTGTGACTGCAGAGCACCTCAGGGCCCTGCAATGCTCCAGGCTTGCTCCATGGGGTGTGCAGCAGGCCTGCACTACTCCTGGTGACTGTGGCAGCCAGCCCATCTCTCAGGCACCTGATGCTTTGTTTTATTCAAGGTGCCTCTCTTTCCTTCCTCCCCAACCAGCATGAGTCAGAGGCAGGTTTTCATGCCGTGCATGCACAACCCCTCGCAGCCCTGTGCTCCAGCTGCTGGCAAGAAAGAGCCTTTTTGTTCTGCTGAGACTCCACCAATATGATGTCTTTACTCCCAGGAAAACAGAAGGCCTTCCTTGACACGGGCAACCCCGAAAGGGTTCAGATACTGAAGCGAAGGTCCTAAAGACAGAAAGAAGGATTCACAAGGGCTGGACGGAAGCCATCACGCCATTCCTGGCACTCGCCAGTCCACATGGGACTCTGTCGCCCGTCAGGACAAAGAGTGCAGTTTCCACCAGCCCCACGTTCTGCTGACAAACGCATAATAAACTGACAGAGGGAGATGAGGCAGAATTTCAAAGCCCCACGTGCAGAGGAGGTAAAGCATAGCAGGAGTGGGGATGGACACTTTCTGCAGGTGTTCATCCAGTGTCCCTCCATTTGCATATATTTGCATACTGTCAAACAGTTGGCTGACAGACTCTCTGAGAAGGTCTGGACTGAACCCAAACCTGTCAGGGACTTTCTCCTTGCCAGTCAAGGTTGGCTTTGGTTGCAATTAGGAAAGGAAAGAAATACTTCTGACATTGCGATACAGGATGGGATAAGTTTAAACAGAAAATGCTTGTTTTCCTCTAGGAAAATAATAAACAATTTACAGTGCAAAGCCCAGGGGAAAAGCCTGAGGGGTGGAAAGATGAATTTGATCTCTTTGGTCTTGAGGGAGATCTATTTTTCTCTACTCGCTTGCTGTCCAACCTCAGAGTGTTAGCAGCTCACTGGAGAGTCCCAGGGATGTAAAGCAGTTAGTAGCCAGTGACAGGCTTGGAAACATGCTGCCTGCCTAGGCTCCCTGCCCTGCACAGAGCTGGTCACAGAACCTCGGGATGCTCCCAGCCCTGTGGTGGGGGTACCCCACGGACGATGCTCCCAGTGCCGAGGGGAGAAGGCGAGTGGGACCCGAGCGCTTAGCAACGTCGAACAATGGCAATACATGGAAACACCTCCTGGGTATTTGCAAAGAGAAAAAAAAAAAATGGACGGACAATGAGGATATGTTTTGGAAGCCCGCACCCCTTCTACTTGTTGTTTTACATATTCTTCCCTAAGCCATGAAAATTTAATACTTCATCTTTAAACAGTGATGGACACTAGAGTTTCGTGAGAGACAGACAATAGGTTCTGTTTATTCACCGACAATAAAGAGCCTGTTTAACGCTGGACTGCAAGTGGCTGAGCCATCTGGCCCATATCTCCACAGTAAAACATTGTCCGTGGCACAAAAAATGATTACATCCACAGGACAAACTAATGTGACCTCCAAATAAAGCCTTCCTCTGAAGCTATGATATCATACTGCACAGGGGACACCAGCACAATTGAATCTGGTCACCCAGAGCGCAAGTGAGATAGGACTATTTAAATCAAATTTTACAGGAGACTTTTTGTCCTCGGTGGCAAACCACCCAGATCCGACGACAGCATTGAAACATCTTTTTTTATTCACTCGTAAGGCAACAGTGCGGTTCTGTGTGGGGTTGGCAGTCCTCTTTAGCTCGCGCTGGACCCAGGAAGTGCGCGCCCATTCGCAGCGCCAGCACCTGCAAGCTTTTCTTCCAACAGCGTCTTACTGATGGAGCACCACCTGCACCAGCCCTTTTTTCCCCGATAGTGGGGAAACAAGTGGCTCTTTCTCCTCGGTGCCAGTTGGAAAGTCCAAGTCTGCCGCGGCCGCACAAATAGTTTCTGAGCTCTAACAAGGCGCTCTCAGCGCCGCGCTACCTGAATGGCCGCTTCATGGGGCAAAACAACAACCCCAGAAAAGGGCCCATCTCAATGGGGAAAATGTCACTCTCTCAAAGGAGGCAATTTATCTTTGCTGGTACAGTGCTCGTACTACTGTATCTTTTAAAGAAACCTTGGTCAAAGGGAATGATAGATCTAATTAAAGAGACTAATCCTTTTAAAGAGACAATGCTACCCATGTGTGAATATTTACAGACTTTGTGGGAATGCTTCGTGGTAACCTGAATGACTAACACCAGCCTAACTCCCATTTCATTCAGCTGAATGTCTGCTTGCCCGGGAGGCGCTTTGATGGGCAGGCGGCCTGAAGGGTATCATTGTAGCGATGCGTGCGAGCATGCATGCATGTCCCCTCCGTGCCGAGCAGGCTGGCCGTTACTCCTGTCCCCAGAGCAGCATCACACCCATAGCTTCACAGGCATTAAGGAGAGAAATGGAGAGGGGCCTCTGCCTCTGCCTTGTCCTAAAAGCTTTGATGAATTGGCCATTTCCATGCCCTCCTTCCGCAGGATAATCAGGTCTAGGTGTTGCTTTTTTTTTTCCTTAGCTACTTTATAACATCAGAATTATAATTACAGCAAACTGAAAAATAATAATCAGTATCAAATTATCTTGCCCAGTTTCAGCTTTTTGGAATAGAATTCAGAACCAATTTAAAACTCAGCTTTCAACTCAGCCGAAATTCTTTCGGTCCACATTATTATTATTTTTTTTTTTTAGGCACAAAATGTCTCTATATTAGCCTGCTTAGCTTGAACACCTGAATATCTGAACTTTATCTTTTCATATGAAAATATGGTTTGCAGGCCCAAATCCAGGTTAGATAAAAAAAATCAGCTCGAGTTCTCAATGGCCAGGGCTGCTAATCCACTGTGGAATTATAAACCTTGCACCCAAAGGATTAAACTTCCCCGACACAAATCATTAAACGTTGCTGCATTTTTGGCATGGTCCTTCTGTTACCCGTGTAGGCTTCCAGACCCGGGCCTCTCAGCCACATGACACCTGGCATAAAAAAATCCCACAAACTTCCCAGGAGCCTGAATGAGAACCCCAAGAAATACTGCAGAAGCATCAGCCCCAGGGCACAGTGCCGGTGCCGCCCATTCAGGAACGGTAGGGAGCGATCACCGATGCCTTCCTGGTGTTGACCCATTGACCTAGATGAGCAAGGACACAGCTCCCACTGCAAAGCAAACATGTACCTGAATCCCAACCATGCTCATTTTAAGTATATATATTTTCATGCACAAAAAAACATACCAGTGTTACCAGTTTGAATGAAAAATATTACTTGAGGCCACGTTTTGTCTTCTCAGCAGAAAAATACATTTGAATTTAAATGTTCTTTTGCTGAGGGCATAATTATCAATAGGATAGAGCAACTTTTTTTTCCACATAAGAGGTAGATTGTTTTGCCAGAAGAAAAAAGACACCTTTTCCTTTTGCTGGCTCTTTACTTTCTTTTCCCCTTCCCTGGATTTAGCAGAGATTTAAATACCTTGTTCCACCACCTCAAAGATTATCTGGTAGCAAAACTCCCTGGAGAAAGTGCATAGCTCCCCAGTGACAACATTTTTTGTTTCTCAAACTTCTTTCAGTTCAGCTCTTCCTTTCCTTTCTTAACTCTCTCTCTCATTTTAATCCCTTTGAACAGAAACACTGGAATGAATTGAGCCGTGATTCTCCTCTCCTGTAAATTAGGCTTAACTCTGCAGTAACTCCCCTTATCGTGATGGAATAATAGCGAGATAAGTGAAAGGGAAAACCAGCGATGACTTTGCAGTCAAGTTCAATTATGTTTTCAGACAATGGAATAGAAGAAGGAAGAAAATCCTGGAGAAAAAAGAAAAACTGAAGGGCTGTCTCCTTCCCCATGCTCATCGCCACAGGCTTCTTGCTGCAGAGGGACAAAAGAGGCAGTGGCTCCCCAGCCTTGGGGAAGACATGCACTGTGGGCAGCTTTAGCCAGCTGTCAGCACACCATCTGCATAACTGACAAATACAGAGAGGAGCAGGTAAAATTTGTCTTTCGCTTAAAATAATGAGTAGGTGGGAAGGAGCTACTTCTCACCCGAATTACAACTTCAGCCACTCTGTGTTACAGGTTAAAAGCAGTGGGATTCATCACACATGGCTTCAGGTGTCAAGCAAATGGGTATCCAAGCCCATCACAACTACCTCAATCTCCAAAGAGAGGGAAAGGCAGATTCAGAAGATTTATCTCAGCCCACAACAGGCTGGGAGAAAAGAGTACTCTGTGAAGACATTCTCTACTCTCCATGCGTATCATTGCTCCTCAGGCTCCTCTGGGAAGGAAACAGGAAGGAGTTGGTTGAGATTCAGGCACTCAGCCCCAGCCCATGGCGGGGAGCAACAGGGATTAATCTACACAGATACTCACTTAGGTTATCCCAAACTTGCTTTCTTCCTTAAAAAGGCTACTCTGAGAAGCTGCTGTAGTTATCTAGATCTTGGAGAAAGTGATTCAGGTCACCACAATAGAAATGCAAGCAAAAGCATACCCAAGTTGCTCCCGTTTTTCTATAACTCAACAATATACAGGGCTGGAGTTGGCCACACAGGTTGCTGCAGAGCGTGGAGTGGGTAGAGGATGGTGCAAAGGAGCACTAGTGGGGTCCCAGTAGTCTCATCCTATGGAGAAAATGGAGGAAACAGAAACATTGGGCACTGGAGATACTTCATAGGTCACTGCTTGAACATTTTGCCCACTTGTACACAAACTGATTTCTTTTGATTTGGTTTGGTTTGTGCTTTTTTGTTGTTTTTTTTTTCCTCCTGCAAGGCAAGTAAAAGAGTAGTTTGGCTCTCTGGTCTTCCATTTTTCCTGTAGGTAAGGGGAAGATTAAAACAAAGGTGATATTGAGGACTTTGGGTTTTATTTCTTCTCCTTATCATAATTCCTTTGATAAAAATAGTAAATGTACAAAACTGAAAGAGGGTGACTGCAACTCAGCCAACACATTCCTACTGAAAAAAACTACACAAGGTCTGTGGGCACTTGGTAGTGCGTACTGGAAGCTGGATACTAAATTCAATTTTATATGTGTGAGTCAGAAAAAGGAAAGTATTAAAGAAGAAAGACTTAAATCAAAATTTTCTACTCGCTTGTATTGGAGGTGTAAGGTAGTCTTCAGGTTCTCCAAGGGCTCCTCTTAGCACCTGCAGTAACATGAACTCAGCCCTCACCAATGGTCTTTCCTGGCTTTTGGAGGAGCCGAGAGCTGGATTTCAGCCTTTTGCTAGAGCATATCTGTAAAAGGTATGGGTATTGCAAAAATGTCCTCTCATCTATTCTTTTTGGAAAGGGATGTGCTGATTGTATCTTTTAACCTTTCAATCTTTTCTTGCTGGATAATTTAGAGAATTTAGTTTGAACAAAGGCAGCTCAAGAAAACTTTAGATGAGATCTCATTCTGTACCATATGAGAGAAGGCAGAACAGCTGGAAAAGAAACAAAACCAGGAACACCAGCCATCCTGAGCCCAGGGCCACCACTCTTGCTTCACAGTCTGTCTTCCTCTCCAGTGGATTAAGTGCTGAAAAGTACTGATAAATTAATGCTGTTGTGGATTTTTTCCTGTTTACATACAACCTAGCAGCAGCTGATACAGAGTCAGGGAAAGCATAATTCACACAGCTCTAGAAAAAAGGAAATTAAAAAAAAAATCACCTGGAAAGAACTGAACTTGTAAGGCGATGGCTGCAGCTTGCCACCTGCATATGTTTCTCACTTCAGTACCTCTTTCTGCTTCTTTCATTTGCACTAAGGATCGATGCAGCTAAGTCATAGAGCTCCTGCAAATGGCCTGTCATTCATTAGCCTGCACCACTGCACTCAATGATAGTCCAGAAAACTTGTGAGATACTCACTGCTTCTGCATCATTACAGTATGTAACAAATGTCCAGCAGAGAATTCCATAGTGTAATTGCGCTTGGTTGGAAGTTAAGGCTTTGTGGGACAATTGTCCTGGGAGATACAGGATCAAGCATTTATGGCTTTTTACTGGGCTGTGTTCTGTGCCTTACAAAACATCACCTATCCCGATTTCTCTTGGAAAAGGCAGATTTCTGGTCTGACTGCAGACTTCAGATGTGAGAGATCCCAATGGACATGCAAAAAAGTTACTGGCAGAGACAAGTCTGGCAGCTTCAGGAACCAGCACTGTTCAGGCTATGCTCAGAGTGCTGGTCTAAGCAAATTCTCAATAATATTCTAATAGTCAGAAGTAATGGAGACTTGACCAATCTCCCCGTGATGCATTTCTTTTAGGAGTATGCCATCATATACTGCTACCAATTTATTTATTTCCATTTTAGTCAAATTCTCCCCATTTTTAATTGTATTGCAGTGTAAAAATGTAATTGACAAATATAACGCTTCTGATTTCTTTCCCTGAAAGAGCAGGCATTTCATTTACAGATCCTTCTGTTTCTTTTAGTTTGTCACAGTAGTTTCATGTAGCTCCTCCCCAACTAATTTCCCTCAATGATTTCTGGTGGTTTCAGCTACCTCCACCAAAAAAATAATCCAACTTAAACTGATCCGAATCTAAAACAGCATTACTTGCCTCTAGATATGTCCATTTAATATATCCAATACAAGCAGCCAACTGCTGTTCTCAAAAGACTATCTGACAGATTCTATTCACTTTCAAAGTAGCTCTCCATGGTTTGAATAATTATCTTTCATTTCCCCCTTTCTGACACTTTTCAATGATTTGTTGACATCTGAAGAGATATGTGCAATCTCACAAGAGGCAGCTGGACTTTCTACCCAAAAGATACAAATACAAAAAGGATTCCCATACAGAATTTGAAATAACTATGTTCTTTGCAAATGGAAGACTAAATCTGCATTTTAATGGGACATGTTTTTAAAAAGCGGAATTCATGAATAACCCTATGAGTTTTAACTTTTTCACTGCCAGTGACAAACCAGAACTACCCCTAGAACAAATTTCTACCTTCTCTTTGTCCAGTTTGCTCTCCCAGCATTAATCGTGCCGTGGCTGGGGATTTGGTAAGAACTTTCCTTGCCCTCTAGACACAAAGCCAGAGATGCCATTCCCATGTCTGGGTCTTTTCAAAGTTACCCAGCTTTGGAATACAAACCTCTCACACTGCCTTCTGCCTACAACCAAAAGCACATGAAGCCAACAAATATGGACTATATCCACAGCTATATCGAAGTCTTGTTCCAGACAGATAAGGACGCTGTCCAAACCCAATAGAAATGATGTTTACACCAACTGTCTGAAAGCAGTGCTTGTGTTTCCATTTCACAGAGGGAAAACAGAGACAAAAAGAGTGCAGGATTCAATGCCTCTCCCAACTTCAGGTAACAAGGCTGTGGCAGAGCCAAAATTTGATGCACAGTTGTGGACATCTATCCAATACTTCATCTGCAATAACCATTTCTCTCATTTGAGCCATAACCCATTAAAAAGGCACTGGCACGGAAGGGCTTTTCCCTCTCTTCTTTCCTGTTAGTGTACAGAGAAGGCAGCATTAAGCAACAAGTTCTTTGTTTTGGTCTCAAGCTATAAGGTGTTGTACACTTCCCCTTTGAACCCAGGTAGACTGAGCCTTGGGGTACAGACAGCACAAGGACACTAAAAAACTTTCTCCATGGCTTCTCTGTCTCAGTTCTGGTATCAGACAACCTCTGAGACGTGTGAGAGTGGCATAACCAGGACAGGCTGACTGGAGGTCCCAGTCCCACCCTGCTTTTCATACTTTCATAGAGTCACAGGATCCTTAGATTTGGAAGGGACCTTAAGGGTTGTTTAGTCCAACTCCCTGCACTGAGCAGAGACACCCATCAGGTGCTCCGAGCCTCGTCCTGACCGTGAGTGTCTACAGGGATGAGGCATCCATTGCCTTTCTGGGCAACCTGTTCCACTGCCTCACCACCCTTAATGTAAAAAACCTTTTTTCCTCATATCCAGTCTGAATCTCCCCTCTTTTGTTTGAAACCATTTCCCCTGGTCTTATCGCAACAGACCCTGCTAAAGTCTGTCCGCGTTCGTCAGTGAGCGGCTCCCTTTGAGGCAGGGTTACCTTGACCATGGCGGGCAATGCCCGGGGATCGGGGCACACACAGCAGAGGCCCGGGGGGGGGGGAACACCGCGCACCGGGGACAGCTAGAGAGCGGCAGCGCCGCCTGCTGGGCCCTGCGGCCGGCACCGCTTCTCATGGCGGGTCGGGCAGCGAGGGAAGACGAGGGGACGTGTGAGCAAACGCGAGGAAATACGGAGCTTCAGAGCTCCCTGAGAGCGGCTCCGCGGCCACCCCGGCAAGGGTGAAGGGACACGAATGTATCCCGCGTTCCGCTGGGGCAGGGGTTTGTCACATCCGTGTTAATTGGAAAGAGAAATTATTCCGCGTCCTGAAGGGATAACGTTGAGCGGCTGAGTCGTTGCAACAGTAATTGTCGGTGGCATTTACAATTTTAATACAGAGCTCCCGTAAATAAATCCTGCCTTTAGTACCACTTTCATGTCTAACAAATGCCATGCTACTTATTTACATACATTGAATTGTAGAGTGAGCTGAGCAAATAGATCGGGATGGTCGAGATCGCAGATGTCCTCCTCTGCTCCCGAGGGGGGTGTTCTCTGCTTTCAGGGCTGTAAGCAGTGCCCGGGTGGGATCTGCCCCTCATTGCCAGCACCGGGCATCCACAGAAATGGGTAGGCCATCGCTTACTGTACTGCAGGACACTCACTGGTGTCACTGGGTATTTCTTATGTCCAGTGTAGATTTGCTACATATTACTCTACAAGGGAAAAAAAAAACAAACTATGCATAGGAAAGAATAAAGACACCCCCTGTCTAGTAAGACTGAGATAAAAGTGATAAGAATACTGGGGAGTCAGACTAGATGACTTTTAATGGTCCCTTCCATCTCAAACAATTCTGTGATTCTGTGATGCTATGAAAAACCTGGCATGGCAATTCCTTGCTGTAGCAGGTACATAGTTTAAAAGAAATTCATTTTCCAGGTAACACCACCAAGTTAGCCAGTTCTTCCTGCTGGGTTGGTGTGCACTCCAAGAGCAATGTTGTTAGTGCCACAAGCAAAAACTGGCTCATGACAGCCCTCAGAAAGCCTCAGTTTCTTCTTTGCACAGTTGATTTGTCTGAAATTACAAAGAGCACTTAGAAGGATGTGCTTTGACCTCTATCTGCTCATTTTGATGCTTCCTGCTCCTTGTAATCAAATACAAATATTTTAGCCTGCGTATGCTGTAGATGTGGCCTCAGCTCTCGAACTCACCAGGGCTGGGTCCAGAGAAAACAGTGCAGGCAGTGCAAAACAGAAAGGTGTATCTGTGTACTCAGCATACCTTTCATCTGCAGTACTTTTAGACTAAATATCCTAAGAAAAGGAGATTCCATAAGCAGACTTTGGAGCCACTGACCACTTTCTGCTATGTGCAACACTGGTATTTCTCGTGAACACCACATTCTTGCAAGCTTTGTGAAAATCAGAAGCAGGTGACAATCTCAATAGAGTGCCTTCTGCAGAGCCTCTGAAATCCTACCACATCCATTCCCAAACAGAATAGGGCACACTCATTTCACACCTGTAGTTACTTATTTTTCTCTCCAGCTCCCTCAGTTCACAGCAATTTAAAATAAACTAAATTGACTTCTTCACAAACTCTGGTGTAAAAGTGTAAGATCATAGGGGAAAAGCATCATTTAGCATCTGCAAAGTGAAGCTTGTCTAAGGAAAAAAAGGATTTTGGCAAGAAAATGCTAACTCTGGAGACAGGTTTAAAGTCATGTATTGCTTTTCCAACTTCTGTGCCAAACTTTATGTAAAGACTTTAACAAAAATCTCACAGAAGTAGTAGGAAGATGGAGGAAATATCATACATGAGCTCACTTTACATCTCTCAGACATTGTTACTCTAGAATTGGGCACAATTCTTGCTGTGACAAGACAGAAACCTAAAGAGATTAAAAGCTTTTATTGTGCTTAATTTTATCTCTGTCTGTGCCTCATTACTGGGTGATAGCTCACTTCGTGCAAACAGTTGCTGGTTTCCAGAAAAACAAGAGGACCTGTGGTGTCTGCCCTGAGCTTATTCCTCAGAGAACCAGAAGTCTCTAGTGGAGGATGAGGTGGGTTCTTGTTAAGCGCTGGAAATAGGCTGAAATGTAAATGCGTGTTCCTTTCTGCAACGTGCCTAATTGCCCATAAATGTCATTAAGTCGAGAAATGTTTTCCACCAAATTAACTTTGACTCGTGATATCTAATTAGCTGGAGATGCTGAAAGATAACAACTTATCAGTCACTGTTTAAGCAAACATACTTAATGGTTGACTTTTTTGTTAGCAGCCATGTTGAACCAGGTATTGTAGCTGTCAAAACGGAGCATTATCACAGCAATTAAGGACAATACCTCAGCGCAGCTTCCAACTAAGATAATTTGACAGCTCTTTCTCAGGCAAGAAGTGTGGTTAAGCCTAAACTTTCTGTGAATCAATTTTTCATTGTACAGAAGTAAACATATACTTCACTTCTTTTTTCTTATTCTTTTTTTTTTTTTTTTTTTCCAAGCATGATATGTGTGACCATCTTTCAAGTCTTGTCTTACTTACAGTCAAGGTCTCTAAAAGCGAAGGCTTTAACATCACTGATTTCCTGAGGTGGCATTCAAATCTCTACAGTAAAGAATGTGGCAAGGAAGGGATGGCTAAACCCTCATCTTTCACTATTTCAGTCCGTATTTATGTGTATCATTTTATCTCCTACGGACTGCACACACATCTTCCCTCTCCTTTCCTAAAACATTAAGCACATGTAGGCACAAACATCTCTACAGTGGAAAGAGCAATCTCTGTTTCCATCCAGTAAGCGGCTACAACTGAATCCCTCCTTAAATTGTGCGCGGCCTTATTCCATTTAATACTCTACCTAGTAGAATGCACTGGAGGAAGAATAGAAATGAAAGTGGAATAGGGAATGGGTGAGTAATCTCCACCTGAGAGGTTGTTTTAATCTCAACTCTGTGATCATTTCTTATGGCCCATTGCACATATGCCACCCACTAAGGACATTGAATCTGTATTGCATAGAAGATGCTGACCTCCAGAAAAGGTTCTGTAGTTCCATCTTAAGACATCAAAGTAGGAACAGATCCCATCCAACAGAGGTGGGAGCAAGCTTCTGACTATTCTTGTTTTGTCTCCCTTGGTTGTACTATAGGATCTCAAAAGTCTGAAAACTGCAAAGCCATCTAAGGGGCAAACACTTCTGTTTGTGCAAATGGGAGGTACTCTCACAGGATGATTTGCAAACCCTGAAGTACTTGGGATTAAGTATGCATTTAAACCCTTCAGTATAGGATATGGTGCATTATATAATGATATATTGCAATCATCTGCTCTCTATTACGCACTTCCTTTGAGAGGACTCCTTTGCAGCACTGGCATATGATATTACTACTTCCTGAACCCCAAACTTTGGGACCACCTACGTCTGGGCCACACTCTCCCTGTGGCCAGTGCTGTATACACGAAACACCCCCTTTTCTGTTGGCTGAACAAGGTTTTTTTGGAGGCAGACAAAAGCCTTCCATCCCTATCCCTGTTATGGGTGGGCCTACACAGCAGGTGGCTGCCACACCAAGGATGATGGGCTGATAGCTTCTCCATAGGGGAGTTTTCCCTTTTCCTTTTGGACACTTCCCCTGTTTCTCAGTGCCTGTCCTCAAACCTTTTCCCAGTTACTTTATCTTCATTTTATACTGAACCAAAACATTCCCTTTGTTCTTCTTACATGGAAAGTGAGCTACAATACATTGATTGCTCAGCACCATTTTTTTCCTAGAGATAGGGTCCAAGTCATTATTTCATACTGGGAGTATCTAAAACTTCGAAGTCTTATCCAGGGTTTGTATTTCAAACCATTTTCTGTCATTTCTTTTTTCAGAAAAAAACCCACAAAGTTTCTGATGGTGTTTTCACAACGTGTCCTACAGGTGGGTCAGAAAATGACACATCACTTTTTTTTTCTGAGAACATAAGAAGTGTATAAGGTATTTATTTTCCTTTTGTTTCCTTACAGAAAGTTATAATTTACTCGAGCTGCATATTTGGATGTTGGTTAATGCTTCCGGGATCTCCAGCACACTGTTTTAACTGGGCACATGTTTAGATACAAACACAACCGAGCACCTCACCCTGTACAGAAGTGGGTTTCATACAGCAGAAGGAAGCAGCTGTCTGAAACCCACAGTAACATCAAACATCCTCCGGGATAGGAACAGAAAATTTCACCCCATCAATCTGCTCCCCCACTTCCATTTCCGAGGGCAAATAACTTACTTTAAAGCCAGTTCAAGACACTCAGGTTAACACCCCTGTGAAGCCTTCAAACAAGCATTAAGGGGCTTTTTCAGCCTAAACTATTTCAGAATTCCTTGAAGTCATGAGGAAATATTTATTTCTACACTGCATCAACTCATCACACAGGATAATTTCATCGCATGCTGTGTAAAGAGGAACAGAGGATTCTCCCCTGGTCATTAACCCAGGAACAAGCAAGCTCTAACCATAATTTTCTGCTAGGGATTAAATGGATGCTATTTAGGACTTATTTAATGCAAAGAATGCCTCACAAAGAAGGAAAAATGCACTCAAGTGAAATTGGAACACAGTGCACCGAAGCAGCGATGTGCAGCTAAAACCAGCCATCCCTTCTGATGGATCTGAAATTGTTTGAAATGTGCAAAACCTTGTTCCAACTTCCAGTAGAGGAGAGCATTTCTCTTTCTTAAGTTGCTGCAGTGAGGCAGCTTAAGGAGAGTTCTCCTTTCTTCAAACCTAATCGTGCTGCGCAATTTGAAAACATGCAGTTAGAGAAATGATCCAGCCCTCTGTGTAGTGGGATGTTGTCAAGAGACTCAGAAGGACTACAAGGATGTCCCTGTGGATTGTCACCTCATTACTTCTGGGTGCAAGGTACACAGAGGTGGGGGGGTGACACAATGCTGATTTGAGTGCTTTGCAGTAACTAGTGATAGGACAAGAGGGAATGGCCTCAAGTTGCAAAAGTGGTGGTACAGTTTGGATATGAGGAACAATTTCTTCTCAGCAAGAGCAGTGAGACAGTGGCACAGGGAGGTGGTGGAGTCACCATCCCTGGAGGTGTTCGAGAGCTGTGTGGATATGGCACAGAGGGATGTGGGCAGTGGGCGTGGGGGGGGTGGGCTGATGGTAAAGCCGTCTTTCTAATCTTAATGGTTCTGTGAATCAGTCACTTTTGTTCACAATTTTCTTAATTTGGAAATAGGATTTTAAAGATCAGGATTGGGTGAGAGATATAATTAAATGATTCATTTCTGATATAGTAGTTAAGAAACTATCTTTTTTATTCTAAATGTGAATGATCACTGATACAGTTTTATGATAATTAAAATCCTGTATGGGTTATCATAAAATCATAGAATCATAGAGTCCTTAGAGTTGGAAGAGGCCTTTAAAGGTCATCTAGTTCCACACCCCTGCAATGAACAAGGACATGCACAGCTACATCAGCTGCTCAGAGCCCTGTTCAGCCTCACCTTGACTGTCTATCTCCAGGGATGGGGCATCCACCACTTCTCTGGGCAGCCTGTTCCAATGCCTCACCATCCTCACTGTAATAGACTTTTTTCCTTATATCCAACCTAAATTTACCCTCTTTAAGTATGAAACCATTTCCCTTGTCCTATCACAACAGACCCTGATAAAGTATCTGTTCCCTTCTTTCTTACAGCTCCCCTTTAGATACTGAAAGGCCACTCTCAGGTCTCTCTGGAGCCTTCTCTTCTTCAGGCTGAACAGTCCGGTCTCTCTCAGCCTGTCCTTGTACAAGAGGTGTTCCATCCCTTGGATCATTTATGTGGCCCTCCTCTGGACGCACTCCAACAGGTCCATGACTCTCCTGTGCTGATGATTCCAAGTCTGGACACAGAACTCCAGGTAACTCCTCACCAGCGCAGAGCAGAGGGGCAGGACCACCTCCCTGCACCTGTGACTTCTAACTGCAAACTGCTTTTTAATACAGAGGGACAATGAGTAATACATTGCATGATATAAAATGACCAGGGGCTTAAGTAGCACATCCAAAACAGCCTTTGCACTGTTTTAAAATGATCTACTTTGAAAGCCAAGAAAATTAACAGTATTTCTGCCTTCCATTGCCTTGCATACTAGTTCTTTGTGCAGTACAGAGTTTAATTCTTTGTGCAGATGATGTTTAATTCTTCATTGTACTGTAATCACTGCCCAGCCCTCTTGAAAGAGCAGGTTAATGGGGAGACACAGGGAAAAGAGAGGACAACAACAGATTTAAAGATGGGGAAGTTAAATTCTTTCCAGCTCTCCAGTAAACATTCTCAGCCGCTGGCTTTAAACCTGTGCCTTAATCTGCGCGTGGAGAGACAGAAAGGGTTATTTGCCCACCGATGATACCTGTTGACCAGTTTCTCCCTCTCAGTTTCAAATCTTCTGTTGCTGTCAGCGACACATGCTTTCCTGCTCGTCTAGGGGTGGCCCAGCCTCATTAGCAAAGGATTTTGTGCATGTTAGTTAATTGAGCCCCGTTCCCACCACCTGCCACTCGCGAGCCTCATCTGCGCACTAACTGCCTCTAATTGTCATCATACGGCCGGCGTATCGCAACAACTTGAGAACAGACCCTGAGCAGCACGCACCGGCCCAGGCTCAGCAATAACCTGGGGAGCGGCGGCGCAGCGAGTGTAACAATTTACCAGGGGACCAGATGTTTGGGGAGGAAAGGCACCTTGTGCTAACATCAGGTGCGAAAGCTTTGATGCTTATTACGGTGTCAGGTGCTGCGCCTGGCCGCGTCTCGCAGACAAGGCGGATTGATGAATGGATTCGTGCTGGCCTCTCTGCCACTTTATTGACAACAGAGATGTAAACAGGGGGGAACAAGTACAATCATTTAAACATATGTGAAGTTTTGCAGTTCATTAATCTGAAGGGTAAATCCCACAGCAAAAGTCCCATCACTTGCTTGGAGTAGACAGGACAAAGCCGGAGAAGAAATGTATCCCGGAGGGATGGGGCTGTGATGGGGACTGGACAAATTGACCTACTATGTTTTTGACATCTCCAGCATTTATGCATGAACTGCTGCCGCTGGGCGCTTTGTTTTCAGCAAATGCAGTCTTTAATCTTGGGGAGCCAATGGTATAACTGGGAAACCCCTGGTCTCCACAGACCTCCTAACCATCTCGGCTGCCCACACTGCAAAACAGTTCCCTGGCCTGAGAAGCTGTGATTTAAAAAAGAGGGTAGTAAATTACAGTAGTCTTAAAAACACAGATAAATTACATCAGTAAATAATGTCAAAGAGAAGAACAAAATTCATGAGTTTTTCTGTGCACAGTACTTTCATCGTTCGTTGTAAAATAATTTCCCAGTAGCAGCTGGTAAAATATTTCAGATGTACTATGAATGTGTCCTGCAATTTGTCTTTTTTGAAAACCACACAGATATTGTAAAAAGCAGGCTATTTCTGTGCTAGCTCTGTACATGTCAGAGAGAGTACTTTGATGACACAATAATCTGATTTATCCTTTGGTCAACACTACTGCTGCATTGTGACAGGCTTTGAGATCAGTGCCTGATGCTCTGAAATCAGAACTATCTAATGCCTCCTTCACCTGTTGGAATAATTTTCCTTCCACCCTGTGCACAGGTGCAGGGCTTTCTCTGGAACCTGGTCCAGGATTCTTCATGAAGACTCCGTGGTGTTGAAAACAAAGGAATTCTCCTGCAGAATGGGTGTTGAAGCAACAGTGACACAATTGCTGCCTTGGGAATAACCTTCCTACATTAGCATGCTCTGCAAGACAATTTCCTCCTTCAAACTGTTCTTCTTAAGCCACTGCTCCCCGCTCCAGACTACCTTCCAGAGCTGCCTGCAGTGTTCAGTTCTTTCCATACACACTCCACCACTCCTTTCTTTCTGCCTTGGATGCTTTTTGAAGGGTTAAACCATCGACCTCTGAGGTTGTGTAGGGTCCCTTCTTGGTTTTCAGGGCCTCCCTGAGCAAAGCCCTGAACAGCCTGGTCTGATCCCAGGCTGGTCCTGCTTTGGGAAAGAGATTGGGCCAGAGATCTCCTGAGGCCCTTCTAACCTAAACTGCACTCTGAAAAACCCACCCAGTGTGTAAGCACCACCAGAAGAACTACCACATGCATCACGAGCCCCTGCCTTCCAACAGGATGAATCCCTCACTGGCAGAGTGGTTCTTTTTCCTAGACTGCATCATGCGGTCTATGCAACCAGCTCAGAGTGGAAACATGTCAAGAGTAAAAATGGCAAGGGATTTTAGGAACAGTGCTTGGGCTTTTGTACAGATTTTACTTCTTGTCTTTTTCTATTGCAATGTAAAATGCAGATAAATTCTAAAAATCAATTCTGATGGCTTTTTTTACCAACAAACAAGGACACTTCTTGGCCAATTATCAAGGAATAAAAGAACATATAAAACAATAACAGTTGAGAATATGATTGTAGAGAAGAGCGATGCTCTTAAATCACAGCTCCAATTGATACAGTCACTTAAAACAGCATCTATGAACTGTCCTGGTAATACAAAGCGCTCACCTGATTTCCAAATGTGCTAAGCTAAAATGTAGCCTCACATAAGCATCTCCCATGTTGACAAAACCAGACAACTTTTATTTAGGCTTTAAAATACACACAAATGTACTGCTTAATTTTGTGCACTCAGGATTAAGAAGAAATCAGTCACTGTGGCAGACCCCATTGTACAGTTGCAGTGCAAGCTTCCCAAGCTCACACAAGCCCAGGTTTTCAGCAAAGGTCTGGACTGAGCAAGAACCTCACCAGAGAGTTTTTGAACATCATGCTAGATTTGCCTTTTCCTCTTGTCTTTCTACATTGTTTCTATAGACACTGGTACCAGCAATGAAGCAATGTAGCCTCAGGCTCCAGTTCATACTGATCCGCAAATGCCTAGGACTGATCCCTTGGCAAACAGAATTTGAATAAAAGGGATCTAAAGACACTGCCTTTTAAGTTGCAGACCTAAAGCTGGCCCATCACAATGCTTTTTCTTTTTCTTTTTCTTTTTTTTTTTTTTTTTGATGCCTTACCAAGGATTTCTCTTTATTTTCTTTTTGTGGTTTTATTTACTCAGCTAAAGATTTTCCTATCAAAGGAGAAGAAAGATAGCTTATTTTCAGAAATATATATATATATTATATATAGATGGATGTATCACTTTGTGCATGAAGGATATATTCATGCTGGTGCATGTACAGTGCCAGAAAGACAATACCTGGGTGTTTTTAAGCCTCTCAATTAGCACCCACAGGATAAAGTTTTGAAAGCCAGAAGTACATTTTTCTGATTCCAGTATTTCTTGTCCCAAGAAGTTTAATGCTTTGCAGCGTTGTGTTTATATACGAGGATGTGCAACTAGAAAAGTCTGCATGTGTAATCGATATGTCCTAGATGTCACAAAAGGGGAAATAATTCATGTTTCACATCAAATCTCAGTGTGACAAACAGCCACTGAGCATTTTAGCTTCTTCAAGACACCGTGATGCAAGAACAGAGTTCAGCACCACAAAGTGCCTGTGCCATGGGGGCATGGAAGAGAATTGTGTGGGTTGGCCCACGGTTGCGGCACATTTTTCTGATTGCTCACTGCTCACTGTGGGGTGGTCTGACAACCTTACAGCATACCACTTCTCAGGAAGGGAACAAACTGGGGATGAAAGACAGGAGGACAAAGTGCTGAGAGCATCATTCTCATTCCTCTTGTACTGTCAGGAAGGAGAAGCCGTGCACTACGTGCAGTAATTTAGCTGTCATTTTTTTAATTATATTTTACTTGCAGCTCTGAGCAAAATCCTCAACTCCAAAAGCAGAACTCTGCCACAACTGCCGATCTCAGTGTAAAAGCACAATCCTTGACAAACGTGATCTTTTTGTCCCCTGGCCTGCAGACCGGGAGCTGCGCTGCCGCAGAGCCGTGGCAGCCTTCAGGCAGAGAGTGGCAGGTTGACACCGCCCTGTCACCGTCGCTGCGGCTCCTTCATCTGACCCAGGCTCTGGGGCCGGTTCTGGGCACCCGATAACAGCTGAAGCTGCATCTGCCACGCTTCGTGGGCCCGCCACACCATGCTGTGTCACCAGCTGCCTCTGTTTACTCCAGGCCCCTCGCAGCCTGCTGGCAGGGCCTCAGCCAGACCCAACCCCAGCCCCGTGCACCATCGCGGGCCTTCACACGTCGATGTGTGCTGGTAGTGGCACCGCGGGGCACCCCGTGCCTCAGGGAGCTGGGGAGAGGGCAAAACAGAGCTGGCGAGAGCCCGTGGTGAGCAGCCTATCCCCACGGGGGGAGCCAAGCTGAAATCCCCTTGCTGGAAAGCAAAAGGGGGGAGGGAGGCTCTGGTATTGAAGGGTATTGAACTGAAAGCCTCATTTTTATTAAATAGATGTCAGCTGTGCTGCTCTGTAACTGCCTGGTCTGAATCAGATCGGATGAACTGCTGCACGGCCTGTGAATGGGGACGGCTGGTGCTGTTTCCTTCAGGGCAGCTTGCTGTGCAGCAGATATATGCACACAACAACACAGAAATACCCAACAGCAGAGGGCAAGAAGGCTTCATGGCAAACAGTGCTTCCTCTCCACTTCCCTGGAGAGGAGCAGAACGGGCCCTAGCCTGACTTCCATCTCCACATGAAGAATTTGTGGGGTCAGATCCAGGCTTCTTTCCATCTACCAAGGAAATAAAGCCATAACATCTCATACACTTCAGACTTCACGCACCCTCCTGCTTCTTGCAGCCATTCATCCTCTGAAGATGGGAGCACAGACAGGAGTAATCCTCAGGCAGAGAAAAATCTTGTCTTCAGCAGAGTTTTCAAGCAGTAATTGGTACTGCTTGTACCTTACAGGAAACAAAACAAAACACAAAAAAAGCACAAAAGATTTCCCTCAAGTCTTCAGCATAAGAGATGTTTGAGGTGAATGCTATCACTCCTACACTGGGGAGGCAATTAAAGAGGTTGTCTATGTGAATACCAGCAGCTGACAAGGATCTAAATAGTTTTAAACACTTTGTAGACAGAATTGCGACAAAGAATCCTGTTTGCATCTTGAATCAGTCAGTAGGACACACAAATAATGTACGTTAAGGATGAGCTCTGGAACCCCAGGGTTCCTCAATTTTTAATATTTTTACAGGGCCATATTCAGGGTGTTTAACCACTGAGTATTTGTCACAAAATTAACCGTTCAGATATTTCTGCCTAAACACGCTTTTAAACAGTTATCTGCTTTCTCTTTAACAAAATATATTACCACCCACTTTCCCTTTTGCATATCCAGCCCCAGACTTGAAAGCCTAGAAGGCCTTACGGTGTAGTCCCAAGGACATTCATCACTGTGATGGAAGGCACAGTTTCAGATTCCCTTGGGGATAGGTGGAAGATAAACCAAACTGCTGGCTACTATAGAAAAAGATTTTGCAAGTAATATAGTAGCTGTGTTTTGGGGAAGCCAGGTGTACAATTGCTATGATGCAAGGCTACTAGGGAATGACTGATTGTCATGTCACATTGAGCACAGACATTTTGGTACAGAATCAGCAGGATCAGAGCAGCACTAGACACATTTGTAAGCAGGCATTTAGGCAGCTCCATGGTTAGGCACCCTGATCACCTAACATGAGCATCTGGGAGCTTATGGAAGCAACTGGTTGCCAAGTCTTCAGGTGACACAGACTGACATTTTCTCTGGCATATGGGCACTACAATGAATGTGGCAGTCATCAGTTTTACAATGTGATCTTGTGAAGAAGAAAGGAAACTGAAAATATTAACACTTTCACTGTCAGCAAGTACTTCTGAGAGAAAAACAAAATGTATTTTTTTCCTGTTGTTTGTGTTTATCATAATAAAACACAGATGAAAGTTTTGTTGAAAGCTTTGATTGTATTCTTTGTGTGATTACTGCAAAGTGTCATTTAGAAGTCTCCTAGAGGGGACAGATGCCTGAGTGGTGTAGATAGACATTATTCCCTTAAGAATAGGGCTATGAAAAACATTTACAACTTATAAAATATTTATCAACTCTTGAAGTCATCCCGCTCCTAATTTTTGCACAGAAGTTTAGCAGTAGTATGCACTGGGGGGAGGCATCAAACGTTACTGAGAAGGTTGATAATGTTCTCCTGAAGCCAGCTCATGTTTTGCAGTCACACCACAGCTTCCAGATGGAGAGGTAAGGCTCAACTTCAGCAATTAAATTCAACTACTGATTTCAAAAACAGAAGATTGCCTCCAACCTTTCCTCCACCTAATCTTAAAGTGAGTTGAAGAAAAACACAGTTCTGCTCAAATGATTTGTTGGGGAAAGAGGAAAGTATTCACCACCTAAAATTGTAGGAAGAACAGAAACAGTAACTCCAGAACAGAAGCTAGCAGAGCTCCAGATGGAGCTTCACTTCCAAGTTGTTAAATTCTACAGATCCATGAAAAGAAAGAGTAGGAAATGCTGGACACTTCAGAGGATGAGATCTCAAACACAGCATGCTGTCAGAGAGTGCTCAGCAACATCCTGCTTTCTGTTCACTGTCTCTGCTCTGAATATCCACTACTGCTTGTTCTGAAATCCGAGTTCCGCATTTAGCAAAGAAGCTTCTAGCTGTGTGAGTGCATGCAAAAGTGGGAATTTCTGGAAATTGTTGCTCTTTAGCAATTAAGGAGTGAAGAAACACAAAACAGTGCTTTTTGAGGATGGAAACACAGTAATTTAAAATAATCCATGGACATATTTCCTAGAAGTGAATACGCAGGTGGATGGATCTCAGAAATTATTTCAGTAATTTGCAGGTGACAGCCAATGGCTATCACACAAATTAGTTTCAGTCAGGGAGTGGTAGTGAATGGAGCTAAATCCAACTGGCAATTGGTCACGAGTGGTGCTCCCCAGGAGTCAGTGCTGGGGCCTGTCCTCTTCAATATCTTTACTGATGACCTGGATGAGGGCAGTGAGTGCACCCTCAGTAAGTTTGCAGGTGACACCAAGTTGGCTGGAAGTGTTGATCTGCCTGGGGGTAATGAGGCCCTACAGAGCGATCTGGACAGGCTGGATAGCTGGGCTGAAGCCAATGGGATGAGGTTCAACAAAGCCAAATGCTGGGTCCTGCACTTTGGTCACAACAACCCCAGGCAACGCTACAGGCTTTGGGCAGAGTGGCTGGAAGACTGCAGAGGAAATGGACCTGGGGATACTGATTGATGCTTGGCTGAACATAAGCCAGCAGTGTGCCCAGGTAGCCAAGAAGGCCAATGGCATCCTGGCTTGCATCAGAAATGGTGTTGCCAGCCGGAGCAGGGAAGTGATTGTCCCCCTGTACTCAGCTCTGGTGAGGCTGCACTTCAAGTGCTGTGTCCAGTTTTGGGCCCCTCTCTGCAAGAAAGACATTGAGGCCCTGAAGCGGATTCCAAGAAAGGCAACAAAGCTGGTGAGGGATCTGCAAAGCAGAGGCCTTATGAGGAGTGGCTGAAGGAGCAGGGATTGTTCAGTCTGGAGAAGAAGAGGCTCAGGGGGACCTCATTGTTCTCTATAATGACCTGAAGGGAGGTTGTAGTGACCTGGGGGTTGGCCTGTTCTCTCGTGTAACTAGTGATAGAACTAAAGGGAATGGTTTCGAGTTGCACCAGGAGAGGTTCAGGCTGGACATTAGGAAATACTACTTTTCTGGAAGAGTGGTCAAGCACTGGAATGGGCTGCCCAGGGAGGTGGTGGAGTCACCGAACCTGCAGGTGTTCAAGGAACGTTTGGATTTTGTGTTGAAGGATATGGTTGAGTGAGAACTGTTGGTGACAGATGGATGGTTGGACTGGATGGTCTTGTAGGTTTTTTCCAACCTTGATGTTTCTGTGATTCCATGATTCTACTTCCTTTCTGCCTAACGTGTAAGTGGATCTTCTGTTCAGGCTGAGCAGGGTTACTTGTTGTCTTGGCTATTCACAGTCAGTTCATGCACTCTCTTTGTGAAGATGAGCTCACTTGCACTAAAAATCAGACAAATCACACTCTGAATTTCTCTGCAGCCTTCCTGACTTCCTTTAGTTAGCAAGTTGCAATTCACTTGCCCATATCGCCGACAGCAATGGTTGTCTGTCTGGTTTTGCTTAGGATGGAACTTTTGTTTTCATTTCTTGGAAGATATCTGTGGGTGGACTGTTAGCATGGGTTTAGCCTCCAGAGGGAACACACTGACATTATATCAACAAGATTATTTTCACTTTCTCTTTGCAATCAGATTAAAATTATGGTACTTTTTACATTTATGTGATATGCAGAACTTCTCTGATGTGTGTAAACTATTTCATGTTTCCTTCCTACACCCAGAACGAAGGTCATTTACTTGCAAACTGAAGAAAAGATTTTTTTGCAGGACAGGATAGATTTCTACGGAAGTGATCCTAATGCCTTCAGATTCATACCTGCCAACAGCTGAGCACTCAGGTTAAAATTAAAGTGTAGAATTCGGTCTGTGAGAACTTCCATGGATTGTGATATTTGTCTGTGAAGGACAGTATGCCATATATGAGCTATGCTGATCCAGATGCAATCATAGAATTACAGAATCGTTTGACTTGGAAGGAACCTTTAGAGATCATCTAGTCCGACTCCCCTGAATCATTTATATTGGAGTCTCTACTAGGAAAGTACAAATTTTGTTGTCTGCTCCCAAGACTAATACTACAGCTCTGAATTCTGCATGTAACTAGAGCTCATCTATTTTGATACTCTCAGTGGTGGGAAGAGAGGAGCAAAGGCCTAGTGGAGAGATCTTCATCTGGAGATTTTTAGCTGAAGGGCTGCATTAGTGGTTTAAGATTTTACTGTATCTGTTTGTCTTTCTTAATAGTGTGTCTAACTGTAATAATAATAATCTGCCACAGAATGTGTACCTTTCCACCAGAAATCTCTCATTCTTTTTAAAACAGAAATTTCTCAAATATTTTTGCTCCTGAAATTCAAGACATTTACTCTGACAAGTGAAAAATATTGGAAGAGCGGGTAAAAAATTTGTATATCATTCCAAACTCTCTGCAAAATCCTGGCCCCATTTAATGGAGTGGCAAAATTACCTGCCTTCCTCCTAACCAGGTACACCTTGGTAAATCAATGTCTTCATGTGTTATTCCCAGTTCTAATTTTTAAGGATTTCATTCCAATTAAATACAGACTTTAGGAATAACCTCTAAACTCCCTAAAAAATCAACCATGCTGTCCTCCAGCCCAGAAATGACTTTCATATGATGCTTCTCATCTCCTGTAATAAATTCACAGATGGACCATCCTTGTCCTTCCAGTGCCTAAGAATAACTCCTAAGTACTGTTCCCAGGGGATTTGATTTAGTTTACACACATCTGTTGAGATACGTGTCTTTGAGCCTAGATTAAGTCTTTGTTTGACTATATTTGAACATTTGTGAAACTACTTGGCAAGAATGTCCTCATTTTATTCATTCAAAACATGTGCTGATTACTGCCAGTGTGATCTGAGCACCTCTGACAGAATTGTTATCTTCATTTCCAACCTATTCACGGGAAGAAGGCAACCAGGCACACAAAAAAAAATGGTCATCTAAATTAGCCTCAAAGCTGTGCCCCTCAGAGTCTCTCTTGTTTAAAAAAATAAAATAAAAAATAGTTTCATTTTTGATCTGGACTCGGATCTTTCCCTCCACAGACTAGTTGTTATGCTTATTACCTTCCCATCACAGTTTAATACCTGGTATGATCATTACCTGTTGACATGCTTTGTATCAGATGGAGGATTTTCCAGTCAAAGTGTTGTGGGTTGTTGGATTTTTTTTCTTTTGTGGCAAAGACAAGGAATCTGCAAAATGTAAGCCTGTGACTGGCTCTCAAGGAGGAGGGTGAGAACACTGAGACTATAGATGCAGCTTGCAAAAGCAAAGCATCTCTTACAAAAAGTACACCAAGACACCCTATTTTGCCAAATGCCTTAGCAACACTCACTTAGCTGCTCCTATCAGAGCATCAGCCACCTCATCATCCATGCAGCAAGAACACAAAGCAGAAAACTTATGTTGAGAACCTCTATGACCCAGCACCTCAGGAAGGCAGTATATCATGGCTTGGGGTTTGTGCACTTTCATATTACACAGGTGCATTAGCTTGTTGATCTGTTCTTCTGAGTAGCTCATCTTTCCTCATTAGCCTAAACTCTCCACCTCATTTTACATGAATTGTGTTCTGACACTGTGGACCTGAGCCACAGTGCCCAGGAGAAGAAATACCTGTGTCTTTCTAAAAGAAATATGGCACATGGTCAGATGGGGATGTCTTATGGAAGCTTCCGCAGCTACTGCCAGTCAGTCCAACAACCTTCCTCATCCTTAGTGTGCAAATACTTAGCTGATCCTAGCTGCAATCAAGTATCAGCTCAGACGTCTGCCAGTGCTCCCACCGAGGCAAGGAGCCAGCACTGGGCTCAAGTCAGATTTAACACATTCCTACACCTGTCCAAGCTGCTCCCCATTGCATAGTTTTTACCAGGGCCTTTCAGAAGCCACATTTTAAGCAAACACAGCTGAATTCACAGGAAGAGCAGCCAAGGGAAGTTAGGAGCTAGCACACAATAGCCATGCTGCAACCATCCCATTCTAGAACTCCCTCCTCGCCCTGAGGAGAAAAATGCAGCCAGTCTCATTTCCCTAAACAACTTCTATATGACTTAGATTGGTCTTCTTAGCTTCCTTTTTTTTATTTTGGTTTAATAACAGGCCCTAATTGACTATCAAATCAAATTTAAAGTATTTTTGCACTGAAGTCAATCTTGAGTATCACCAAATCCCCAGGCTGCTCGTCCATAAAGGCTCTCTACTTCACTAGTCCCTGTTGCTTGCAGCAGTAGTGGTTGGAATGGGAGAAGGAATCTAAGAGGGAAAACGTGGGCTTACTGTGAGCTTGTATCAGTTTTCTTGAAGGGCAGCTGACAGATGCCCTGTCTGTGATGGTTAACATCTCCTACAATGTCTCCATCCTGTGAGCAAAGGCAGGTGGGAATCCAGGCATTTTTCCAGGCTTCAGAAAAATACAGCACAGATCTGGGGCAAGTTGTTTATCTGCCTTTGTAGTACCTGGACTATGGAAACTATGGCTTCTTACATGCCAGAGTAGAAGCTGATAAGATAAATGCATCATTCTTGCAGCAACAGTGACCCATGTGTGAATAGCTGTGATGTGCCAAGCTCACAGTTACGCTTGTGGACCAGGTAAGTATTTCCCCTCCTGTGAAGCTCTCTGGAGCTCTGAGCATAGGATGATCAGAGACCTGCACCAGATCAGAGAGCGGACTCATGATGAGGAGGTGTCCATATAGCCACAGCCAGAGGAGACATCAGAGAAAGCAAAGGACACAGGAGCTGCCAGTTTCAGAGCAAGAGGAGCGGATGTTTTGCAAGCATTTTGCGGGCAGCCATAGGGGAGGGTGTTGCCCTGTCTTTTATACTACCACATGGCAATCTCAGTATGACTCCGTGTTGGCTGTTGTGACTCCAGGCAAGCAGAGAAGGAATGCAGGCTCTGGCACACAAGACTACCCGTCCATCCTTTGGACAAACTGATGGGAGCTTTTTGTATGCCTGCCAAAGGGAAAAATAGCAGCACAATTTACCTGGGAACAGATGGGCCTTCCTAGGCAGCCAGCCTTAATTAACCAACACAACAACACAACAGCCACTGGCTGAGGCGCAGTGCCGAGGCCTCGCTGGAGTGGCACGCAGCAATAGTGCAGGCAGCCAAGTGCAGAGTCAGGAAAAGCCCTGGACTCAGCACAGCCGCTCGGAGGGAGCAGCCGAGCCAAAGATGTCACTTTGCTCTCCCCACTGCTCCTCCGCATCACACTGCTGACACCACAGCCTGGGGCCGGCGTTTGGGAGGCAAGGCGGCGACCCCAAAGGCCAAGGACGTTCCTGCTCAGGACACAGAGGGAACGTGGCACACTGCTGCCAGCAAGATGGCCTCTCCCCGGCTGCTCAGATGAGGTCACCCATGGGGCCGCGTGCCATCTATTTTCACAGTTTTATCAGAAGTTAAGAGCTACAAAGTTAATTCAGAAGCATTCAAAGGCAGCAGGGGAGAGGTGAAGGGAACGGACGCAAAGGGGTTGTATTCTTGATGCTTTCTCACTCAACCAATAAACAATTTCCTCTTCATTTTCCAACCTATACATGATTCTTCATAACAGCTCTTTTCACTTTGATAAAAACCATTTTGAGTTCCTGTGTGCCCCATTCGTAACAGTAAATATTTCTGGTTATCGAGTATATGTTGAGGAAATAGGAGAAGTTAACAGGGAAACTCAAGGAAAACATTTCAAAGGAATTGAGGAGTTACCCTCCAAGAAGGTGACAAGGCCAGCCGCCCAGCTAAGTGCCACTACATCAACACACTCAGCTTGGGGAACAAACAGCAGCAGATGGAAGCCACTGTGCTACTAGAAAACTAACAGTCACCATCACTGAAACCTGGTGGGATGGTTCCCACAACTGGAAGGGAGACTTAAACTGTATATAAAGAAGAAGTGTTTTACCATAAGAGTGGTGAGGCACTGGCACAGGCTGCCCAGAGAGGCAGTGGATGGCCTGTTCCTGGAAACATTCACGATCAGTCTGGATGGGGGGCTCTGAGCCTGACCTAACTGTAGCTGTCCCTACTCAGTGTTAAGGGGGTTGAACTACGTGACTTCTAATGGTCCCTTCCAACTCAAACTGTTCTATATGGCTGAAGTCATGCCTCCATTTCAGACTGCACGTCTACTAGCTTTCAGACTCACACATTCGCTTTCTCAAGCTTTTTTCCCAACTGCGTTCTTTTTCTCAACCTAAAAACTAAATTGTTTTGAGTAAAGCCTGAAAAAAACCATTCCCTACAAAAGCAATGCATTTTTTTCCTTAAAATGATGGTACATAGCATTCAAGCCAGTTAGATTCAAAATTTTAGAGCTGCACACATAGTGAAACTGTAAATAATTAAACATACGTGTGGAACCTGTTGAGTAACACACAGGTTTTGTTGAATCCTCCAGAGCTAATGTGGCTCAAAGAAAGAGTCAGTGCTGGTTCACAAATATGCACAACTGTTAAGCTGCATAGACTCAAAGACATACAGAGACTGACGATCCCACTTTTCCTTGTGTTTCTTCCCACCGTTTAAATTTTATTTTATTTTTAATTGTCAAAAAAGCATTGCAGATTAGGCTTTGGTTATCCTTTATATTCAGCCAGCAAAGTACTGACCAAGTCATTCAGGGCCCTCTATAATTTAACTTGCACACAGTTCAGACTGCAAGATCAGTTTATCCTCACCCTACCAGGTGCTGCTGTCCCACCAGGGCCACATGCCCATCTATCTCAGCAGAGGCTGCTTCTCCCTGCAACATCTGGTAGTGTTTGATGGGGACATCAAACACATCCCATTTGACGTGGCACCTTCAGGAGCAGAAGAAAGCCTTTGTTCACCAAACAATAATTGTCAGAGTGCATCTTTTCCTTTGGACTCTGCTTAGCAATATGAAAAGCTTGCATCTGCACAGCCAAAACAAAACTAATTTCTGTAGTTATTGGATTAATCTGTGCAATGCATGAACATACATAATTTCAGAATACATGCTTCTCACGGATGGCTCAGCTACAGTCATAACTGAGCAAAGTCATTAATGGCAGTCAGTTTTTTGTCCTTTTTTTTCCTAAAGAAATCACACTATTGAGTTATGAGCTACCTTTCTCATTTAAGAAGGTATCAGCAGTCTCTGAATGTCCTAGGTTTTCTACTGAAGCAAAACAGGAAATTGTTAATTTTTCCTTGTAAATCTGCTTCTATTTTTTCATATCATTTTGAAGGCCAAGAATATTCCCTCCTCTGTTACACACAGCTGATCAGAGCTCTCTTTTCCAATATGTAGGAAAACACAGCCGGGCAGTGTGAAGATACTCTTCGTCTTAGCAAGACAAGCTCAGTATTTGTAAGCCAAACACATTCTTGTAGGTTGTTATCAGCCACAATATTTTAAAAAAAAGAATTTTAAAAATCCATGAAAGGAGAATCTGTATTATCTCTGAGACCCTTTTTTCTCCTCAGATCTCTTCTATTAGCTTTGCATTTCAGCCAAGTTCATAGCAAATAACTGTGGTTGGAAGCCCTGGGAATGTCAGTGTAGCCACATTTTGATGGAAAAGAAATTGTATTTTCGCCTGATGTCCATGCCACATAGTGGAGTCTGAGCCCTGTCACTTCCCTCCCTCAGGCAACCTATAAAGAGCAACACAAAAACTCAGGATTATTAATGATTCATTATCTGCACCCCTCTCTTTTTCTCTTTTGTTCAAACCGTCACAGTGTAATTCTCCGTCTATTTACTGTGTATTACTGACTGATAACACTTTGTAGAGTCTTTAGAAAGAGCTGTTTACTCAGAGTCAATAACACATTCATCCATGACGAGTTAATGCTCTCACACACACTAAGGGGAATGGCTCAGAGGTCTGCACAAATCCCACGGCATTGTTCATGGGGATTTGTGCACAAACTTCTGATTACCCCTCCCTGGAAATATACAGTGTATGGTAATGAGAATGCAGTGTGCTAACATTTCCATGGTTAGTAGCCCAGAAAACTTAATAGAATGTGTTTTTTATGTCATTGTCAGTTCTTCATCGAGTAGTTGGTTGGCTTCATTTGATATAGGACAAAGATGAAAGTCTGTCACCAGCTGGAGCATTCTTGAGCAGGAGAGGTAGTAGAAGAGAGATAACCCAGATAAAATAAAGCACTGCAGACTACAAAAATATAACGTACAGTGACAGGGCAGTTCTTTGCCTGGGAGCCAAAAGAAGCCTTGAGGACTGAGCATGACAGATGCAAGATATGCACATGGTGTAAATTTTCATACAAAGAGACCTTGAAATAGCACTAAATGTACCAAGCATGGAAAGGACTTTTCAGAAGCATAGGGAACAAGCACATCAGAAATCTGTTCACTCTAAGCTCATATAGCAGGTATCCTCAAAGCACTGTGCAAATTTGCTAGCACTGCCAAGTCCAGGCACAGCCCTGTGGCAGCAAAGGAGCAGCAGTGTTTCATCTACTTGCTCCAACTTCAGGAACAGCTGGGCTAATTGGGCTAACGTTCTCTCTTTAGTATTGTTACTGCCTGATATAAAAGCCCATGAAACCACACGTGGCTTTACAAGATTGGAGGATAGATAAAGCTCAGTCATTGTTACTAGAACATAAAAAACATTGGAATAGTGATTAGTACAGTTGTTAAACTTCCTCTCTTGTCAGACAGCAAGTTTAAAATAGATGGACTCAGTCTCTTTCTGGTTTGGTAGGTCGCGGCCTGCTTTTTAAACCTTTTCCCTGAGTCCATGCCACTAGCCAGTCATCCCTGGATTTCAATGAATTCTGAGGGAACACATTTAGATGTCCTAGACAAAGACCTCCAGGATTTCCCCTCTCTTGTGCATTCACAGATTCTCTCACAGTCTCTCACACCAGCTGAGACTTTCAGCACTTACCAGCTAAGCCAACAGGAAGACAGCAGGTTGTTTCACTGCTCTTCCAAACCACTAGATTGAACCAAATCTGGGGTAGATCACATCACACTTGATGAGTCACCCTGCGACCAACAACCGTTTTCCCAGCCATGTGATCATCAGTTGTCTCTAATTTGCCAGTGTAGCCCTTATGATCACATACGGGAGGTGGAGCACAAGCTACCAAAAGCTTTGAGTTTTCTCTGCTTCTCAGCACTCAGGGTACTTGCAAAAGCTCGTAGCAACATGTGTGTCTGGGGCCAATGCATGCAGACAGACTGTGTGGAGCTCACAGAACATTTCTTTTGGCCCTTGTTCTAGAAAGGACTGAAAATTAAACACACTGGAGTTTTCTTGTGAGTGACCCATAATGCTCAAGGATTTCATTCCGCCTCAGAGCTGGCAAGGAACAAAATCCAGAGTCACCTATCTCTTTTCTATGCCACAGAGAAATGTACACACTGAACAAATAGACCAGAAAATGAAATGTGGTGATCTTTGAGGGGAAAAAAAACACAACACAACGTATTGTTTTAATCAAATGATTCGTAGCGCAGAGAAGGAAAATAATACATTTCCATCTGACAGCAAAACTCTAGAATTTAAGTAAGTGGTTTAATAAGCTGTCATTTTGTTTGAAATGATGACATGAGTACTTCTGTTTCATATCTTCCACCTCAATGTCACACTGTTAAATCCCAGATATGGGGGATTTGCCACTGAGCATTTGAGATTAACTGCATCGAACACTTCTGTTAAATTCAGTGGATTAAAGTTGGCACAAAACTATTACAATTATCCATGGGAAATGCAAAATTTCTAAAGTTTAACCATACCTCCGAGTTCAAGTCAGAGTCATTTTCGAAGAGATCATGTTCTCTGGCTGTGCATGAAACACAACAAGAAGTGGTAAGGTGAAATATATTTCTTCCCTTTTCTACTGAATAAAGGCCTATTTTCTTTCAAGAAAGGAAAAAAAAAGAAAAAGGGAAAAGAAATTCATACCTGAAGAAGTCATGAAAATAAAATGCAACTCATGAAGATAACATAGATGCATAGATAGAAGGTCTCCCAAGCCCAAGGACACGACGCTGAGCTAATCACAGCTACCAAAATCCAATACCAAATAAACACATTAGCTGTCTATGGAACTTCTGGGAGTCCCTTTGTAACTTTCTGTTTTCATCAAGTGTAACTCAAAGATACTTTGGACAGCTTTACAGAGGGATTATCAGAACTGGCTGCTTTGTGGGATCTGCCATCATGTTTGCAAGTGTAAATGTAGATTGTGGTAAAAAAAAAAAGATTTTCAAAGTAAATAGATGCTAAGGTTTCTCTAAAATAAAGTTTAGTAAACGTGTCATTCTTTTGTAATTCCAGGAATTGTGAAGCTGTAGCCTTTGAAAAATATCTCGTCCTTTATTTATTTTAATCCTCTCTGGATTTCCATCCGTTATTTACAAGTGTAATGTGAGTTGTTTATGCATACAAGAAAAATGATAGTTTTCTGATTTTATATGCGGAATCATGACATCCCACTACAATGCATTATTAGCATGAGAATACTTTGCACTTTTATAGTGGCTTCCATGCAAGGAATCTGAAGTGCTTTGAAGGAATTGCTACTTTTGCCATTCAAAGTTATACTGCTCGGAAAATCAGCTCGGAAAATATGAAAAGAAATACAGGGTGTTTTTGTTCTCTACAGAACTGCCTTACAGTTGGGGAACTCTGCACCTTGAGATACTCAAGACCCGTCTGCACGTCTGCCTGTGTGAGCTGCTGTGGGGTACCTGCTTTAGTGGGTGTTTGGACCTGATGACCTCTGGAGCTTCCTTCCAACCCCTGTGATTCTGTGATTATGTGAAGGTGCATTTCCTGAATAGGTGACTGTAGGCAGGCTGCACAGCTGCACCTCAGTTACCACGCTGATCACTTTTGCTTCCATTCTCAGCAAGTTGCTGGCTGTGGCATTACTGTGCTGTCTTTGTGGGACAGTAGTTAACATTTACTTGGGAAGGAAACAACAAAGCATTGTCAGCAATGCTTATGTAGCTCCCCATCATTTATTTCAGAAAAGAAGAGAAGAACAGAAAAAAACAGAAATTTTCAAGCACAGTTGAGAGTAACTATTACTTGCCCCTTATCTGACTTCCATCAGCTTCCTCTGGGATCTGAGAGCCCTCTAGCATCTCCACATACACAATACATGTAAGAAGGAACAGCAGAGAAAGCTGTGATAATGAAGAGAAAAGTGACTTACATCCTCAGTCCCGAAAGCCTGGCACAGTTTAAAAAGAACCTTACCCCTGAGACAAAAGATACCAAGGATGTCATGGCTCTGAGTGGCAAGATACAGATTTCCCCTTGTCTTAGCACTATTGCCTACCCTGCTGATTCAAGTCTCACAGCAAAAAAAAACTCACCTCAACACATATTATAATCCTTTGCCTTTCTTCCTGTACACCAGCAAGCTCTTCAGTCCCAGAAATGTGACACGCCAACATTAATGGTCTCCAATCTTCTCAACCTCTTTCTGGTTCCCCCCCCCCATCCCTCACTGATTTCTGTGAGCCCCTTCTCTGTCCTCAACAACACAAGCAAAACTCAGTGTCAACTTCTGGTTTTGGTTGTTGGTGGTTGATTTTTTTTCTTTTTTTTTTATTTTTTTTTTGTGTGGTGGTGGTGTCATTTTGTTTGCTTGTTTTGTTTTTCCTGAAATCAAAGTAAGGATAACCTATGCTCCCTTAGCTCAGATGTGGCAGTCCCTATCTTTTTGATTTAGAAAATAAACTCATTGGGTCTGAAGCTGTATTTTCTATGTTTACACACAGTGGGGTGGGAGCTGACTTGGAGAAGCAGGCTGTGGGATGCCTTATACACTACCTGCACCTGAGATCTCAGCCTCAGCCAGGATGTGCTTTATGACACTAACAACAGAACCAAACCTGTGGGTTTCAGAGTCCTTTCTTCTGAAAAGGAGGCCCTCTATTTCTGTAATTTAATGAGTAATTTAATTTAACCTAATTTAATGAATGGGGTTGCAGTCTTATATTTCTTTCCTTTGGTTTTTTATTTTGTTCTATTTCTTCCTTCCAGAGCCCTAGATCTGCAAGAAGTAGAAGGGTTATTCTTTCTCTTATGTCAAGAAAATACCCAGCAGGAAGCAACTCACACCCAGCACTCTGTTCATTCTGCAGCATTTTTCCTGGTATCTTGAAGCTTCCTGTGCCGTTGCTTAGAGAGACAGAGCCACCTCTGTTAAGTACAAAACTACCACTGAAAGTTAAAATAATTACTTACAGAGAGAATATGTGTTTCTTTCATATAATTAGACAATATGCCCAGGTGTTTAACACCAAGGCATCTACTCCTTAATTGGAAAAAGTCAAGGACAGAAACTAATTAGCAGCATTAATCAAAAGCAGAGGTCTAATGATAATTAACAACACATCCCTGCTACAAATCCAGTACCTTTAATACAGGGTGTTCCAAACTGTAAAATGAAATGACCGGAGCTTTATGTGTCTCCCATTCCAATTGCAGATTTGGCAAAACTACACATTATTTCCCCAAACCAAAGAATACAAGTCAGAGCTGCAGATTATGTTATTATAATATTAACAGTGATTTTCCTGGGCTCTGCCACGCCATTAAGTGATTACTTACAAGAAAGAAAATGTTGAGGGAAGGGAAACTGCAAAGCAGTGAGGCTGAATGCCTGAAACCACAGGTCTCTGAAGAACAAGACACCACAGAAGCAGAAACAACAGCCCACATCTGTGAAGACCATTTCCCACGTTCACCCCAGCACATAGAGTAGGGGACTGCAGCCCCTCAGAGCTGTGCAACTTCTGCCTCCATCTGCTTTCTCTTTTCTCATCTACTCAGATGGCACGAGGCAAAGTGAGCATTTTGCTGATTAAAAAACTAGGAGAAGAGAGAAAATCTCCACATCACACTAACAGGTGGGCCAGGCATTTACAAATAAAATGTCCAGATTCTGACAGAATGTGTGTGCTGAAAAACTCACAACTGGGCAATGGAAAATTTAACCATATTTTTCCAACGTTTTAAGACTCTTTACTCACATGCATGTGTAATTATTTAATAATTTACTTTATTTCTCTCAGCTAATTTGTGTAATAAAGACCAAAGATGGAAGTCAGTGCCTGCATGGCTACAGGAACTTTGAAGTTTAATTGCCCCTATTGAGCAACTATACTGTGCTTTGTGTGCACTGCGTGCTGGATACATCACCTACCACAAAAGTCCCAGGGACCTAAACTCCAAGCACACAAGAGGCTGAAGTTTATCAAAGGGAAAACAGAAAATAAAACCCCAAGATATGGTCTGAACTGTTCCTCAAATCAAGATTGTAGTGATTCTTCATTCTTCTGCAGCAAGGACAGCTGCTACACATCCTCCTTTTCCCTGAGGATTAAGGCAATGGAGATGGTTACTGACACCAAACAAATCATAGAATCAAAGAATCACAGAAATTAACTACTCTGTCAGCCTGCTGTAGCCCCAACACAATCTTTGTATTATTTTGATATTTCCATGTTACATCCATGTTTCTTAGCCAAGAGACAAAGCAAAACAGAAAAAGATAAACATTAATTTTGTTTGGTGTGTGAACCAAGAATAATTGCCATCAACGTTGATTAACCTCTAGGGACACTGCTGAATTTAAACTTGCAGACAGGGAAATCCCAGCTGATACATGCTATGCTTTGAGTAACGCTCATTATATATTTCTATGTTCATATTTGTCTGAGAAAACTGTGAAAGTAATGTTCCCATGCTGGAAATAATGTGTTATCTCATGCTCCTGGACTGTGCAGTGTCTGAAGCTCACTACCCCTACCAGGTCCTAATGAAAGATTAAAGCTCTTCCAAAACCAAGTACTTTGAAGAAAAAAAAAATCATACTATTTCTCAGAGATCAGCAGCCACCAAAAGCACTTGGCATTTTCTAGTTCAGTGCTATTTATTCAGATAAGAAAATTCAGATAAGATACTTCAAACTGTTAGTGAATTATCTCATCATCAGACGCTGAGTTTTGCACTGCCCTACTGCAGACCCTACTGGGTTAACTGACTTCACAGAGGTGACACAATTTCACATGGAACTTGGCTGAACCAGCTCTACCTATATTGCCTTAGTTATTACACTGCAGGCAGTGAAGGCTACAGGCCAGGTACAAATCTTGCTGCTGGTGCGATGCCAGAGCAGATGTAAAATGGCATCAAATCCAATTTGCCACATATATTTTATAAGCAAACTGTACCAGAATTTCTTCCAAGGCTTACTCCATGGCTGGAAATGGATGTTTCACTGGAGTTCTGTATGAAGGTTCCCATGGCTGTTTTCATTATATTCAGTGCTGTTGGGTGATGATACAGAATTGTCTCTAAGTGCTGGAAGAGCTCATAGTAGAAATCACTCTAAACATAAGAAAATATTCTGCAAATGACCTATTTTTGTATTATTTTACTTACAACCACTGAGTGCCTCAGTCCTCACTGCTTCCCTTCTCTGCTGGCTTCTACCACAATTCCACTTCACGGGGTCTCCTCTCATCTCATTTAAAACAGCAGAAGCCTGTAGCCAAAGCATGGGGTCAGGTGAAAGTACTGTCTAGCATTGCTTTCTTATCTGTCTTATAAAGTTACAAAGAAATTTAACCATACTTTTGTTAACACAGCCAATGTGGGAGTTTCCAATACTGATAAGCCAGCCAGAAATGAAAGTTCTCTGTTTTCAAACACAAGTTATGTTTTAGAAAACACATTCAACTCCCTAGAAATGCTGAGCAAGTGCTTCCAATCTTCAGTTCTTCCTTTTATTTCAGACAAAGCATACAGGACAGACTCTGAGGTGAAAGGTATTGACTGGAGAGCAGGGAGTCACCATTCCTCTTCAGCGTGCCACTTTCAAAGGAGGGACATCATGTTTCCACTTCTGATTCTCCATGTAATAATACATGGTGAGATCTAACTAAATTTTGCAGATAACAGATGCAAAGATTCAATCTGTTACCTGCATATCCTTTCAAGAAAACAATTAAGGTTTTTTCAGGTAGTTGTTTCAAAAGAAAAGTTTAAGGTTCTCTGCAATAAACAATGTTGAGAGGTAGTATATGTCATCTCTGCTAGAAGCATCTAGAAATCCCAGTTAGGGATCAGAAATCGGTGGCAGTCCCCTTTTATATCCATATGTGCAATGAAAGCTTTTCCAAAAAAGAGCTAATTACCTGAAGGACTCACTGTGCACAACAGGCAGGACACAGTGCAAGGCACATAAAGGCTAAGAAAGCAGAACCTGTATGGTGCAGCACTGGAACTGGTTGCCCAGACAGTCGGTGGATGCCCTATCCCTGGAAACATTCAAGGTCAGGCTGGTCAAGGCTGCATGGAAAAACCTGATGTAGCTGTAGGTGTCCCTGTTCATTGCAGAGGGTTGGACCAGGTGATCTTTAAGGGTCCCTTCCAAATTAAATAATTCTATGATTCTGTGATTCTAGAGATAGCAAGAACCTATGCAACACAGGTGTAGAAGCATAGGCAAAAGAGTCAAATGGATAACCCATCATCTGCAAACATGAAAGTGTCTTTCCCCGTGTAGATGAAAAGACATTGGATCTAAAAAAAGGGAAAGGGAAAGAGAAAGGGAAAGGGAGAGGAAAAGGAAAACAAAAATGAAAAGGAAAAAGGAGGAAATCTCTCTCATTTGGAGTGTGTTTGTCCATCATATTTCAGAAGGTTTGATGATACATTTGAGTTCTGCTAAGAGAAGTCTCAACCTTCCAAATTGCTCATGAAACACGTCTCTAGAATCTTATTAAGTCTGAGAACCCAAATAGGTCTATATCTAACTTTAGTGGAAGCACTTCCTGAAGTACTTCTGAAGTGCTCTGTTACCTTTTCCAACACTCTTTCCTAGAGAAATAGCATCACCTTCAGGCCAAAAAAGGCTGCATTCCGATTTGTTTAGTCAGGAAAGACTTAAAAATTGCTTCTCAAACCTTGCAAGGTTTTTGTGTTTTTCTGATCCTATATATGAGTATACAAAAATTTTTACTGGACTGTACATAATATTTTTTTTAAGGAGATATATTTCCTAATTTTGGATTTGCCAAGGTTTCGGAACAGTCTGAGCAGTTGGCTCAGAACAAAATAGAAAAAAATGGAAATATAGCAATATAAATAGACATAGCAGATGTAAATAACCAGGAAAAGCTGCTCTTTGTCCAGCATTTATCCACGCTGCACCGAGGCCAGACAGAAGACCTACTGGATGATCAAGCAGTATCACTGGAGACAATGAGGAAGGCTAGTGAGAAACATAAAGAATTATCTTTAAAACATATTTATGGATCATAGTTCGACCTATATTTATATTTATAGTCTAAAGAATTACAAACTATATTGATAGTTAAAAGAAGAGAAAAGGAGTGATAAGAAGGAAAAAAAAAGAAAGGGGGGGAGAAGGGAATAAATAGAGGAAAAAAAGTGCAGATGAGTTTCAGAGTCTTCAGCCCAAAGTGCTCAGAGACCAAGAGATCTACCCAGTAAATTCATGTCATGTGCAGGAAATAGCAGCAAATTCAGGAAGCTTCTGCAAAGATGGCAGGAAATTAGAAAGAGGGTTCCCTACAGCTAGTGCTGATAAAGCAGTTAACAAAATATTAGAAAATCATAGAATGGCCCAGGTTGAAAGGGACCTCAAGGATCATCAAGTTCCAACCCATCTGGCACAGGCAGGGCCACCAACCTCCAGATCTGGTTTTGACCAGGCTGCACAGGGCCCCATCCAACCTGTTCTTGAACACCTCCAGGGATGGAGCTTCCACAGCCTCTCTGGACAGCCTGTGTCAGAACCTCACCACTCTCCCTGTGAAGAACTTCTCTCCCTGGCATCCAATCTGAACCTTCCCTCCTTGAGCTTAAAACCATTCTCCCTTGTCCTATCACTGTCAATCCTTGTAAAAAGTTGATTCCCCTCCTTTTTGTAATCCCCTTTTAAATACTGGAAGGCTGCAATGAGGTCTCCTTGCAGTCTTCTCCAGGATCAGGAATCCCAGCTCCCTCAGCATATCTTCATAGGAGAGGTGCTCCAGCCCTTTGATCATCTTTGTGACCCTCCTTTGGACCCTCTCCAACACTCCACACCTTTCCTGTATTGGGGGCCTCAGACCTGGATGCAGTGCTCCAGATGGGACCTCACAAGAGCAGAATAGAGGGTGGCAATCACCTCCCTATCCCTACTGGCCACTCCTCCTGATGGAGCCTAGGATACCATTGGCCTTCTGAGCTGCAAGCACACACTGCTGGCTCACGTTCAGTTTTTCATCCACCAGGACCCGAAAGTCTTTCTCAGTAGGGCTATTCTCAAGGAGTTCTTCTCCCTGTCTGTGTATGTATCTGGGATTACTCTGATCCAAGTGCAACACCTTGCACTTTGCTATGTTGAACCTCATTAGGTACACATGGGCCCACCTTTTGAGTTTGTCAAGGTCCATCTGGATGACATCCCTTCCCATCACGTGTAAAACAGCCTTTAAAAAAAATCAGTGCTAAGGATAAGTGAGACAAGAAGAAAATACAAATTGCAAGTTATAAGTTTTGCAGAGGTAGGATCTGAGTGAACTACTCAGAAGGATTGCTAAGGTTCATACCGTCCTTTAGTTTTATTTCCTGAGGCTGCTTCTGGGTAACCACTCAGAAGTCAGTTTGGAACTGGAATTTTTCAACTTTGAATGCTTGGACAATTCCAACAGCCCTTCAAAACTGGAAATCCAAAACCAAGTCATTATGCCATGTGTAACACTTGTCCCATGAGACAAATTAATGCTGCTGTGGGCAGGGCTGCCCAGGGCCCTATTCAGCCTGACCTCGTGCGCCTCCAGGGATGGGGCACCACAGCTTCTCTGGGCAGCTGTGCAAGCACCTCACCGCCCTCTGAGGAAAGAATTTCCTCCTAAAAGTACAAAGATCTTCTCGTGAATAACCCTCACAGCGCTCGGTAAGAGTTATATTTAATAGATTCGGCTGTCAGGACGCACTGGCCCAAAGGACGCCTCATCCACCTGCATACCCGCTAAAGGATGGGCGCAGCAGCGCACAGCCCCGCACTGAGGACAAAGAGCCCACGAACGAGGAAGGGCAACACCGGGTGCTTCGGCAGTTCTCTGCGAACGCTTCCTTCATGATTAACAAAGAAATAAACACAGAAATCAAAGAGATGGCTGCGGCTTTCGCGTGAGGAAACCGAAACGAGCAGGGCGAGAAAGCGCTTGGTGAACCCGGGACTCCAAGGCCGAACCCGGGAGCCAACCCAGCTGCGGAGCGGGGCGGAGCGTCGGCCAGCAGCGGCAAGCAGCCCAGCAGCCCAGCCGGCAGCTGTACGCTGTTCGTTCCGCCCCCGAAGCGTCGCTCTGGCGGGGCGGGTCCGGCCGCGCTCCCTGTGCGGCGTAGCGACCTACGGCCCATTTCGCCCTCAGCGGCTCCGACTGAGCCCGGCGCGGAGCTGCGGGGAGCCGCCGGGCGCGGTTTCCGCGCACCGTAAGGATGTCGCCCGCTGCGAGGTACGGCCGCGGAGATCCCCGTTAGGGGCGGAGCCGGGACGGCTGGCTCTGGTTCTGGGCGTCGGAACCGCGCCGTTAGAGGGAGGGGGACCCCAGCAGCGCGGGCACTGGGGCGGCCGCAGGGGCAGAGCGCGCGGTGTCCCGTCCCAACGCTGCCTCGGGGAGCGCAGTCTGCGGGGCCAGCTCGGCTGCGTGCGGGGAGGGGGAGGGGGGGGGGGGGGGGGTGGGGGGGGGGTATTTCCCGGAAAGGCCGCTGCTTTCTGTTTGCGTCCTGTTTGGTCGGCGCCGGCGTCTCCAGCAGCTCGTTTGGGGCTGAATCCGAGCAGCTTGTTGCAGGGGCAGGCTGTGCGCTCAGGATCATCGAGGCCAACTCCGGGCTACGTGCAGCATCACCAGCCTTCAAATCCTGTATCTGACAGTGTGATCCAAACGCTCCTTAACTCCAGCACTGGGGCCGTGCCCACAGCCCCGTGCAGCCCGTCCCACGCCCACCGCCCTGTGGTGCAGCCCCTGTCCCTCACCCCACTGCCCTCCCCTGACACAGCTCCATGCCGTTCCCTCGGGCCCTGTCGCTGTCACACAGAGCAGAGCTCAGCGCTGCCCCTCCGCTCCCTGTGAGGAGCTGCAGACGCCATCAGGCCTCCCCTCAGCTCCTCTGCTCTGCGCTGAGCACAGCGAGGGACCAGTTTGATCAGCCTCCCCTCGTACACCCTCCAGACCCTTCACCGTCTTTGTAGCCCACCCTCCTCTAATAGTTCTGTGTGTCCTTCTTGTACTGTAGGGCCCCAAACTGCACATCCTGTGCAGCATAGAGCATAGAATCATTAAGGTTGGAGGAGACCACTAAGATCACCCAGTCCAACCACCAGCCCACCCCCCCACGCCCCCTGCCCACGTCCCTCAGTGCCACATCCACACGGCTCCTGAACACCTCCAGGGACGGTGACTGCACCACCTCCCTGGGCAGCCCCTGCCACTGCCTCATCACTACTTCTGAGAAGAAATTTTTCCTAATATCCAACCTGAATCTGCTCAGGTGCAACTTGAGGCCATTGCCTCTCATCCTGTTGCTGTTACCTGGGAGAAGAGGCTGACCTCCATCTCACCACAGCCTCCTTTCAGGGGGTTGTAGAGAGCAGTGAGGTCTTCCCTGAGCCTCCTCTTCTCCAGACTGAGCAGTTCTCTCGCTCCTGTGGTTTCTGTAATAAAATTAGTTCCTACACCATACTGCCTATGTAGGATTAGAACATTCCTTTGCCGACTTCCATACGTAAGACATCTCTTCCATGTCCATCTGCCCCCTCAGTATTCCAATATGCAGATTTCTATAAATAAGCATGCAATCTGCTTGTTTCAAAGAACATGGTGTGTTTTCTAATTCCATGGCATGAAGCATTTCAAGCCAGTGATTTTCAAAACTTCAGAAATAGCTATCACTGTTACTATTTTTTTTTCCTTGATTAGAAACAGTCAATCCAAAACAGCCTAGCCTGAACTCAAGTTAAAGATGAGCTGCCTCTGCAAATGAGGTGGAATTGTGAAGCTGAGTTTTGAAAGTGCTGGAGACTTCAAGCAGCACCTAGGAGCACCCAGCCCAGTTACTGTGTTGGAGCTGGCTGATGAGGTGAGTTGGGGCTGGAGTCACAGGTATTTCCCTGGCTTCTCTCTCAGGGTTGCTGAGGCTGTAAGGAGTGACAAAAGCTAGTAACAGTTCTGACAGTAATGGTTTTCCCTTTGAATTTCCACTACTATTGATTAGTTTGCTAAGGACATATAGATTTAAGCGGCTATGCAGACTTGAAGAGCAATGTGTTTGAACACATTTTTCTTATGTATTCTAAGGTGTTGAACTGTAGAATATGTAAGAAATATTCAAGAGTATGATAGTTATTCATGACTGTATATACTGCAAGGGTCTGCAGTGGACTGGTTATTGCATAATTCCTTAAAGTCACTGTGAAAGTAACATTGTTTTCTGTGTAGTTTCTGGACAAAGCTGGTTAGCTTGTTGAAAGCAGAACATATATATGTTTTCTACTTCTGAAATCTGTAAGCTTGATCTGAATGGAAAGTCAAATTATTTTTTTCTGTATGATTTACTAGTGCCAACAATATACAGACTTGGTACACATTGGCAATTAATTGCTTTCCAGCTTGCTGATATCAGTGGCCAACTTTAAAGACTGGAGTTCAACTAGGTGATCTCCAGAGGTCCCTTCCAACCTCTATGATTCTGTGTCTGTGTAACTAGTAAATCATATTTTCTTATCCATCACTTCTAATTTTGATTGAAAAGGGAGAAGAGGGCATTTTAAATCTCCAAAATATTTGTCACGCTTCAACAAATAAGTACAATGAACCAAGCTGAAATGAAAAAGAACTTTCTTTTCATCTGTGGAAGAATTTATTGTTTTGTCATTATGATTATCAGTTGCACAGAGACAGGTTCCTGACACTTAACCAATGACTTCCTGTAATCACACTGAAGCTTTGAGTGGAGGAAGAACTGCACCTCAGATAGGCAAATCAAGAAAAAGAAAAACCAGAAATCCTTTAAAATAATGTGTTGAGTTAGAGGATAATATGCTTTGTTGCAATTTTAAATTCTAACTATTCTACCACACTATTTGTTTTGCACAAATAGTCATACAATGCTGGAGGTATTTATTTTCTTTGAAATTGTAAGAGGCCTTTCCATTTGAGGAGGGGAAGGGAAGGGAGAGGAAAAGATAACTGATTTTCTGTTCTAAGGAACACCACCCAGGATGATAGCCGTGACTGTTTCAGTGCCAGTGCCTTTTCCTCCCGTGCGCTGAAAGGGTTACAATAGTTCTTTGTACATGGACTTCATTTTACTTTCAAGTCATTCACCAATACTATCTGCTGAGCGCGATTGTTTTTAATATATTTGCAGGTACAGGAGCAAAATGTTTATTTTACAGTCAGAAGGATGTATTTCTTTATCAGTATGGAAACACTGATGGGTGGACCACTGCGTTTTTATCAGCTTGGTAAGTTGCTGGTACTTTTACATTGGAAGAGAGGTAGTAATGCTGGCTTTTCACGATGACTCCTCCTGAGTTACAGAAGTAAGATACCATGATATTATTATGGAGTTCTCTCTAGAATAATTCACAGAGTCAAATATCTTGTGTACTATATTCTGTACCATTCTATATATATATACCAGATTTTCCCCTTAGAAAAATACTGCTTTGAAACAGTGTACTAATTCTCTAAATATCCAGTGAGCTTTTATTGGCTACATTGTTTTTCATGTCTGGTTCCTTTTTTTTTTTTTTTCTAAGGACTGCTCATAAGGTTTCTGAGTTAGCAAGCACAACACAGTTTGTTGGCTGGGATGCGATGTGAGTGGGAAAGAGTTCTGATACTTATGTTTTCCTGTTTGTTCCCCTTTTAGAAGGAAGCAACATACTAAATGATGGGGGTTTCCAACTACCTTTGTTAATCATGTTTGTTGAAACAAAGTTACTGAAGCAGCTTGATTTCAGGAGGAACTGGATTTGTTTTGGAAGGGGTGAGGTATTTAAAAATCAAATACAGAGAGAAAATAAAATCATCTGTGTCAACAGGAATTCCTTCAGCAAGACAGCTGATGTGAGATGTTTGGGATAAGAAAGAAAGGCAAACAACTGCTTGCATTTCCTAATCCAAAGAGGGTACTCAGTAGAAGTGTGTCATTACTAGAGCCTGTGTACTGATGCTGTGTCCTCAGTGTGCTAAAGACTGCGTGATTACAAATCTGGGCTTGTGTTCAGGTAACAAATAACAACAATTGAAGTATTGGCCTTGTTATTCTTACCCACAGGTTGTTTTTTTCCAGGTGGGCGATTTGTTACTCGATTGGAAGAAATTAATTGTTCTAGTTTTAATTGCACATCTCAAAGGGGATGTTTATTACTCAGAAATTATGTAGAAGATCAAATGCAAAAGGAAGACATACAAGAGAGGATGTTTGTGGTGTGCTTGGCAAAATTAAACTACAGAAAGCATTTCCTCTCCTCTGGGAATGTATGCTTTTTACATAGGCAACTCAAGTGAGTGGCTTAATCTCTTTCAGAATGAATCCTGAGAATGCAATTTAATACTTGTAAGACTAACACCCTAAAAGCCAGATTTGCAAGAGACACTTGCTTGGCTAAGTATCCAACTCAAATGATTTCAACAGAATTGGCACCAAAGTATACTTGTGAGTGCTGGTTGTGTGCATGCCCACTGCTTCTTAAAGGGTGATTTTTAAGGCACTTTTCCAGAACCGTAAAGATTCTAACTCATTTAGTAGGAAATTTTTCCTCTTCTTTCCCAGTTCTGCCTGCAAACATAGGCAAGGAACAAAAAATAACTGATGCGTTAGAACAGGTCTGCATGGAACGTCACCCAAGTATAGCCTGCTGAATCATAGAATCGTAGATACACCAAAGTTGGAAAAGACCTACAAGATCATCCAGTCCAACCATCCACCTATCACCAATAGTTCTCACTAAACCATGTCCTTCAACACAAAATCCAAACATTCCTTAAAGACTTCTAGGGTTGGTGACTCCACCACCTCCCTGGGCAGACCATTCCAGTGCTTGACCACATTCTTGGAGAAGCAGTGTTTCCTAACGTCCAGCCTGAATCTCCCTCGGTGCAACTCGAGGCCATTCCCTCTTATCCTGTCACTAGCTACATGAGAGAAGAGGCCGAACCAACCTCACTACAACCTCCCTTCAGGTGACTGTAGAGATTGGAGGTCTCCTCTGAGCCTCCTCTTCTCCAGACTGAACAACCCCAGTTCCCTCAGCTGCTCCCCATTGTGCTCCAGACCCCTCACAGCTCTGTTGCCCTTCTCTGGACACGCTCCAGAGCTTCCAGGGCTTTCTTGTAGTAAGGGGCTCAAAACTGAGCACAGTACTCAAGATGCATCCTCTACAGTGCTGAATACAGAAGTACAATTACTTCCCTGCTCCTGCTAGCAACATTATTTCTGGTATAAGCCAGGATGCCATTGGTAGAAGAAGGGGAGAGGTTATGCAAGGCTGAAGAACAGGATGGAACGTAGGTCTGGTAGCCATTGTCTGATCAGACTTTGCAGGCCAGATAGCTATGTTTCTGTCACTTCCCTCACCTTATCTATGCCTAACATTGGGCAGCCTGGTATTTGTGTCAAGGCCTGAGCTTTGACTGGAAGTTATCAAGGAAAAGAGAAAATGCCACCTTTGACAAAAACATGGAGATGTAAAACCATGGTAATCAACATATTAACAACATATCACAGTTCTGGGGGACAGCTTTTGGAGCTTCCCTCACCCTTTGGGCCCCATCCCGCAACAGGCATGTCAACAAGACAGGTAGTATAACCTTTCCTACCCTAATTTACCTTCCTTGGAATTTGTATAACCTTACCCAACCTAACTTACCATTACCTACCATAATTTGCACATAGCTATGAGATCAGGGCATGGGGAGGGCACAGGGTAGTGCTAACTCAAGGGATGGCAAACAGCTGTATGCAGTTTGGTACACTAGTTAAACATAACCCTGAGAACAGGAAAAAAAATAGGCAGCTATGCTCTCTGTTTTGATCAAGGAATTTGAGGGTAGGTTTCATCATCAGTGCATGTCTGTAACTCCATTTTCAGTTGTCATAATGGACACCCGTGCATTACGACATACTCCTGGTGTGTCTGGGACAGAATAGTTCCCAAGGTGCCTTGCTTCTGGCACCCTGCCATTCTGATACCTTCTAGTTTACCTAGTAGATGTATTCTGGTACAGTGTTTCACACAATCCTAACCTTTAGTTGTAGATTGCTGTAAGATTGCTTTATTTTTCATGAAGTATATCCCATTTTCTTTTATCTTTTTGGGGTGCTTCTTTCTGTGGCACAACTTGTTGACACGTGAAGCAATTCTGTTATTTGTCACAGTGTGACCTGAGAACCTCCATCTTGTACGAGAGTGCTACTTTGCTAGTTGCCATAGAAACATGAAGTCAAACAAACAAAAAAAAAACCCACTCTACATACTACAGAAGTTACCATTTTTATTTTATTGCCCTCATATTGATTACATGTTACAGTATTAGTCAACATAGTTCAACCAAGGTATCAGGCTAGTGATATTCTGGGATTATTGTAATATTTTGAGAATCTAGATTAGAGGATGGCTTCTCACAGAGCTTATACAGGAGCATGTGGCAATCTGGCATGTCAGAGTCTGCAAGATGATAGATTCAGAAGATGGTTCAGACAGTAGGCCTGGTTGAGTGGCTGAATGTGGTTTTAACCATGCCTTGTGACAGAAGAAAAAAAAATGTTTCAGCATTTTTTTTGTGTTTTTTTAATTTCCTTTTGCAGACAGAGAACAGAACTGTGTAGAAAGAGTTAGAAATGCAGAGTAGTGTTACAGACACAGGGCATAAGCTTTTATTTGGAAAGGAGAGACCACTGAACTAGAGAGGGAGTTTCTAGGATCAGTACATATACAGATGTTGTAAAGTATTGGATGATCAATAAGTATACAGGGAAATTAGGCTAGTAAGATTATCATATTGGAAAAGATAATCAGAGATAAATAGAAAGTACTCACCAGTGTTGTAGGCTTGTGAGAAACTCCACAAGGAGCAATATCCAGAGAGAGATCCTTCATCAGTGGCAGTCAGCCCTTAATGGGGTCTAGGAGAGGTGCGGCCAGGCTCCACCCCTTTCAGCAGCACAGGTGAATTGCCTTCACCTGTGCTCCCAGGGCTGACTCAGTGCTCACCTCAGGTGATCAATCAGAGGTTCGGGCCATGATTCAACAGTTCCCATACAGAGTTACATGAATTAGATGACTGAAAACAGACATCTAATGCCAAAGATGTATGTACAGCCTTGAGGATTCCCCGTGTTTAGCAAAAGACACCTGTCCTTTCATTACTGAAAATAAGTCAATAAAGTTCATTTTATTTCAGAAGGGTTATAAGATTCTGACTTAACATGGTACTTAATAGATAAATTGACCTGAAACTACTGTTAGAATCCTTAAAGACACCATTTAATAAGAGCATCTTAAGTAGGTTTGTTTGAACTCAGTCTTGAATCTCTTCTAATGAGGATCAACAGAAGCGTGAACCACAGCTAGTTAAAAAAAACCTGGCTCCTAGGAGCCATGAATTATTTGAATTAACGACTGTGGTTGGAGAAGGTGCCATCCTATACTCTGGTAGAAGGAAGGAAGGAAACAAACACAGAGAAAAGCAGGCAGAGGAAGTTGTGGAACAGAGAACCCCATAACATACAAAGTTAAATCGAAGGACTGCAAGAACTGCAGAGGGAAGACTTAGTATTGTCTCTGACTGTTGTGGATTAATATTGCCAATAGTAAACTAATTATCAGATATTGTAGACATGCAAATCCACTAATACATAGTTTAATTTTCCAGCATTCGTCAGCATTCTGTGTGCAGTTTGTTGCAGCAGCTTGCCTGGTAAGAGGCTTCTACTGTCTTTCCAGCACTTTTCCTAATATGATTCAGAAGACTTGCATGTTCTCACCAAGCAGCATCTTACAGCTTCATTCTTCTAGAGGAAAGAACTTAAACGAAATAGAGGGGTACAGTCCTTTGCGTTGTTGCTGTTGTGCGGAACTTGCTGTTCTGTTTTATGGTTGCTTTATTTGGGGGCAAATTTTGGTCTTCTCTAATCACATTTATTGATTAGATTTGCTGCAATCTGAAATTTGTTTGTCATTCATATTGATGATGATGTTGACGACGATGATAGGCTATTGTGTGTTTTCTCTTCTTTTTTGTCCTTCCTTTTCTAGAAGAGATTCCAAGAGGGCCACTTGATAATCTGCAAATGACATCTAACAATTTTCAGCACATTTTGTCCTGGCAGGCACAAAGTGATCCAACTGTGCCAACATACTATCGTGTACTGTACAATAACTACAGGCAAGTCTTACTTCATATAAGACACAATTTTTGTTTTTATGTTTATCAATTCAAAATACTCAGCCTTGTTCTCTTTTTTTCATTCTGTTTTCCCATTCCACAAAGATGCCTTCATGTAACAGAGGATCCAAACAGATTACTTTGGATTTTTAGTTACTCATTATTTTGATTTACAGTTACTGGAAGATTGCAAAACAGTGTTCACGAATTGCACAACCCTTCTGTAACCTGACAGATGATTTTGAAGTTGTGTCTGATGAATATTTTGCATTCGTTCAGAGCTTTGTAGGGACTGAAGTATTCAATTCCTCATCACTTCGTTTTTCACCACTCTACGATAGTAAGTTCACTTATTCATTTCAGTTTTTGTTCCGGTTAGGTGTAAATGTTCTACTAGCTTTACAATAAGGCATTATAAACTAACTTTTTAAACCGAAATATTATTGGTACTGAGTACACAGTGTAGATTTTTTCCATGTTTTCCTTTTCTTCTTTCTTTTTTTGAACAGCATTCTTGGGACCTCCAGAGTTTAATATCAGTTCCTGTCTACGCTGCATAAATATCACCATAAAGCTGCCACCCACTCACTTAAGAAAAAATGGAAAGCTGCTATCCTTATTTGATATATATAAGTACCTTCATTATGAAATAACACTGAAATCAGCTGGTGAAGAACATAAGGTAAAGAACTTTTGTTTCTATTTCTTTCATTAGACAAGAAATATAGAAAACATAGAATGGCTCTAATAGTCAGCAGATTCACACAAGTGAACAGAAAATACTTAGAAGAAAACATAATATTGATTTCCTTATACTGCAGAGTAGCAGGCCTAGAAAGAAATACTGATTGTCTTGTATCCTTACAGGGACTGGGGAAAGGGACTGGAGCTTAGCTATGACCCATAAGAAAATACTGAAATAATGGGGGATGGCTTAGTGTTTGCAAGCAAAACTGAATTAGAGGCTGCAGTCTCTGAGTGTGTAAATTTATGTAGAAACAGAGGAAATAATCCATTCCCTGTAACAAAAAATAGTGAACTGAAATTCACAGTTGTGCAGACCTTAAGTTAAAAAGAGAGGCATTAGCACTGGGGCTGGTACAGCACTGGAATAAGTTGGCTAGCCAGAGAACCAACCGCCTGCACTGGAAATTTTTTAGGCATAATGTAAGCATCTTGACAGCTAGAACAAGAGATGGAGCAATTGCGTTGGTAAAACACTGTGTTACTATGTCAGTTTTTCCTGTTTCACGTGTCACGTTCTCTCTTTTTAGGTGAACAGTTAACTTTAAAACACTCTTTTTCATAACAGAGGTCATCTGAGAGAATCACTGAAGAACCTTTTAGTGCAGTAATTGAAGATTTGTATTCCAGTAGAAATTACTGCGTGTCTGTTAAGGTCATTGCATCTCTAAATAAAAATTCCATCCCATCAGCCTGGAAATGCATAACTACAGACTCTGTAGCTGAGAAAGGTAACTATGCTGTGATGCAGAAATTGTTTTCTGCTTCGATTAGGTACCAGTGGTTTCTTTGAGCTTAAGAAGATCTACAAGTTGATTCTAAGAGTATCGAGAGAGAGAGTTTATCACTACAAAGTGATAAACATTATAGGGATTCATAAAAATATGAATATTAATATAAATATAAAACCTCATCCATTTGGGGGCTACAGATCTATTGCTAATCCTACGCACGATTCGAATCTGCACTAACAGCATAAATAGTTATCAAAGATGGTGTAATTTCTTTCTTTAGTTTCTGATTCTGACTTGAAATTTGCTCGTCTTGACCTGTAGGTGTCCCTTCTATCCAAAATTATTCTGAGATTCTAAGTAGCTGTTATGAATGTGAAATATGAAATGTGGTTATTGAAAACTTCATTCATGCTTGCTTGTTTTTTTTTCACTTGCAGGTTATCTGAGCATCACAATTGCAGTTGCTGTATGTTTTTCACTTATTTTAGCTGTCATCCTGAAATGTATGCATGTAGGAGGTTATATTCTTCAAAAGAAATCACTTCCAGATACCTTGGTATGTAATTTTCTTTATAACCTTCCTGGTTCAAGCAGGAAGCTTGCCATATAGAATTTCTAAGTATATGTATTAGGTACAAGTAATGTATGTCCATATAGTGTTTAAATTTGCAGTTTGCTTGTATCAAAGATAGTCTGTAGGCTACTAATTCACACACACACACACACACACACACACACACACACACACACACACAC
>JAPSGF010000036.1:6946057-6966321 GCA_035772895.1 Perdix hodgsoniae | reverse complement strand
AATAGAATAGAATAGAATAGAATAGAATAGAATAGAATAGAATAGAACAGAACAGAACAGAACAGAACAGAACAGAATCGCTCGGGTTGGAAAAGACCTCAAAGATCATCAGGTCCAACCACGACCTAACCACACTACCCTGACTCTAACAGCCCTCCACTACATCAGGTCCCTGAGCACCACATCCAAACGGTTTTTAAACACATCCAGTGATGGTGACTCAGCCACCTCCCTGGGGAGCCTATGCCAGTGCTTAACAACCCTTTCTGTAAAGAAGTGTTTCCTGATATCCAACCTAAACTTATCCTGGCACAACTTGAGGCCATTTCCCCTCGTCCTGTCACCCATCACCAGTGAGAAGAGACCAACCCCGCTTTTGCTGTTAGCACCTTTCAGATAATGAAAAAGAGCAGTAAGGTCTCCCCTCAGCTTCCTTTTTTCCCAGCCCGAATTCCTTCGGTCTCTTCATGTAGGACATATTCTCCAAGCCTTGTTGCCCTTCTCTGGATCTGTTCCAGCACTTTCATGTCCTTTCTGTACTGAGGTACCCAAAACCAAAGCAGTTTCATATGTACTTTTTTCAGAACTGGAAACACATTTCAAAGTTGGCTCTTTTGAGCTGTGTGTATGTTCTTCACTGCCTGCATAGCCATCACCCGCTGTTTGACAGCTGTAATCCTGATGAACATTAGGACCTTCTCTGATCTCTCATCCCTACCAGCTTAATCTTTTATTAAACAGTCCCCAGTCAGCTCTCAGGCTCTGTTTCCCCAGCTCTCTTAGATGCATGTCTGAGGGGTCCAGCAAAGTCAGTCAGAGAGCAAAGACACCCACTGAGGTATTGTCCAATATTTGCAGTCTGGTCTAATACCTAGTGTCTGCTGAATCGCATCTTTGTAACCAGTGCCAAGAAAAGGGCTTCTATTTTCTGACTCATAATTTTAATCTTTACGTCTGTCATGAATGTATGTGTATATATGAAGTGCTTAATGTGTGTGTATACACTAGAAATAATCTACCTTGATCTACCTTTCCTTGTCCATGAGTCATAACTGGGTGTATTAAGAAGCAGATATGCCACTGTCCCAGTGCGCTGACAGGAAGGATATTTTGTCCATTTCATAGTTTACCCATCATTTACTTTTCTTTTCTTTTTTTTTTTTTCATCCTTCTTCCATACAGCAGTTTCCCTAAGCAGGACTTCACCAATGTGACAACCAACCTGAATGTCATGGAGTGCGACGTCTCTTCTCTGTCAGTTTATGGAACCTACGTGCTACGGGTCAGGGCGGAGCGGGAAGATGAGCACTCGGACTGGGCGGTCGTCAGGTTTAAGCCAATGGCTGACAGTAAGCCTTCCTCTAATCTGCCATGAAAATGTTGTCTGTTGTTGATGCACCTGTACGATTTGGCCCCAGAAGAAAAACTATAGTGTAGAAATCCATTTTAAATGTAATTATGTTGAAAAATAAAATGTTAGTTGGAACACTTTCATTTTTTGAGAGGGAAGTTGCTCTCAGAAAATGTTGAAGATTCACTGTTTTACCTGAATATTAGTAATGGGACTCAAAACCTCTCTGGGGGAGGTTTTATTTTATTCTATTTTTAAAAGGGGGCATTCACAACACAAGTTTATTTGTCAGGAAATAATCTTAATTGTACAATACTGTCATTCTGTTAGTGAAGCTTTACCTTGTGAAGCCTTAGTGAGAGGTATTGACTTACATGATTGTGTACAGCAGAGATATTAATCTTAGAATCATTTAAGGTTGAAGAAGACCTCTAAGATCACAGAATCACAGGATGGCCCAGGTTGGAAGGGACCTCAAGGATCATGAAGCTCTGACCCCCCTGCCACATGCACGGCCACCAACCCTCATCTAATACCAGACCAGGCTGCCCAGGGCCCCATCCAACCTGGCCTTGAACACCTCCAGGGATGGGGCATCCACAACCTCTCTGGGCAGCCCGTGCCAGCACCTCACCACTCTCTCTGTAAAGAACTGTCACCTAGTCCAGCTGTAATTATGAATCTCTCATCTGGGCACTGGAATGAGGGAGTGGGTTTTACCGATGAGAACCCTTTATTTCTTACATTCCTCCTCTTCTCAAGCAAAATCAACTTGTTTTAGACCATGTAATTAATGTTACCCAAGACATTTTTTTCCTCACAGCTCTTAATACCAAATCTCACATTTGAGAAGTACGTCCTAAAATCCTTTCTTTCTTGCTCAGCCTTCAGTTGCTTAATTTCAGCATTCTCTTCCTTAGATTTCAGGGAATCATACAGCCTTGTTTTTCTAAACGTTTCTATTAGTTATCTCTCCAAAAGCATAATGTTGATGTAACTTAATCTGCCCAGCTTACAGAGTGCTGGAACATAGAACAACAAACAAAATACAACACTGCAAATTAGTGTGGGTGTCCAACCTTTTAGCTTGCCTGAGCTGCACTGAGTGAACAGCAATTGTCATGGGCCGTATATAAAATATGTAATATAGATAATGTATAGAAGAAACAAAACTTTTTTTTATTAATATGTTTACATACATTTATATATAAGCATAAAATTAAAGGAAAAAAAAAAAAGCCCATAAAACTAGCAGGTTGGACATGTATGGCAGATGTAAATTACAGCCAAAAGAAAGTGTAATACGAAGAGTATGGATGAATTATCAGAGCAGAGAGCAAACATGTAAAGCATTAACAAAGTTGAAGTTTGACATATGTTTGAAAGAAAATGTAGTCTTCAGTGCAGGCGTAGCTTTAGAAAGGCAGTTCATACCTGAATTGAGAAAACCTGGGTATAAAAGCACCTGGAAAGAAGGACCTGGGAGTACTGCTTGGACCAAATCTCTGCAGAAGACATGGAGATTTTTAAGGTGGTCATAGCTGATCTGAGCAAGGCACTTTGATAAAAATACCTGGTGTGCCTCTCTGTGTTACTATTTCTGGTAGTGTATATTTATTTTTTTTTCTAAAAGAAATTCCATGTTTCACTGTAGAAACAGCTTAAGAAGATGAGAGTAACGGAGACCTTCCTCACATTATTTTTCACAAGTTCAAAAACAAACAAATTAATGAGCATTATGTGAATCTATGGTTCTGAAAAGAAAATTTGTTTTGTTTTAATTAAACACGCATCTCTTAGTGCAAAATTATCTGTATATTAAGCTTTTCCTTTCCTAGACAGTTTATAGTGTGACTGTAGGCAGGTCAAACTTTATTACAGGCAGCTAAGGCACAATTGTGCTGCTGGAATTAGAGGAGGCTTTAATGGAGAGCTCACAGCACATAATGCTATTGACAACTAAGCTACTCATGAAATTAAGAGGTGGCACAAAAACTTGATAAAGACATTTTCAAAACACAGAAATAGAATATTTAACCTAAGGAGCTCAATCAAGACTCACAGAAGTAATAAAAATGTTTCAGTTTTTCAAAACAATCACAGTGAAAAAAACATTGAGATGCTTCACTGGAAGGTTTCCTCAGATAACAGATGTTGCAACAGTGCATCTTAAGAGGAGAAGTGAGCAATAACCCATGGAAATAGTCCTTCCTCCCCAAGGGTGCCTGCAGCTGGAAAAAGAGAACTGAGTGAGTTAAATATGTTAACTGCAAAAACAAATCTCTTTGAAGAGCCTTTCTATTAAGAAAGGGTTTATTTATGCCTGACTCAGGACAGAAAATTACTTTCTTCTAATACATAAAAAGATTTAAAGCATGAATTATCACAGTTTATGTAAAAAATCAAAATGAAAACAACATAAAACTGAATTCTGCTCTTTTGTCTCTTCCATACAGCGGTCATTGGGCCACCCAGTGTGAATGTGAAGTCTGAGTCAGGGACTTTGCACGTGGATTTCACAGGCCCGTATGCTGACCATGAGCGTGAAAAGTGGTCTCTTAAGCAATATTACGGCTCATGGAATTACCGAATACTGTACTGGAAGAAAGGCGGCAATAAAAAGGTAATTTCTGCCTCCAGGATGTTGTGACTCTGTGACTTTGGTATAGGGTTTTCATGGTAAAATGCTGTGTTGATATGAAGTTTCAACAAAATAACAGTATTGGAATAAAACTGTATCACTACTAATTAGTGAATAAAGCCTAGTTAGTACAACCGGTATTCAGAGCAAAATGGCAGATAAACAGTAGCACAGAGATGATTTGCTCCTTCTTTAATTAGAAATAACTGCTACATTATAAGACTTTATTCCCTCAGGAAGTGATGCTTTGATTTGTGGTGCAGTCTTCCCATCAAGTCTGTGTATTTCAAACACACAGGCAAGGGTAAACTTAGAAGCTGTGACATCAGTGGTAACTATGAATGTGGTGATAAGCTGACTTAGATTCAAATCTTGTGTCATTCTTGTGTGTGTGCTCTTTGTGGAACACTGAGTTTTCAGTAACACCATGGCTGGGGCTTTCTGTTCCTGTGATCATCTTTTTACCTCATCGCTTTTCTATTTGCCTGCTTTCGTTGATGGACAGTGTTTTCCTCAGGCAGATGTGTCACTCAACTCAAAAGGCCTCTCCTTAGAGAACACCTGGTTAAAGATCATAAATGATTTATTAATTATTTAGGGTCACAAATTCCATTACAGGAAAAGATGGAAGCACTTTATTGGAAGGGCTTGGTACGTCACTACAATTTTCATCTAGTAGGACTCCATTACATATAATTTTAATGTGTGTTTGTTACTCTGCAAAACTCCTCGGCATTCAATTTTAGAAGGTTAAGGATCATTAGTTCCCAAACAGTACATGCTTTTCAGCTCCCCAGTTACAAGAAACAAAGTGTTTTTGCACATGGGCCACAAACTTAGACCATTTACCAGAGAAAGTGGGAACTTCAATTAGAGTCTGTGCTTGTAACACTTCAGTGTTTGGTCTGAGAAATTTCCCATCAGGACCAAAGAGGCAAAAGGACAGACTGTGTAATTTCATAGGCTGTTCTTCTGAAGTGGAGGCTTGCTCAAAATCTTGAATACTTACTAGAAAGTCTTCTCAGTCCTAAGAGTCTGTTTTTATTACATAACGAGCCAAGTCATAGGAGTTGCTAAGTTTTGCAGGGACCGTGTAGGTAACTAAAGAAATGTAACCAAACATGCCTGTAGAGAGCAAATTGCATTGTTGTCCATCATCTAATGCTTCAACAATCCTTTTTATTTCTCTGTCTTTAAAGTTTTGTCTAGATCTTCCATCATACTGGCTCTGGAATTAAGTGATGTTTGCCTGTAACAGCAGCATTCTCAGTTGGTCTCATCTGGCAAGGCAATTCTTTCTCTTTGCAAGCATCCCATTAATCACATCTCCGTAGGGCTCTTTAGACCACAGCTTCACTAATGCAGCTAGAGGCAGACAAAGGCAGTGGTATGAGTGATCTCCCACTCCAACCAGAGATGAAATCAGTAAGAGTTACCAGTTATTTGACACTGGTAAGGCGTTTGATTCTGCCTTTAAAAGCCTGATTCACATTGCAGCTGTAACTTCTAGGATTTGTCCTACTGCCATTTAAATTACTTTGTACATTCACTGGACTCCTGCTTTGCATTTATTTTGTGTCCTTCTCTTTAATTAGGTAATACACATAGATACTAAGCATAACTCTGAAATATTATCTCAGTTGGAGCCGTGGACGATATATTGTATTCAAGTGCAAGGGGTTATTCCTGAGTGGAACAAAACAGGAGAACTGAGTCAAGAGCTTTGTGAGCAAACCACCCATAATGGTAAGATCTGGAGCATCAGAATGTTATAAACATGGTGTTCAATTAGGAAATGTACAAAGGCATCCAAAGTTAGAAAATCCATTAGAAAATCCATGCTATGTGCAAGCCTTCCAAAAACTGATGCATTGATTAGTTTAGTATTTTTTTTAGTATTATTTGGTGACACGTGCACCATTGGAACTGAGGGGTTAGAAATTAACTGAAACCTACAACCAGTATGGCTCTGATCACAATCACTTCACTGCAGAGGCCTCTGCATTGCTCACACTTTGAAAATAAGAGTTAAAGGAAGTACAGGCTCTTCACTGATCACCAATATGTTTCTGAGTTCCAGTTACTGTTAGCTGTACTCACTGTTGTACAAAAGCTTTTGTTCCATAAATCTGAGAAAGCAATTGGACTCCAAATTGCAGTCTGCTTCATCTGTGATGCTGTGGCCAATGTCTGTCATGAGGCCACGGTGCTTTTTGCTGAGTAAAGCACAGTAGTTGTTAGTTGATGATAAAAACAAATTGCTTTTCATGTTTAAGGCAGTTAGGCACCAAAAACACAGTCATTTCCAGCTGTGCCACCTTAGCTGCTGCCCAAGGAGTCCAGCAATCCATATCATTGGACACTGCCATCTCAGCAGGGAGATTTAGGATAAAAGATCAGTTAAAAAGAGAGGATGGGACACTACACGATGTCTTTTTCATAGACATAATGTGTACTTCAGGTAACTTAAACCTTCTCTTCAGTCAGAGACACAAGTTAATGAGGAGAGGAAGCCGTCTTTGAGAAGCTAACCTGTTACTTTTAAAAATGTCCTAAGTATTTTTCCTACCTGTACGTGATCTGCATGCACTGCAGTTGAATTACAGATGGGTTTAGGCGGTGGTATTGTTTATTCATCTGTGGCTAAAGCAGCACTTAGCAATCATGATGTAAAATATTTTCAGGGTTGCATGGCTACATTGTTCCCATCACCTGTTGTGAAATCCATAAATGGACACAAATTTTCTCAAAGTCTCAGTATTTTGGAAGCCTACAGACTTTTGTCCTGTGTCTTTACTTTGCTGCCATTGTTACACATATCCTTAAGAGAAAAATGAAACCCTATGCTCTGGCAGTATCATGTATCAACTCCTACACCCCAAGAATACCAAAAAATGTATACAAGAGCTTTCTTTTTACATATCATCAAATGAATGATTACATTCATCTTTTGCTTAGTGCTGTATGCAGAATCATGTAGCAGTGTAACTGTAAATTTCTAAATCTAATAGTTTTTATACGCACTTTATTGAGAACCTTCTCAGCCTATTAATACAGGTTGGTTTTTTTATAATTCCATTGGGAAAGTGATTATTTGACGAGCAGGTGTAGAATTTGTAATTGCAGTTTTAATGTATTTTTCTTTGTCTCTTTGCAGGTGTAACTCCTGTGTGGATAGTTGTGATTGTTCTTCTAGGATCAATGCTGGCTGTTATAATATCCGTTCCTGTTTGTTTCATTTCCTTTTGGTATCTGTACCGACTCACCAAGCATGTTTTCTGCCCTTCATATATTTTCCCACAACACTTGAAAGAGGTTTGTTCCCTCCCTAACACAATTAAAATCTGCCTTTTTGGTACAACTCTCTGCTTCTCAAAGCTTCTCTGCAGCCAAACCTTTTCATTTTATTTTGCATTCTTCCTTTGCTCCTGGTTGCCAGCCATCTGGGAGGCTTGTAGATGATAAGGGACAGTGCTGGTTATTGGTAGGTGCTCTGAAGAACTCATTCTGTTGTCTGATACTATATATCTATTGTGTATGGTAGTTCTTGCTCTTCTGCCATACATGAACTAAAGACAATTTATTCAACTAAGCGTAAGTGATGAAGTTGTGGACTTTGAGAAAAGTTGACAAAAGAAGGTACTTTTCAGCAGGACCATGGTGGTGGAAATTGGTTAATTTAATGTTTAGTTAAATTTTGCATTAATTTTACCTCATTTTCTTCATCAAGTTCTGCATAGATAAAAGCAGTGTTGAAATCAGACTTCCTTTTGAAGAATACTGGTGTAAAATAAACTTTAAAATGCTGTAATTCTGAATTGCTCCGCAACAGAATAGTCCAAAATAATTAAAAGTTGGGCAATTAAAAAAAATTTGGCATAGACTTTTTTTCCTAAAACAATTGCATAGTCTGTAATCTGAGGCTTTCTATGGCTTAGAAACAGGATGTTGTCTTGCATTTTGAAGTCAGAGAATAGCAGGTGTTGTAACCCATGGTTCCTCTTTTAATATGGCGAGCAGCTGAGATCTGTCTCCACTTTCTCATTTTACACTTCAGATTGTACACCTGTTCTGAAATGGTTATTACACAAATATACTAAAACTCAACTTAAGCAAAGAATTTAGTGAAATCTGAAGACTCAGGATAAAATAAGCCATTGCTTCTGGCAATGACCTTGTTACCCATGCAGCAACTTAAGGTCAGTTATGCTATATCAGAATCTCTAAGGAACAAGGTTATGCAAAATGTTAGATGTGCTAAAGTTGCTAACTTATACTGCTGTAAATTTCCTGAAGTATTTCTTCAGCCTTCCATTTTGCCTCCTTCAGCATTTAGCACTCTAAAGCTTTGTAGCAGGCTTAGCAATCACCTTGTACTGTAAGTTAAGCATATGCTCAGCACTCAGCAGTTGCTGAACCTGGAGCTCAGCTGCTGTGAAGGCATAGCTCTGTAGATCTCCCTCCCTATCCTTACCCAGTAGTTATGTTTTATGTTGACATTTAAAACATTTAAATCGAATGTATCAAGCTAACATCTCTCTGAGATGGTTCAGATATTTGCATCACTTGAAGCTATTCTACAGATCTCTCTGTGGGCTCCTTCACCTGCAGCCAAGTCATTGTTGTTTTTCCTCCCAAACAAAACCTAGGAGATTGTTTTTTATAAAGAAAGTAAGTTTATGTTCCATAGAAGTTGCATGCCATGGGGTTGGTTCTTATAAATAAAGGCACTTTTGGTTTGCGAGGGGGAAAGAGGTTGCTCTATTGTCAGCACTCTAAAGGACTTCTAAGGACTAAGAAAGCCAGCTTGTGTGGAAAACAATATAAAACATATTTCTAAGCAAGCAGGATGGGATGGTGCAGCTTACCTCTCATTTCCTCTTTCCTTCACAGTTTCTGAGCAAGCCTCCAAGTGGTTCGCAGTTTATTTCTCCAGTTCCACAAGAAGAGCATCATGTTCATGATTGGCTCACTGTCATTTCAGAAGAACCTAAAAGTCAAGGTGATGACACTATGGAAGAGGCCAGCGAAACAACAGAGTACCATCAGGACTCCAAACAAGAAGTTTCTGATTCAGAAATACTGTCACCTTTGGAAAGGGACTAAACACTCCTCACACTTGAGTCAGGTTGAAAGAAAAGCAAAGGTTGATAAGTTTCTCTTATTGCTGCATTCTAAGGGAAATTCATACTTGAAACTCTGAGCACAGACTTCTGACATTGTTTTTTAAAGTCCAAGACACTCGCTGATGGCTGTGGAAGTAAATAATACATAATTTTTTGCCACTGTTTTTAGTGGCTCACTGGTAGGTTGTAGCAATACTCTGGCTATACTGTGCCATTAATTTAAAAAGCAAATATCAGAAATATGGTACTAGCTAATTGAACTTGGATGAACTATTTATTGCAACAGCTAGTCACAACGGCGTGCTGTATAAGGTTTTTACAGCAAGATTACACTTTGCAAAGAAAGAGCCAACCAGACTTGTTTTTATAATGAGAAAGTGTGTATATTTAAGATATCCATAGCAACGTAATCCTTTTATTGTTTCTGTTCTTTTTTTTTTAATCTGATGCAGAACCCTGGAGTTATTCACAGTGAGTTAGTTATGTACCATCATAATAAACCAAACATTAATATTCAGTGTGATTTGCATTGCAAGGTCTTATCCATCCTTGCTAAGGAAAACAGGAACATAGCACTGCACTGTCAGGCAGTCCTCTGTGTTCAGGTGTTGCTCAGTCCCCTGAGCTTCTGCCCTGCAGTTTCCATGATTTGCCTACCTCATCCAGAGTCGACTGAACTCTATGGAAAACTTTACAGTTAAAGATAGATTTAAAAGTTTATTTTATTTACCTACTGATACATATTTTCAGTTTAAAAAAATATATAAAAATTAAAACCAGTTGGTTGTGACATGCTGCATAATGCTACCTGAGGTTTATAGACCTGTTCATTTGTGCCAAGGTTATGTCCACACCACTATCATCAAGCCTGACCTTTGCACTGTGCTCTAACCCTTCGAGTGATGCAATTTTTTTTTGTGTATGTATTGTTGCATTCAATTGACAATGAAAAATGCAGTCAGCAGAAGTGACTTGTTACAAATGAAATTGTGTAACTTCATGTGGAAATGACAACATTTGGGGTTACAGTCTTGAGGTTTGTTAGCATGCATTGCAGGAACTGTAGCAGAAGGAACCATGAGAACAGGCGCTGGTTCTTTGTACAGGGTAAGTTACATGCAGTTTGGATTAGCTATTCCTGTACTTTCTAATTTCCCTCTTCTTTTGTTTTAATGAACCATTCGGGATATGGAGATGTGAGAAAGCAGTTTCGCTTTGTTTTTCAGACATTTTGTGTGGCACACATGGCACGCCTCTCCACCATAAAACTGCAGCTGTGTTCCATATTCCTCCTTCCATATTAACAGCTTCTTCAATTTCTGTACGTTGTTTAGTTGGGTTTTATTAGGTTTTCTCAAAAGTAAAAATGACATAGCATAGCTCTTATGACCAAGCCATATGCCAGCAGTGGGCTGGGCAGCTGACGTCAGAAGAAGGCTGACATTTCCCTGCCCTTTGCTCAGGCTGTTAGGGAAGGCCCTTTCTCTGCCTGCTGATTTTCATGGAAGAATATGAAGTTTTTGTCTATCAGAAGTGGCTGAAAACAATTATGATGTGGGCACAGATAAGGCACTGTGCTCTGCCACTTGATCACAGATTCATTGGCAAGCGCAATTTAAAAATAAAAACCTTGGCTATTCAGAAACACAGTCTCTTTAGATTGAGGCAGCAAGAATCTGTTCAAGAACATTGTCTCTGAAATCTTGAGAGTTTGGCTTTCCCCATTTAAAAAGAGGAAGTGTTTCCCCTTGTGTCTCTGCTGACACAGTTGTTGTTGTATCACAAGGAGAGGAGAGGGATTGTTCCTCTTTCAACGAATTCAAAGCAGGGAAAGGAAGCATTTGTCTTGATAACTTTGGTTAACTTTGCTTTGATATGGAACATGCTGTCTTCAAAGAAGCAGCTGCTATAAGTTCTCCTGGGGCTGCCTTTCACTCGCTGTCTGTGTCACCATCAAAATCCTTTGTGTGATTGACTCCAAAATGAAAAGTATATTCATAGTCCAGCTGTGCTTTGGTTAGCATGCAATAGGAATGAATTCCTCAACTCTACATCTCTGTGGTTCATGGGGGTTTCCAGAAAGTCCTTGGATGACTTCTAGTTTCTTTGCTAAATTTGACTCTTCTGACACCATACCAGGGTTTATGGCTAAAAGTGCTGTGATGATTTGTACTTCACAACTCCCACACACAGCACTCATTGAGAATTCACCTGTGATAAAGGTGAAGCGTTCACAAGTGCAGCTCCAGCAGATAACAGATAACTTGGAGTCTACTTTGGAGAAAGGGAGATAATTAAAAAAAAATAGGAAGAGAAGGATGACCAAGGAACAGAGAAGTGGGGAAAACAAAAGGAGAGCTTGCAGTGAACAAGACTGATCACAGAAAAGGGCAACAAGGAAAAAGAGAACAGCAGAACCCAGCACAGACCAAGCAAGGGATGAGGGATGAGATCAGCCATTGCTCACTTTCTTTCTCTGTGTTTGGTAGCTTCAGCACCTTCTCCTCATGCAGGTTCCTTAAGGACCAGCAAAGGCAGGCTGGCTGGAGAGTGCAAATCCACATGTGCTGCCTGGTCAGAGAGACTCCAGCTGAACAATATTGCTGGAAGAGCTTTCAGAAGCTTTAACTCTACATCCACAAGGAAAAGCTTTTAAATGGCCTCTTAACAAGAAATAAAGCACAAGAATTTGTGGTACTAAGTAAATCATTTTTTTCTGAGGCGGTATGGGAAATTATGTTACTAAGCATATTTAGTTTACTGTTAATCATGCTATTAAGTAAGTGGTATGGAGTATCTGTGCAAACCAAGGCTCCTTCCCTTGATATTGCACTGTCATGAGAAAGAAAGGTGAAAACAGCTATTTCTTGTATGGCTTGTATAGAAAGCACTCTGAGAAACCAACAGGTGTGTCAATATACTGGAAATGACTCATTTGTACTCCTAATACAGAATCTTTTCCAATTTTTCCCTTGTATTTCCTTGAGTTCATGCCAATGTTTTCAAGTAATTACTGTAAAAGGCTGAAGGTACAGAAAGATAACGATATCAAAAAGAAAAATGAGATAACGTTGGGGAAGCCTTACAGAGGAAGCCCTGACTCCAGCAGCATTGATGTGCATTCACTGGTGCTAGGACTACAAAAAGCACCAGGCCAAAGAATGTTTAACTTCTCAGCTCTTCCATCTTCCCACTGACAGGCATTGTGTAACTCATATGTCATCTCTCATTTCTACTTTCTTCCAGCACCTGCTGTTTACACTGCATTCTGTAAAACCAGACTGATGGTTCTCCAAACATGGACTTTCTTTACAGACCTTTACAGGGTAACATAGCTACCAACATACATAACATGCCAACACCAGGTAAATCACACCTGGAGCTCTGCACGTGGATTACATTTTCAGACATGCTGATGTTGATACAACAAGGCTCTGAATCTCATCCTAATCAAGAACAACTTGTTGATCGTTATGAAATATTATCTGTAAAGAAGGAAGTTGGAGATATATTATGGCTTGGTGTTGTGAAGACACTTGGTAGGTCTTCAAAGACTGTAAAAAATAACAGGTTGACAGCAGACTTCTCACATTCTGGAGGCTGGTTGTTGCAAATCATGACCCCTCTGCCTTTCAAAACCTATTGCACTCTTCTGGCCAGATATCTGTGTTTTTATTTACCTGAGCTTTCTCATGCTCTTAAAATATTCAGCAGTTTTGATGCACAAAATTATACCTGCCCCCGAACCAACCTTCTTCTTGTAGATCTCAGTGTGTGAGGAGGGTCAGAAAAGAAGGGCAAGAGCTGAACATAAGAGTCTTTCTGCAACTTCATGAGTGTGAAGGGATATGGAAATATGTTGGAAAGTTTGAACTGCTTTTTATACAGCCTTTCCTGATGTGAAACACCCAGGTCTCAATGACAGCAAAATCTAAAAGCAAGTTGCTGGTAATGTGATGGAAGAACTTGCATCACATAGAAAGAATTTCTGAAGAGTTTACTTGTGAAAAACCTCTTAACTATAGCCTTGCTATAATTCATGCCACTGTCTGAAAGGGGGTAAAAAGTCTACTTTTATGGGGGGTGGTCAAAGGTTTAATGCAGGCACAGCACTCCAACTACACTTTCTTCAAGAAATGTAGAAATAGGACCCAAATGTGCAACTACTGTGCTGGGAAGGGAGCAGGCAGGCTTTTTGAGTGTATACTTCACTCATAAAGTTTTTAGCTTTCAAAATGATGTAGAGAAACTAACATTCAGCTGCAGAATATCAATGCACTAACAAAAAGGAAATGATTTAATTCCTGTCAGTGAACATCAGCAAACTTCTGCACAAGGCAGAAGCAGTTGGTTGTATTCTGACTTCAGTAAGATTTTCCATGTCTTACAAGATGCCGTCACAGACTAGGAAAATTAGTTTAGGTGGAAGAAGATGAAAACAGAGTTTATATTGGGTCAGGCTACAAATGAGTCAACAATGCACTGTTGTGAAAGAGAGAAATGCCGCAGAGAATGTACAGACCACAGAATAGTACACGTAATGTGTGAGACAATCTTCTCCACTATCTAGCACCAGTAAGAGCTAGAGAGCTATATCCAGAGCTGGGAAAAATCAGGAGAAAGGACAAAAAGCTCTGTGAAGGTTAGTGAAAAGAGCCAGCACAGTGTGGTCTGACAAAAAAAAACCCCAAAAACTAATGTTGACATGACAGTCTTCAAGTATGTGAGAGACTTTTGCAAACAGGAGATGAATAATCTCACCTCTACGTCCATGACAGACAAGAAAGCAGTTACAAGACTGAAACAAGACAGATATGAGGAAAAGATTTCTAACGATGAGAACAGAAAAAGTATGGCAGATGCTGCCTGAGGACTGGCGGAAAACCTGACTCTAAAAGCAAAAGTCCATTGAGAAAGGGATAGGTACAAAAGAGCCTGCCCCCGGGCTCTACAACATGCAGCTGGCTTCCTAAGTCTTTCCTTCCTGATCTGATGTTTCTACACTTTTCAAGCAAGATGAAATGCTGCATTTGCTTCTTTTATCCTGTTCCAGAATTGACATGAGAAGAAACAAGGGAATGATTTGTCCTTTGCCTGTCAGCCAACAGAAACAAATACAGTGGAGCCTGCCTGGCTTGGTTTCCTCCATAGCACATGTGTTTTTAGGACTGACATTCATGACCACAGGAGCACACATTATCTTCCCTGCTGTTCGGCTGCCTGTGTATTGGAGACAGAGCTTCTCATAGAACAGATTTTATCAACACCAGTTTCTGTTTCTTTTTTTCTGTGTCACCTGTGAGAAAGTTGCATTCAAACTTATAGGAACATAAACTGTCAATGTTGTGGCTTTTATATTAGATTACTGAATATTTCCAACAGTAAGAAACTAGTGAGCTTGCTGTAATTCATTTTATGATCTTTGACTACAAGGTGGTTACTGTGAAATGTGACTGATATAAGTAAGGTGCCATAAAAATGGTTTCCTATAAACCGCCTTCACACAAGATAACAAATTGTAAAAATGATAAATCTGGGTCAAGGTCAGAAATGATCTGCAAACAATATATTATACTAAGAAACATGTGATATCCACGCACTTATCTCCTACAGGCTAGATCATAACCTGTCACTTATCTCCGTAGTTGCCCACCGTTGATTGCAGGAGGAAATGTTTTTTCTTTTCTGGTAAGGACTCCACAGCTGAGCATACCTAAATAGTTCTGCTTTATGGATGCTTTTAACCAGCCTCATCATTTTAGTACTGGAATGCTCTACATCCTGCAAGAATACATCTTGCATAATTCTTGCACACATCTCATAACTTCAAAGGGAAGATTTCCTCCAAGACTGAAAAAAGAAAAAGGGTACTAAATATATCTTTTAGCATTAGCACTTTGTGACTGTGCTAGCCAAGAGCTGGCAGTCACATTCTCTCAGCCACCAAAGTGTTCTTTTGTCCAAAGCCGCCTTCTCATCAGCCACAAGAGCCCATAGCCTGCTGCCTACATTGGTTTCAAGAGTGTTTGGGTGTGCAGGAAGCTGCAAGAAGCTGCATGAACCATTCTGACAGCAGCTGCCTGCAGGCATTGCTTAGATCTGCACAGCATCAGGCGACGGGCACAAAAGAAAAACAGAGGTGTCTGTATAACTCTTTCCATAAGTGCATGTGTGTCACAAAAGATGGCACTTTCACTAAACACTGAACCTCGTGAACCCACGTTGTACAAATGATCTGTACGCATGCAGCAAAATCAGCACTCCTGGGAAGGAGTTGAGCAACCCCTGTGGGCAAGACTGCTGCTTATATGCAGCAACATCCACCTCGTGACAGGGAGGAGCTGTCTGACCCCCTCAGACAACAGCTGTCTTCCACTGATTTCTTCTTCTTCAGCTACACAAAAAGGATAAATAGCTCTTCTCAGAAAGAACACCTGTTTACACCAAATTACACAGGAAGTTGTGGTGAAGCTGATGATATTTGATAGATCATGTCCTACTCCATTATTGTCATTACAACAGTTTCTCCTCACTGCTTACCTGTTCACTATGCCACATGATGACCGTGACAGCTCCTACTGAGTGGTACTTAATAGCCTAACAATTCTGTTGATCACTCAGTTCTGCTACACATTAAATACACTTCTGCACTATATGTTTGTTGCACTGCATATTTATCAATCAAAATAAATTAATAGTAGAAACCTGAAATTAAGCAGACACTGATTGCTTAACAACTCTACAATTCTTTCACAAGATTGTCGTTGTAGCACACCAGATGGCATTAGACACTGCGTGCTTCAAATGTGGTTATTCACAACATTTTATAAATCCTCACTGTAATTGTATCAGCCTCCTCTTAATTATCAGTGTTTTTGATAGTACAGGTTTGCAGCTTTTACATCCTCGATCTGACTAATGCTATACATTCATTCAATAACCTAGTGGATGGCAACCTTGCCCACAGCAGGCAGTTGGAACTGAATGGTCTTCAAGGGCCCTTCCAACTCAAGCCATTTTATGATTCTTTGATTCTATGATTCTGTGATTTACAGGGATCAATAGCATCTGGATTTCATATGCACAATTAGAAAAAAATGGCACTGACTTTTCATTATTAATCTAGTATTAATGTTTCTGACAATACTGATTTCATCGTATCTCACTTTTATTCACCTTTTTGGGAATACTTGGAATATGACTGAAATACAAGCCTTCCAGGTGGCACTACACTGGCACATACACCTTCTCAAGTTGTTCCACTGGTTCATGTCTTCAGTTATCAATCAGAAGGGTGCCTACTTATGTTTCTTGGTCCCCATTGTTCAAATCTGCATTTAAGAGGACTTGTACTGTAATTTTAAAAAAGAAGAATTCTTAATGTCAGTTAAAGAGCAGCAGTAGTGGCAGATGAACAAACAAAATTGGCGTTGTGGTTACTGATGGCTCACCAGTTGGAAAAGCAAAGATTTTTGTATCTTACCTTTTAGCAACCCTTAAGTATTTCTTAAAAGCTGCAGGCCAAATGGAACAAAGCTACATTTATGCACAGCTGGCACAGCTGCCCAGAGAAGCTGTGGTGTTCCATTCCTGGAGGTGCTCAAGGCCAGGCTGGATGGGGTCCTGGGCAGCCTGAGCTGGTGGGGGGCAGATCTGACTTGGGGCGGTGTGGGCTTTGAGCTCGCTTGCAATTCAAGCCACTTCATGACTAGGATGGTTTCTTCCATGGCATTGGGAGCTTAGGCTTATTAGGCATGCTCTGAGTATATATAGCATCTCATAGCAGAAAATGTATCAAGAGCAACTAGGAACACTTTTATCCACAGGTCTGGCTGAAAGCATTGTCATCTCCTCAAGCAACAAATAATTTAATGCTTAAAGCACGTAAGATGGAGAGGACATAGAACTTTGCTTACTGGAGTTTCAACTCCCCTTCATCAAATACAATGCTATGACAACCTGTGTCGTTGCTGTGAAAGCAAGTGCAAGTAAAATCCCACTTCTACCTTCCCATGCACTGCAGTGGGGTGATCTAATGAAAATTGTAAAACAGAGAAAGAGAAGATGAGCTCTTTAGTCATGTAACTTTTGCCTACAACAAGAGTAGAGCTGCGTCCAAGCTCCACTTACATGAGACTCACTGTCACATCTAAGTGCTTGAGGACTAGGACGGGCTTGGCATCCTGGCTTGCACTGGGAACAGTGCTGCCAGTGGGACTAGAGAGGTTACTGTTCCTCTGTACTCAGCCCTGGTGAGGCCACATCTTGAGTGCTGTTTTCAGTTTTGGGTTTCTCAGTACAAAAAAGACATGGAGGCCCTGGAGTGTGTCCAGAGAAGGGTAACGGAGCTGTGAGGGGTCTGGAACACAAGTCTGATGGGGAGCAGCTGAGGGAACTGGGGTTGTTCAGTCTGGAGAGCAAGAGACTCGGCGGAAAGCTTATTGCTCTGTACAGCCACCTGAAAGGAGGCTGTGGTGAGGTTAGGGGTCTTCTCTCATGTAGCAGTGATAGGATGATAGCGAATGGCCTCAAGTTGTGCCATGGGAGGTTCAGGTTGGGTATTAGGAAAAATTTCTTCTCAGCAAGAGCGGTGAGGCAGGGGCTGCCCAGGGAGGTGGTGCAGTCACCGTCCCTGGAGGTGTTCAGGAGCCGTGTGGATGTGGCACTGAGGGACGTGGGCAGTGGGCGTGGGGGGGTGGGCTGGTGGTTGGACTGGGTCATCTTAGGGGTCTTTTCCAGCCTTAGTGAGTCTGCAATTCTATGAAACAACAGCCCTAACTGCTGAACAACGGATTGGTTTCCCTCTGTGTGTGTAACACAAGCCATCCTGAGGTTCCCCGAATTTTCTTGGTCAGTAAGCAGTAGCAGCCCCCTGCCCCAAGGGCCCCCTTTCGCGTGAGGTGCCCGAACGGCCCCCACAGTCGCCCAAACTTTACAACACACCCACACGGCACCGCCTCCATTTTGGCCGGCCGGGGCAGGCCGCATGCGCAGTCGCTAGAGGTTTCCGGTATGGCTTAGTGCTGCCGGGGGCTGATGGCTGCAACGGCGTGTGTGGTGGGGCTGGTAGCGACTGTGCTGCTCTGTCTCCTGCTCGTCATGTTCCCGCGGTGCGCAGGTGAGCACGGGGCAGCGCGGCGGCGGCGGGGGCGGTGGGGAATGGGGGGCAGCTGGACCCGCGCCTGGGGCGAGGTGAGGGCGGCGCGGCCGTGGAGCCCCTCGCTCCGAAGTCCGGTTGTCGTCGCCGGGCTTTGGGGAGTTTAAGGGAAGGCGGGGGGGGGGGGGGGGTGTGCCCGCCTCGTGTCTGCGTGCTGCGAGTCGGTGTGTGGGAAACGGGCTTCGGGATCCCGTTAACTTGCCTCGGCGCCTGAAGTGCGAGTAGGGAACCGAGGGGAAACAGGGCTGCTGGATTTCAGGACGTGATCTCACGGGCAGTAACGGACCGCATGCGGCTTTCTGGGATCCGCGCTGTGCCTTTGTGGCAGGGCTGGGGTGGAAAAGAAGCTCTGTGACTTCTCTTTCCCTTCCCAGCCCTTTGGTTTGTGCTTTCGTTCCAGTTTACAACCCAGGGCTGTCAGCACTGTGCTACCTGCGGCTACTTCAGTTAACTCACACGGAGCGCAGACAGTAATTGGCATGCTGTGTGCTGCTTCTGTGTGTAGAAGTGGCTGCTGGGCTGCAGTGACCCGTCACCTTCTGCCCTGTCAAAGCCAGTAGCTCTCAGTCCGAAAGCCCTGGTGATAACCCTGCTGCCTTACGGCACCGTTCTGCCCGTGGAGTCAGCAGCAGTCAGCCTGCCTTTGCTGTGTTTGGCTGTGGCTTGCTTAGGCCGGGTGCTGAAAGACTTGAAACAGAGTTTCCATGATAGTATCTAACCCACACATGATAAGTAGCGGGCTGTTGCAGAGCACCTGGCAGTCATGGAGTAGGACATGTAGTTGTGTACTTTTCACACCGTGCTTGCCTTTACAATTCAGACCAAAAATAATCATTTTTGTTAGAATGTTTCCCTTTTGTGAGGAATGGTGTATTGCCTCAACTTTCAGTTTGACACTTGGTTTAAAAACACTGTTTAAAGATTCACCAGAAGCTTATAAGACAGCTGCTTTTTCTAGGGCTGCAAAACCTAAATTAGTTGATGTGGTGAATCCTTCCATGGGTGTATCTGCAAGTCACAGCAGTGCATTGCGAGTCTTGCCATCTTCAGCAAACTCTGTGTCTTCCTATGTGTTACCACAAGCTAGAAGGCATTATTTCTTGTATTCAGATGGATGATTCGTAGCAAATACCAGGGAACTGAAATATGTGGAAAGTTGATGGGTAGATTTTCAGCATCTAAAAGGGGTCTGTAAGAAAGAAAGGGACAGCCTCTTTAGCAGGGTCTGCTGAGACAGGACAGGAGGAAATGATTTCAAACTAAAAGAAGGGAGATTTAGGTTGGAAGAAATTTTTTATCATAAGATTGGTGAGGCAGTGGAAAAGAGGCAGTCAAACCTGAGGCTCATGATAATCTGCTTTTGGGCCTGTTACTTAACCTGTTTATTCTGAATTCACTATCCAACCATCAGAAAGGCTTGTGTTGGAGTTCTGAGTGATTTGCTTCTCTTCGGGACTTGGAGAATTTATAGCAGAATGGCTTCTGCCATTGGCTGTGAGCTTGCTTGTTCAGATAGGCCTCAAAATGCAGCAATTCCTGTGAGGAAGTATTGCTTGGCATCTTTTGTGCTAGACTTCAGTCCATTTCCCAAAACATCACATGCTTTCCTATGCCACGTCATGCCAGCCTTTACTGCCTGCATCCAATTGACAGTGGAAAAAGATTGTGAGCAAAACCACTGAATATATTTAACGCTGTTATATTCCGTTTTTAAATAGGTTAAAAGCATAGCCTGTGATACAGGGGCTACAAGAAAGTAGGGGACAGACTCTTTAGCAGGGCCTGTTGTGATACGTCAAGGGAAAATTGTTTCAAAGTAAAAGTGGGGAGGTCTACGTTAAATACAAAGAAGAAATTTTTTACAGTAAGGGTGGTGAGGCAGTGGAACAGGTTGCCCAGAGAGGCAGTGGATGCCCCATCCCTGGGCACACTCAAGGTTAGGCTGAATGGGACTCTGAGCACCTGATGGAGCTGCGGGTGTCCTGGTTC
>JAPSGF010000036.1:6933288-6946047 GCA_035772895.1 Perdix hodgsoniae | reverse complement strand
TGCTTTCCTATGCCACGTCATGCCAGCCTTCAATCCTACGCTATGGTTGGAAAAGCTTTTGAACAGTTTCTCTTACAATAAAACCTATGGGCGGGGAAGCGGGGGAGAGGTGAGAAAGGGGGGAAAGTTGTGTATGTAAGCTAATGTCCTCATTCCAGTGAGCTTCCTTACCCATCCTGCTGCCTTTGAAGGAGATTGCTTTGATACCTCTTACATCCAACTGACAGTGGAAAAAGATAGTGAGCTTCTGCAAAACTACTGAATATATTTAATGCTGTTATATTCCACTTTTAGATAGGGTAAAAGCATAGCCTGTGGTACAGGGGCTACAAGAAAGTGGGGGACAGACTCTTTAGCAGGGCCTGTTGTTATATGCCAAGGGAAAATTGTTTCAAAGGAAAAGTAGGGAGGTCTACATTAAATACAAGGAAGAAGTTTTTTACAGTAAGGGTGGTGAGGCAGTGGAACAGGTTGCCCAGAGAGGCAGTGGATGCCCCATCCCTGGGCACACTCAAGGTCAGGATGGATGGGGCTCTGAGCACCTGATGGAGCTGCGGGTGTCCTGGTTCGTTGCGGGGGGGTTGGACCAGATGGCCTTTGAAAGGTTCCTTCCAACTGAAACAATTCTGTGATTCTGTACTGCTTAGATCTGTATGAAGGCAACGTGCAGGCATGACCCCTATTGAACAAGCAAATTTTTTGACAGATGCTCCCTTCTTTCCTCTACTATGGTCCCACCAAAAAAAAACCCTTTTGAAATGTTCATTACAATGATTAATCTGTAATCTTCATTTCACAAAGCTTTCTGATTTTAGTTTGAACACTTTAATCCATATCTAATATTGCCTCCTGTTGGCTATCTCCCTGACAGAGGTTAGTTCTTCTTCTCTCACGGTCTGCTCTTTCCCTTGACATTTTGATCATTCTTATATGTGTCCTCAGATTTAACCCTTGCCCCCCATATGTCATGTGCTGTTCCTTGGGTAAAAGAAAACATAGGACTTAAGTGAAGTAGAAGACCTGCTGTGTGAGGAAACCTCACTGGATGGAATTTATATTCAAGGCCATGCATTGATTTTTGTGGCAGTGATGTGTGGCACAAAGTCTGACGCACTGTCTGTTCCACAGCTGTGAAATGAGAGCATTAGGTCAGTCCTGAGTGGTTTGCAGCTGAGCTCCGGATGTTGGATCCAACGAATAAAATGTGGCATAAAAGCATTCAGATTGCTTGTAATCACCCGTAGCAGTGAACTTCATGTGATGAATGTTACAACTGTATGTGCTTTTGAAAGGGAGGGAGGGGGATAATTATTTCACTGTCACTCTTTTTAACAAAAGTATTTTCTCCTTATACTGTGTCAAAATTACTTATCCCAATCCTTATTTAGCTTGATATTGCCTTTTTTTATAGGCCAGACTAATCTGAAGAGTCCTCAGGATATTCAGGTTTATGCTGTAAATACAAATTTCACCCTAAGGTGGAACTACACTGGGGATGGTACCAATGTGACATTTTCAGCACAATACCAGTGGTAAGTAGTAGCTTTATTCTGAGCCACGAGTATCAGACCTGGAGTTTTACAGAAGAGCAAATTGGTTTACTGATTGATTCATGTTTCTTGATGCTGCCTCGTAAAACTTCTAGGAAGATATTTCTTGACATAGAATCCAAGAGTTGTCCTTCACGTTTCTAGTTTACATGTAAAATTAGATTGTTACTAATAGGGATGTGTCAACACACACAAACTAAATTTGAGAGAGGAAATAATTCTGGATTTTGACAGTTCTTTGTTGCTGTTCTCAGACACTGTGTTCACACGCTGAATAAACCTAGTGGTTAGCTATCAGTCTGCAAAGTCTGATACTCTCGGGTAAATAGGTTAAACTGATAAAGTGGTAGATTAAAGTAATGAATTAAATGGTGGTATCAACTTGTGGCTGACAATATAGGTATCACCAGCACCAGTGTAATTGGTGCTAAATGCTAGGCAAACTGATACTTCCTAGCATTTAGGAGAAAGTGAAGAAAACTGAGGATTTAGATTGCTTTGATTTTTATTTTATCCTCTCCTCGCAGGTTTGATGGTCTTCAGACAGATGAACCAGAATGGAGGGAATTATCTGGTTGTCAGAATGTCAGTCACACAGAATGTGACTTCTCTTCAGCAATAACTGAATACTATGATATGCATCACATGCGCATAAGGGCTGAAAGGGGGGAAGACAAGTCTCCATGGTCTAGCATTTTTGAAATGATTCCATATGAAATAGGTATGAGCACCTTACACATTGCAACATATCTAGTTAAATGTCCTTGTGCACTTTATTGTGGCTTATATGTGGTTTCTTCTGCTTACAACAGCATAAATCAGTGACTTTCTCAACCTTAAAGTAATGTGAGGTACTTACAGGTAATTCTGGAAAGGGAAAAATACTGATAGTGGTGCTGTTCTTCTGAGGGATCTTACTATCACTCTGTCTTCCTGGATTCCATCAAACCTCCCTGAAGTAGGCTTTCCTGGAGGTCTTCTACTGACCTCTTGGCTTTTCATTATAGGATAGGGAAGGAAGGCTACTGTGCAGTACTACTGGATTGATTTGTTTGAGCTAAGTTTTTTGCCTTACTTATTTAAAAATGCAATCCAGCTTTTTCATTCCTTTATGGAAAATGTTCATTTGTAATACTGCATTTTAATTTCAGGCAACGTTCTCATATATTTTAGGTCAGATTTCTGTGAGTTACTGCCTGAGAAGAACTAAAACTAAGTTCCTATGGGCAATTTCCTGTAGTTTTGTTACAGCCTTGAAAGAGTTGAAAGTAAGATAGATACTAAATCACAGTAGCCGTGTATTATTAATGTAACTTAAATATTGGTTTGTTTTCCTTTAAACATTCATCATGCTCGACTTTTTCATATTTGCAGCTCAGATTGGTCCCCCTGAAATAGCGTTGCAGTCCATAAATGGAGCCATTAAGATTAAAGTTTCTCCTCCAGAAGGAAATCAGGTCCGAAAAATGTGGCTAAATCCTCTGCTTTTCAAATATAATGTAGTTATCTGGGAAAATTCATCCAATGTAGAAGAGGTATGATTATATTCTGATTTTTTTAATTCTTTTTTTTACCATAACTGCTGGACCTTTGCCTTAATTGTTAAATGCTCTAAAATTGAATTGTTTAAATATATAGCTTGTTTAGTTACACAGCAACAGTATAACTGTTGCAACGTGGCTGAGAAGTTGTTGTTTTTAATTTGTTTGTTTGTATTTCTAAAGGACTGTATTAGATATTTTATGAGAATTGCTGTATTTCTCTTAAATCCCAGAGCCAGTTGTTAATGCATGAGGGGTGAAGTGAAACCATCTCACATGAGCTGGAGTAGGATCCACTGTCAGCCAGCAGGAACAGGGAAAGGAAAGAAAGTTCAAGGCAGTGGGAAGAAACACTTACAGTAGGATAAAGATATGGAAGGGTAAGGGCAAGATAAGAGGCTAATTTGATCTTCTGGAGTTCTTATAAGTGAAGTACAAGCTGTGTGTTAGCCAAGCAGGGAGAGGAGGAAGTGTTTGTTCAATGAACTGAGAAATTTGAGTGCAGTAAGTTACGTTTCATCCAGAGCTGTGCTGCATTCCTGAAACTGGAAATCTAGTTTCGTGTGTAAAGGAGCAAAGCTAGAAACTTCCTTTCAGCACTGAATCAGCTACATGTATCATCCTTTGTTCCCTACTTTAGCACTGCCTAAGGAAAGCTGGAGAGACATGCCTATGTAAGGACAAGGGGAAATGGCTTTAAACTGGAAGAGTGTACATTGAGACTAGATATTAGGAATAAATTCTTTACCGAGAGGATGATGAGACACTGGAACAGACATCGGTTGCCCAGAGATATTGTGGATGCACCCTCCCTGGAGGCATTCAAGGCCAGGCTGGATGGGGCTTTGAGCGAACTGGTCCTGAGGGAGGTATCCCTGCCTACAGTAGGATGTTGGAACTAGGTGATCCTAAAGGTCCCTTCCATCCCAAACCATTCTATGCTTCTGTGATATTGTACAAATAGACTGAAACCTGGCAGGTGGAAAGGATACTTAAAAATCAGCTCATCTGGAAGAGCAGTTATCTTCATATACTATTCACAATTTTCTCTAACAGGTCAGAAATCAAAAGGTTTTACCTATGGATGTAATAGATGGTCTTGCTCCAGAGACTACCTATTGTTTGAAAGTTCAAGCAATTGTTCTTTTGGACTATCAAGAAGGCCTGTTCAGTCCAGTTCACTGCATAAAAACCACCCGTAAAGGTAAAGTATGAAGTCATCTTACTTCAAACAAGTTCCTACTTACTTTGGTATAGCAGCAATCATCACGTGTTACTTAGAATTTTCTATTTGAAATCAATATAAAATCTTGTCTATTGACATTAGAAGTTTTTATAGTACACAGAGGTTTTCACTTGAAGGCAAATTCTGTCCAGTGATTTGGATCGTAAACAGTACTTTCTCTGTATTGAAAAACTAGATTTTTTTTGGGGGGGGGGATTTATGACTTTGAATCAAGAGGAAAGGGAAGCGTGTGTTGACAAAATAAAATACTTTTGTGTATTAGGTAATAAATGAATGCATATGAAGTGGAGCCAGGCTTAGAAAAATGTCTTTTATGCAAGCCTTTTGGACTTTATTCTTGCAGATTCTGAAGAATTGCTGTGTGCAGCTTAATTGCAATTAATAACTTGTTTTGCATATCTAGATTTAAATTCTTTTGTGTGCTGTTCAAGTGTTGTCACGGTGTAAACTAGATCAATCTATGCCTGTGACAGGGGGACAGTAGGCCCCTGCCCCTCCATCCTCACCCTGGCCCTACAAAATGGGAAGGAAGGGGGGGGGGGAAAAACAGCGGCAACAATCTATGGAGGAAAACTTATTTTACTAACTGTGATATTGGAATGCAAAATAACACAATATAACACAATCTAATTGAAATGGAGACTAATAAATCAAATAAGATAGGAGAGAGAGAGAGTTCCTGAGACTGAGTCAAACCTGAAAAGCTTGGAACAGCTAGGAAAGCGCCCTCCAGCACCCACTGCCAGGCAGTAAGAGAGTGCCCCCCCCCCCCCCAGAAGGGTCAGATCCCATGACATCCGTCATGTACAGGGATAGGTACATGGAGCTGGAGCATTAACACTTTAGTTCCAGTGCACTACATGATGTGTTGACGTGGAATACTGAAAACCAAAAAACGTAAAACCATGACAAGTGTCTTTAAGTATTTGTGAATATTTGTTGGGGGAAAAATTACTATGTGGGAATGTAGAGAGTTAAACTCTAGATTGAGTGGATGGTGCATCAAAACTTCTTTGTGTTTGTTTGTATATAATTTACATAGTTTTCTAGGCAAGTCATTCTGGACTAGTTTATTTCTACAAATCTCCATGCATCTCTCCCTAATTTTAACTGTAGTGAATTTAACTAATATTTTTACTGTTAAAGGCTTACATTCTGTTGTATACACAACATCAATTTGTCATCTTTATAATTCAAACATAACTTTGATTATTATTTATTTTTTTTACTGCTCTGTAAAGTTCCTGAATGTGTACCATGACCATTTGTGTGAGGAATGCTCGCTCAATGAGAAGTTGCTATATGTAATATAAAGCTTATTACTACCCAGTAACTTCTGCTTTTTATTTTGAGCAGTGAATGACCTTCTTTGTCCAACGAATGTGAGAGTTTTTGCTTTGAACATGCAATTCTATCTGCTTTGGAATAATCACTATAAAGAGCGTGTGAACTATACCGTACAGTGTCTCACGTGAGTTAAGCAATTTCCATCTCTCTGTATAAGCCCGTGGTGTAGTTCTAAATGTCATGTATTGTCTTTTACAAACACTTTCTAGAAGTTAAATACTTTGTAAATGTGTTTTAACACATTCTGTGAAACACTGAATTCATCTAGTGGCTTTTTAAAGGATTGTATACAACATATTGTAGAACTTCTGAATGCTAGACTTGTCCTAGGAGTGCTAAATATCTATTGGAATTGACTTCTCTCTATATATATTCTAAGTAGCGTTTCTTATAAGATATGAAGTTTGCATTTCCTTGTACTTTTTTAAACGTGAAGTAATCAGATGACTAGAAGTCATGAGGAAAATGCTATTGTTCAAGGTTTCAACAGTCAACATATTTGATTACTTCTGGTCAGTTTCCAGCCTTTGAAACAGAAAAAATGTCATGTTTGTGTGCGTGCATCTTAATGTCCAGTTGTATGTGGAACAAATACTGTGACTGACATCAAAATGATGAGAGAGAGCTCATAAAGAGCAGCATTCGTTTGGAATATCTTTGATGTGACATAAAAATAAATTCATAGAACTCATTGAAAAATCTGAATTTGAATTGTAAAAATTTTAACAACAGGAGTGTAATTTTTCTAGTGAGGATTGAATAAGGCACTCATTCGTACTTCCTGATTTAATTGACTTCATTGTTTCTGTCATAAATAGAAGAACTAGTTTTCTTCTTTTTTTGTTTTTTAAAATTTGTGATATTTGTCATAAAAAGACATTGAAATATCTCTTGCAGTGGGTTCCTGAAGAACCTTTATGATGACTATTCCTCAAAGTGGCGGAAGGTATTGGGATGTGAGAACATCACTGACATGAAATGCAATTTGTCATCTGTCATCAAACCTGCTTCAGGATCTCATTACTTCCGTGTGCAGGCCGTGAATGAATATAATAAATCATGTTTGTCTAAAGATGTAAGAGTAGATCCTCTGGTAACAAGTAAGGAGATGTTCTTTCTTAAATTTTTTCAATTCTCAGCCAACTTGTGCTTGACGCTATGTGAGTTGCTCTGAATGTGATGCCTCCTATTTAATCCCATGGAAACTACCATAGATAAAAAGATGAGTGTAACACAGTTGGATAGAGCAAATTCTCGGATACAAAACAATATTTTTCAACACAGTCATCAGTAAGCTTCCATCACTTATAAACAAAAGCCTGCATGCTTTGTTTATAAACATCTGCAGCAGTGGAGGTGGCTAATGTGGCCTGCTGTTTCACAGCTGCTATGATGGTATATCATTGCTAGGAAAATGTTGCCCATGCAGTCCATCCTTCGTTGGCTCAAAGAGATCAGGTTGCCCAGGGTGTTATCCAGGCTTACCTTGAAAGTCTCCAGAGACAGGGCATCAACCACATCACTGGGCAGGCAACCTGTTCCTGTGCCTCACCATCCTCACAGTAAAAGATTTATTTTTTCTTTATATCTAACCTAAATCAACTCTCTTTGAACTTGAAGCCATTTCCCCTTGTTCTGTCACCACAGACCCTGCTAAAGACTCTAACCCCTTCTTTCCTGTAGCTCCCCTTTAGATACTGATGGTGGATGAGCTGAGACATGCTTCATGCTTTGTAGTCTGACAGCTGTGCATGGCTGTCCATGGCTTGTCTTTCATGTCTCTCACCACTGCTAAAATGCATCACCCACTGCTTCACTGTACTCGCATCCACTCTTTGGTTTTCCTTCAGCAAGCATTGGTGAATATCAGTGGGTGCCATTTTTTCCCTACAGAGGAATTCAGTGACACGCCTTTGCTTCATACACACTGTCAAACACCATTGTGTCAAACTGCCCCTCTGCTGCTGCCTGTCACATGACAGCAACATGTAATGGGATATTGGTGGGAAGGTTCAGCCTCTACTGCCGTACCGCCAGCATCCACCTCTGCTGTCATGGGTCAACATAATAAAATAGGAGGCAGTACTTTTGGAGCTGCCCTTATGCGTACAGATATGTGCAGATGCATACAGATAAAGCTACTAGTCAAGTCAGGGTTGTAAATACATTTTTTTTTTTAATTTCATTGATTTAAATGGCTGTGTTTTATTCAGTATTGTTATTTCTATTCTGTCGGTCTTATTTTTAACCTTTTTTTTTTTTTTTTTTAAATGTCTGAAGATGAAATTGGCCCTCCTGATATAAAGGTGGACATCAGTGATGTTTTGCTCCATATCAAGATTACTCCTCCAGGAGGACCTGAGAGTGAAATCATGAGTGACCTTTACGATTTATCTTACCAGATTCTGTATTGGAAGAATTCATCAGATAATGAGGTATGAAGTTATCAAGTGCTTAAAATAGTATGTGCAGTTTGCTATGACATGAATTCTCCATTTAAGTTCTCAAGAAGATTATGTTTCAGAAGAGGCACCTATATGGGGTGCCAGTCCTGGTGCCCATTTGCCTGTTTTTGTAAAAGATTTCTCTTAAAAAGTCTAGCATTACAACTTGAGGAGATTTTGATCTTTTTTCATTCACGTGGCCGTGTAATGATTTTGTAGAGCTACGCTCTGAGTTTCATAAAGCTTGCTTTTGAACAGAGGTTTCTTTCTTACAGTATCTCCGTAGGAGTCTTGTCCTAATGTAGATTCCTGCCTATCAAACGCTTATTTTTGTATTTGCAGTTTCATACCTACATGTATAATAAAATAATGAAGCCTTGAATGTTTCCAGTTCATGTTTTAATATATCTCTCTATAAATGTTCTTAGAGCAAAGTATTTTTGTCATAATCAGTAAATGTGTGTATAAGCTTCTGGGAGTAGGAAAACGGTAACTGGAAGAAGTTTAATTTTGCACAGACTACATCAGTTTTGATTGCAAAACTTTGGTATGGTGAAAATGGTATGTTCTTGACAATAGATGTCTTCTGAATTGGCTTGCTTTAGACTTATGTGGTTCTTCTGTCTTATTCAATCTAAGTGCAGAATGGTATCCAGCTACTTACAGAGTTACTTCTTCAGCAGAGTCCAAAAGTCTTGATTGGTTGAGTGATTCTTTTAATACGTATGTGCACCTTACTTTGCTCTTTTTCAGGAGGAAGTAAAAGTGAAAGAAACAAAACAGACAATAGCGACAGTCTCTGATCTGACACCGTCGACTTTGTACTGTGTGAAAGTACAAGCAATCTCAAAAGCTTACAACAAAAGCAGTGATTTCAGCAAAGAGGAATGCATTGGAACACCTGGAGGTAGGATGAACTTTGGACTTGTTACACCTGTGGAATTGAAACTGTTAACACTTCACAGGCCTTTGCAGTCCTCACTAGTTAGGAAATATTTGCAGCGTGACATGACAGCCTTACCAAGTCAGCACCCATTTGGGCAGAGGTCTGTCACTGCTGCTGTGTTCTGTCCTGTTACTTTACTGATATGACTTCTGTTCTGACCTCAACAAAACTGCATTGTGGTTATTCCAAAGTACATCTGAGTTTAGAAATTGCCTCAGAATAGTCACTGTAATGATTATGGATTAAACTTAATTCCAGCTTGTTAATAGCGCACCTTAATGTGTATTACTTCCTAAATATGGTTATGAGGTGCAGGCAATCTCTAGGCACTACATTTTTAAGAATATCTTATTCTTGAGTTGTCTTAATTATTTTGTGAATTAACTAAATTAAAAAAATAAACCTACTCTAAAGTGTGAGGGAACACATTAGGGGACAGATGATAGATGAAGACATTCAGACTTGTTACTGACTCGTTTGCACATTCTGTGCAAAATGAAAATAGGTTTGAGGATGGGTTATATTCAGTCAACATCAGGGCATGTTAAACTGTTGAATTTAATTTGGCTGGTTATCTTTTAGTAAGAGCTTTTAGCACTAGAAAAAAAAATAAAGAGCTATCCAAACTTATATGAGATATGACTGATATAAGACTAAGAAAATTTAATAATCATATTTTTATTTTCTCACATAATAAACTTCTGTGACTTACTGATTTATATAGTCCTCATTTCCTGTCTTTATTAAGCCTAAAAATAATTAAACGTTACTTTTTTTTTAGTTTCATAAAATAAATTCTTTAATTATGTGACTGTTTAAAGATTAGATTTCCCCATATTGCCCTATTATGCTTAACCTACTTAAGACAAGAAGTACATTCCAGCCTCCATATTGGGATAGAAAGTCACACAGATCATGCCATGTGCTTCCCAGATGTTCTTATATCTGTGTGAAATGCTTTTGTTCTTTGATCCCTTATACTAACTGGAAATAGAGATTAAAAAGACCTGGTTGTCTCCTCTAGGTTATTTGTAAAGTGTTTCCTGTTATTATCTCCCTTCAGTTGGTTTGTTTGATAGAGCCAGAGAATACGTTGCGAAGTAGAATAGAGGAGTAGAATAGAAGGAAGCTTGCAGAACTCTTGAACTTAATCACTGAACATCCTATGACTATTCAGCTGAAAGGTTTATTTGATGACAATATTTTGCTATCAAAAGCTGGGTTCTACTTTCTATACTTCTACCACAAGGTTCAAAATTTAATTCTTAGAACTGAGCCTCGCCTGTTAGAAGCCTTTCTATGGTTCTTGAGTTGAAACAGGAATACAAGAGCGTGTTTGAGCACTGAAGTGAAATTTATCTAATCTTTCTACACTTACATAGGTTTCTATACTTAAATAGGTTTCTGTACTGACAGTGTAAGAAGTTGAGCTGGTGTCTAGATTATCAGTATAGGAAATAGTTGGAACATGCTTGGGATTGATTTATTCCTATATACTTGTCTGAAAGAAATAGATAAGTTGCTTGCTAGATCTTTTTTCTCCCTACTGACTGGGTCATAGTCATCTGAATCTTAGAATCGGAGTTACTTTCCTGTCAAAGAAACTCTTTTGTGCTCCTAGAGGTCTTTCAAGTCTGGTCAGTCTAATCATTTCCTGGCTGAAAAGCCAGCAGCCAACTTCACTGTTTTAATTGTCCATTTTCCTTTCATAACCCATGGAAGTTTCCATAACATGGAAATGTTTACTCCCGTTTCCATTAGTTTCATATAATGTTGTCTGGGGCTAGAGCCAGCAGGGTAACAGATTTGTGTACATCAGGTGCTTCATGTGGTTGTTTGAGGGCAGCCTTTCTGTCCTGCTGTCAGGTAGTGAGGGAATCATTGGATCCTGGTTCTGATCCTGCATGCAGATTCCTGTGTTCTCATATTTGATAAATCTCTCATGCTGTGATTTTAATGAAATTACTTAAGGTATAAGGATGACATCATTTTCATAATGGTCATCGTGCCTGGCTATAGTGATGTAGGATTGTGAAATTCTATGATAAGCACTGTATCAGATTTGGAGAATATCTGTTTTAATCTTGGTAGTTCATGAATACCTAGACTAAATGTTTGATTTATTGTTGGTTTTTTTCCTTCCTTAGGTAAAAGCTTACCTCTGATCATTTTAGCAACATTTGTAGGTGCGCTGATTACTGTCTTGATTGTGGCATCGCTGGTTATTTTTTTCTTGTATCAAGCCTACAATAAAATCAAGTACATGTTCTTTCCTTCATGCCGGACTCCTCTGAACATAGAGGTAAGAAGAGATTTATTCATCAAGCAGAAAAATGAGCAGAAAATATGATGGGAAAAAAAGAAGTGACTCTGTTATCTTGTAGTCTTACAGATTAATTGGGTACTTATTAACAAAATGCAGGAATGCCCAAGGGAAAAATTGGGTAGTATCATTTTCTAGAATTCTGCGTAACACAGAATGGGCACTGTGTCTTACTCACATCCTTTCATTTACCAGCTTAACGTTATTTTCTTGCTGCATGGAACTTGATTTTTTAGTTTGATTTAGATAGTTTGTTTGTTCCTTGTCGCATTACACCTCACTAGTTTCTCTGAAGGTTTCTTTGGGAGGAAATCATGAGTATCTTGGAGAGGGCAGTTGACTGAGAGCATCTCTGCAAGGAAGGACTTGGGGATACTGGTGGTAGATATGAGCTGGCAATGTGTGTTTGCAGCCCAGCAAGGCAGTCATATCCTGCACTGCTTCAAAAGAGGCCTAGTCAGCAGATCGAGGGAGTCGACTACCTGCTTTTTTACTCATAAGGCTCTACCTGCAGTACTGCATTCAGGTCTGGGGCTCCCAATGCAAGAGGGCCATGGAGCTGTTGGAGCACCTCTAGAGGAGGGCTATAAAGATGGAGCACCTCTCCTGTGAAGAAATGCTGAGAGTTGGGGTTGTTTGGCTTAGAGAAGGCTCTGAATTTGTGGGCTATTGTATAAGCTCATGTTATGTTTCTTTTTTCTTTCTTTTTCTTTTTTTTTTTTTTTAATGCTAGGCCCTGTAGTGACAGGACAAGGGACATCATTTTAAACTGAAAGGGGATAGTGTCACATTAGATATGAGGAGAAATTTTTGTGATGAGGGTGGTGATGCACTGGAACAGGTTGCCTAGAGAAGTTGTGGCTGCCTCCTCCATGGAAGCATCCAAAGTCAGGTTGGCTGGGGCTTTGAGCAACTTCTTGCAGTCCTTGCCTGTGGTGGTATGGGGGAGGGTGGAACTAGATGATCTTTAAAAATCAAACCAAAACCATCATGTGATTCTATGAATAGAAGTTGATAGAGCATTTTCTGGCTCTTTCATTATTAAAATTAGAGAGAATTGAATGGTTTTATTAAGATTCAGATTCAAAACAAAAACATCTTCAAGCAGGCAGACCTACAGATCTCTTGGTCATCAGACTGTTTGATACAAGAAGGATTAATTGGATCAAGGGCATCTTCGTAGAAGGGAACTGAATGAAACATTACTAAAATAAACAGAAACCATATCTGGCTCAGGAAGCTGCCGAGAGTTGGATGTTGGAAGTGTCCTTCCAGCTTTGTGTATTCTGTGGAAGTCATATTACGTTTCTGACACATCTTCCATGTGTTTTTATCATCTGATATCTTCCATGTGTTTTTATC